>CM017571.1:33627112-34227112 GCA_007844125.1 Sinonovacula constricta | reverse complement strand
TTCAAACTCTTGCACCATTAATACTTTGGAACACTTTATCAGCAAGAGCATTAAAAGCCTTGCTTAATAGACTTCAACACAAGATATATTATCAATAGCGTCTATTACAGACGTGTTGGTGAAAAAGGTGTTAAGGTAGAACTCGATCTTTGCGTTCGAGGAGAAAGTAACGACGCTGAACCGGACGTGTGTCGGTCCCACTGGAAACTGACTGACTAAATGTTTCACGAACTGGCGCTGTCTCTCAAAGGACGACGCGCATTGACTCTGAGAAGCATCCATAAGGAATACAATTCTGTAGAAAAATATCATACTTTAGTCTAAACTTTGACGATTTTAAACAGTATCTCAATTTTGGGACAGTAAAACTAGTTAATCAACACTTGTTCAGTGTTTATTCTTTTTAAATCTTAAAATAAATAAATAAGAACGATTGGGATTTCTGCTCAAAAATAGACATCGACGTCACAGTGGATGACGTTGATGACCTAAAACATCATGTGGTCATGTGGTCGTCTAAGTTTAAAAAAAAACTAAGTGTAAAGCGTGGCTCAGATAGGAAATACATGTTTGTAATGACGATTGTGGCGTTCTTTTACACTTTCGAGATAGGCATAAGACATCAATAAACAGCATTTTGCGAGATCTGTTCATGTAACAATAGTTTATGAGGATGTTTAATGAAAATATTTTTGGTACGAACTGTCGGATACCACATTTAACACCTCATTGGGTCTAACTTTAGGCCTATTTTACTGACAAGGTTAAAACATTTCAAAATTATAATATAGGTTAGATTTCAGTTTGAATGAAAGCATTGTTCCTGACAACATAAAACAAGCAAGTATCAAGAGCCAGTGGCACTGCCAGACAGCACTTGCTTGAAATCCAAGATGCTCCGGGTTCGAATAATACAATAAAATAACACACACTTTGTTGTTGTTGTATTACTACATTTCGTTCTTGGTCTTCTTTTTCATATTAACAATTCCTATAATTTTTATCAACGAATTAGGTTAATCCACTACAATACTGTAACGGATGCCGGCTCTCTCCAACGGTCACCTATCCGTAAACCAACCACAGTAATCGTTGCTTAATCGCGCAACACTGGAAAGCGCTTAAACGCTGTCGAAAATGGGTTAACCACGCAGCGAGGCTGGTTTGAAGCGCTGATATTTCTACCTCTACAGTCGTTACATTATTTCTCACTCCGAAAAGTCTCGCCTCGAGCCTTGACGTTTGAAAGCAACTCCAGTTCGGCAGTTGACTCTATCCTACCGCAGCCACCAATTTAACGCAGGCCGGCCTCTCCAACGTTTGCCCATCTGTACACCAACCACAGTAACCATTGCTTAACCGCACAGTTTTTGAAGCAGCTTAAACCTCGTGGCTATGGGGTTAACCCCGCAGCGAGTCTAGTTTGATGTGCTTATATTTCTGCCTCTGCGGTCGTTACAATACTTACCAGTGTCGCAACGGGCTCCAGTAAAGTCTTCTTCACATCCACATCGGTATTCATTCACCAAATCCTCAAATATGTTGCCATTTAAACATGGGTTGTTAGCACATTCATCCTTATCTAGTAAAATAACAACCAAAAAAACTAGCTATTAATGGAATCTGTCCCACAACCCACAAGCAAAGCGTTTAAGCAAAATACACATAAAACATATAATTAAGAGAATAATGGATTTTTTTAGTTGGCGCGACTGCATACATAATTAAACTGCACTGTTATTTGTTGTAACACAATATAAATTTAGGCTGACCTGTTATTTGCCGTGACCGCATACATAATTAGTCAGCTGTGTTATTTGTCGTGGCCGCATACATAAATAGGCAGCTGTGTTATTTGCCGTGACCGCTTACATAATTAGGCAGCTGTGTTATTTCCCGTGGCTGTATACATAATTATGCAGCTCTGTATTCTTGTAGTAACACAATATGAACTTAGGTAAACCTGTCATTTGTCGTGGCCTCAAGACACATTGGTCATTTCTGTGATTAGTGGCACAATGTAAATTAAGGCAGATGGGTAATTATTTACATTGAATGCATTCTTAATAAGGCAGCTGTATTATCTGTAGTGGCACAGTATAAGACTGATATGTCATTTGTCTATATGAATTTAGACAGTTCAGTTATTTGTCTTGACCGCATACTAAAGTTGTAATGTGTCACAGCTGCATCCGAAATAAGGTACAAGATATATAATTATTTGCCATGATCTATATAAAATTAGTAAGATTTGTCATCTACCAATGTTATGTTGAAATAAATGGACTTCTGACATTTGTTTATGCACGATTACATTGTGTCCACAGTGCGCCGGGTATTCATACACATTTAGGCAGGCCTGTCATTTATGTATTCCATTAGGAACTAGGCATATCCACCATTTGTCATGGCTTTGTAGAAACAAAAAAGAGCCGACTCGACAAGTTTATTATTCAACGTAAGCAACATATATATATTTATAATTACCAAATTTCCTCATAGTATAGTGCCGTGAAGCCAGGCTGACATAAGCAAGTAAACATGTCGAATGCATCACTACACAAACCCCCGGTCTGGTACGGATTGCTTTCACATTCTTTGTACTCTGTTGATAAAAACAATAAAACCAACACACGAGGATCCATCAGCAATACAATAGTAAATGCAACACACTACAATGATTAAGTTTTTTTTTTTGTTTAAACGTAAGCACATCTTCACAACGACAATGTTTCAAATACGTTTTATAATTACAATAAGAATTCAGTTACTAAATTTAAAAAAAAAAACAAAAAAAAAAAAAAAAAAAAACATACAAATATTTTAAACGTTTAACAGCAGTACCATTGTTTACATCCCCAATTACCATCTATATATGTTCTAAAAGTGATTTTCACAGAAACAAACAGTACTATTATCACACACGATCCCCATGTATCCAGATACACAGACAACTAAACTGGTTCACTTCATTGAAACAGGCTCCACCGTTCTGACAGGGTAACTGGTACATTCACTGAATTCTGAAATTAGATGTATTTTATATGCGTATAATGATCCCGTTGTAGTACATTAACAATAACAACAAAACATAAAACACACACACATACAGAAACCTCTGATCTTATCTTATACGGGGGACAATTAATTTCACAAATATTCTCCCATTGTTTCCTAAATTTGATTGAAAGCATGAAAATTAAAACCCCAAATCGGTATGAGCAGGGCGAATTTGCGGTTTTTCGTTACGAATCAATGAATGCAATGAGGGAAAGCTTAGACCCTGGTTACGACTAAGTTCAATGCCAAGCTCGTGTCTAAGACCAATTCCAACCACTTGATT
This sequence comes from Sinonovacula constricta, assembly GCA_007844125.1. Classification (NCBI taxonomy): domain Eukaryota; kingdom Metazoa; phylum Mollusca; class Bivalvia; order Cardiida; family Solecurtidae; genus Sinonovacula; species Sinonovacula constricta. The sequence continues at coordinate 34,223,769 of CM017571.1, read as the reverse complement.
GGTTATACTGGATATTTCCTCTGATGTGATCAACCAGAGCATGCAGTATCAACACTTCCAAGTCCAAGTGTAATTTAGTTATTATTAATTGGTTAGTCAGGTTTTCATTAGGTTTTAAGATGTATTGAGATGGCAATACAACCCGTTGCAAAACTCAGTTTAATGCCTTACAGTCGCAGGGTCACGACAAGATCAACCTGGTTATTGATGGTGTATGATACCTTGCTCACAGTCGGTGCCGATGCATCCAGGGACACACCGACATTTGTACGAGTTAAGACCATCCACGCACGCACCGCCGAAGAGACACGGGCTGCTGCGGCAGTCGTCAATATGTGCAGAGGAGTAAGAACATTGCAGTGTCAACGATAAGCCAATAGAACATAGTTTGACTGTACACGATTAGCCAATAAAACATAGTTTGACTGTACACGATTAGCCAATAAAACATTGTTTGACTGTACACGATTAGCCAATAGAACATAGGATGACTGTACACGATTAGCCAATAGAACATAGTTTGGCTGTACTCGATTAGCCTCTTGAATATAGAAAAAATGTACGGATGATGTATGTTACACATAAGCGCAACAAAACAGACTCACTACATCGCTTTTACAAGATGCCCAGTATAATATAACAAGCAGTGTCCAGTGTATTCAAAACAGACTCACTACATCGCTTTTACAAGATGCCCAGTATAATATAACAAGCAGTGCCCAGTGTATTCAAAAAGGCTCTTGTGTATTGTAGTATATAGGTGTAAATTTATGCTATTCAAAACTAGAACCTGTGCTTTTTTCTAATTTGACTTCTACCTTTAAAATAAGACATTGAAGATATACTTCCTTAGAGTTGGATTGCCGAACGTCTTTCTGTTGTGTGTGTGTGTATTTCTTGACAAGCAGCCGTGGATATTATAAAAAGGTGAATATTGTTCACTGATTGGGGACATGTTTGGGGGCTTTCCTGATGTCATAATTGTCCATCTGTACAATTAATCTACTCACTTTGTTCACAGTTGAGTCCTGTATAGCCGTCTTGACAAGTGCAGTCGTGTGTATTATTTCAGTTGATACACGAGGCCCCATTCTGGCATGCACTACTGGCAAATTCGTCAGTGTCTTACAGAAAATATACATATAGAGCATATATTGCCCGTGCAATATGGTGATTTGTTTATTTATTTAAAAGACCTACTGCCATTTTTCTCGTATCATCACTTGTAAATCTGTAATCCTATACCTAACTGGGAGTCCCGGTCGGGTCGAAAACTTTGACGAGGGGAGGTTTTCCAGCTAACCCGCGGTGCGCCGGTGGTTCTACCCAAATATAAGTCTGGGGTCTTCCTCCGCTAATAATTAGCTGGACGTCGCCATTATGACCACAAATGTGTCTGTGCGATGTAACAAAAATGACACAAAAAAACAAACAACAACAACAAACAAACAACAACACACAACCTATACCAAACTAAATTTAAAGCGGGACAATCGCTGATTAAACGAGTATCACAATAGGATTACCAATCACCTTTTAAAAAATATTTGGTTTCTAGGGCTTCATTTTCAGGTACATTTTGTCTCGAGGGCAGAATAATGTGACCTGGTGTGATACGATGACAGAGGTAATAGGCTCACACATTGAAGGCAGCAGTACATATGCTGGAAGATTGAAACAGGGATATATAAAAACATATGTGATATACATTTTGTTTTTCGTTTAATCTTCTGTAATGAAAATCTGTATTGCTTCTTAAAAGTGTCTTAATAAATTCTTGTTTTGTCTCCTATTTGAGATCAAATAAAACTGATTTTTTTTTCTGTGATCTTAAACAAACCTACCAAGAGAACAGATTAAGTCTTAGATTTTTAAAGCATTATAGAATTAAACTCTTCCTTCACCCCTCGAGTACATCTGAAAATCATAGGACATGTTGAGTGCAAGTGGTTGTAAATTGTATATATTTCTTTCTATTTAGATAATTTTATTTAAATAATGTAATCACAAAGTTCAGTGCCAATATCGATTCTGTGACGTAAAATTCTGTATTATTTACTAATAATAGTGTGTGTTTTTCCTACCAGATACTGCTTTTTCGAGAAATAAACGAAAATATGCAATATTCTACAAATGGCGATTTCCATATAAACTTTCTTAGGCTTAAAAATCGGATGTCTGGCAACATGTATGGCACAAGTGTTATTTTTCACAATTTCTCCGAAATGAAATAAACTTGCGGTTAATAAAGTTAATAAATAACATTGATTTGAATTGTAGTGAATTGCTTGTTCTATAATAGACGCAAAACACATTTTGAAGTCTCGCTTTGATCCCCCTCGACTAAATGCTGGTCTGTGTAACACCTCTATCACTTTTATCGAAACACTTTAGAATAATCACTGTTTCGATCATAAAAGCATGACAAACGTGCGGTGACACACTAATGCCATTATATTACTGCCTCTCTGATTGTCTGAGACAGCGATATTAGATTATATATGCACGTTGCAATCAACCAATAGTAGTGTTAACATTGAAACCCCACAACATATTTGATAACCTTAAATAAAACCCACTCAATGAAGTAATGTCCTGCATAAATATGTATTAATATAAGCTACATTTACACTACAGTGGCGCTTTTAAAAACAACAACAAAAAGCCTACTCATGTCTCATTATAATTATCATTTCAAAATGACGGACGCAGAACTATAGCTTTGTTTGGAAAATTGGCGATTGATGGTCAATGTTGGTGTTTTATTTGAACTCTAACACAGAAATACACAATAAGATGGCATTATAGTAGAATTCTAATCAAATGGCGATCCATAAACTCGAACAGGACAGATTTGTCTATAGAAACTGGGCCGATCGCATGACCGCGATTAAGTTACGGCGAAGTGATGACAAGAAATCGCAAACTTCCACTCGTAGTAAATTGCCTATTACTCTCTCATATATCAAGGAATGCAACAACTATATGAGTATAGGTCACAAATGTACAATTTATGCATGCATAATTTTAAGCGTTTTTACTTAATGTTTCTTTGATTGGTGGATTTATATGGATTTGCAAACTATTTTTAAAGCAAAAATGCACATTATGTATCCTCACGTAATAGACACGAAAATTTACAAAGCAGTAAGACAGTGTGAGAGAGTCAACGATCTGCTTTGTGGCATATTGCAGACTCAGTTTAAATGACTAGGATCAAGTAACGTTATATGCAACATATACAATAATACTGTTGTGCATTGATTAAGAACTGTTTACTACCAAAATAACTATAAATAACTATATATTAGAAACACTGCGGTGTGTGAGGCTATTGGGAATTTCTACCAACGAAAGTCGCTCTGATATTCATTCGGGCCTTGCATCAACATTTGTCAGTAGGCCAAACGTGAGGTTAGACAGCTACGGCGACAAATAAAAAAATATGGTTATTTGTGTCCATGTGTTCATTTATATTCCTGATTGCTGATATAGACATGAATATAGACGATAATTCCAAAAATATGCACGTGCACGTGCCTTACCAGTACAGTTGGTTTCGTAGTGGACAAAGAAATTTATACTGAGCTCGCAGTACATCCTAGGCGGACACACGATCCAATACACGAGACACCAGTGCTCCCTGTCATACTCTCTCTGAAGGAGGGGAGAAAATGATGATCGGGGAAGTAGGAGGTGTAACAGACGTGATTGGTAGTAATTGTAGAATAAATGAAGAATAAAGACCGTTCAATTTTCCATTTTACCTATGTAACAGTTAATGTTATATTTTGTATTTTATCAGAAAAAGAACGATTGCATATACAAAAATATACATGAAAACAAATGAACGTGACCATGCCACGAAACCAGCTTTTCAACGATTTAACAAGTTAGCACCAATTATTAAGCGGAAACTGTTTCCCAAATCCAATTCCAAGCTAGGTGTTCATGCAAGCTTGCTATATCCAAAGTTTCAGCAAGATTGGTTTATTCGAACTGAAGTTATAGACCGGAAACTGATTTGCTAGTTTTAGTAACAGTGACCTTGACTTTGACCCGATTGGCCCCAAATCTAGTCACAACCTAGGTCTTCATGCATGCTTGCTATATCCAAATTTTATGCAAGGGATCTATACAACTACCATTAAAGCGACTTTGGTATGTCGCGACCCGGGATCGAACCAGTACAGATTATGCTGCAGACCCTGATAACCCAGAGGCAAATTTACCAAGCTTGTAGGAATGTCAGACGTATATTTGCTTGATAATGTTGCTTCCACCACTGGTCAGCCTTGTATAAGGACAATTTGGCTTGTTGTGAAAACAACTAAGGTTGTTTGCGCTATATTATAACGCAGAATGCAGTAGTGAATATGCCACAATAGACATACGCATCAACTGTCTGGGAGATGTTGAAAAGACGCAAACAAACAAAAACAGACACTGAAAGAATTGGACACTTACATATCAGACAGCCTTGTTATCCTCACAGTACAACTCGTCCGTTTTACACTGGTCAGCCTGCTGACGCTTCCTTAAGAAGGATATTGCCTCCCAACTCTTCAGGAACAAAGGATGTTGGCCTAGCACTAGAGAAAATCATCACCATCGTCATTTTTCATCATCATTATTGTCATCATTGTAATCATTATTGTAATCACCACCACCACCATCATCATCAATGTTACAATCATCATCATAATTATCACTGGTAACTTTTATCACCACAACCACCTGTGCATATTTTACATCTGTTTCTTTCCTCACCTTTCAAAAAGAAGCCACCGATTGCTGATAAAAGTATACATCTTAAAGTCCATTTTGCATCAATCACATATTTGTTTTAATCTCGCTTCAATAATGTAGCTCGAAGACCTCATCTTCATAACAAGCAAACGCTAACCCAAGTAAATTATTTAAGTGTGTTTCAACACGCGGGATAATCTGTAATGAGGAATGCCACTCTTAAACCAGACAGTTCGAAACCTACCACCCTTCCTTTTATTGAATACATATTTGTAAACGTCAGAAAAAGGGTCAATCAGTAACAATAGCTTGAATTTTAATCTACCTAATAAAATTATTAACATGTGTTAACATGACCTTCAGTGGAATACGCTTGAGTTGTAACTACGCTCCTAGCAAAGAGATTATTAATATAACGATAGCTAATGAATGGCATTCGGTACTGATGTAAAACACACACACACACTATTCTGTAAACCAGGAAGGCTATTAAATGTAATTTAGGAATGATTCACTCCCTATGACTATAATGACTTCAGGTACAAAACTCTTAATAGGTCCTGTGCAAAACGCTTTTCGCACATTTTTCATGGGACAGAAACGTAAACGTATGCAATAGCTTTTTCAGAAGTAGGGGCTGAATTCGTTGTAATCGACGATTCTTTTAGCAAAATTGGGAGTTTAAAAAGAACTGGTGTGCCTCACTGAATACACAACACCTTTTAGCATTGCCACACACTTAGAATGGACATTATCTGTAGGTCCATCCAACTATCCGTGTATGAATTTGTCAATGTTTGTGTGGAAATTGAACTGCTTATAAATACAGTTCTGCGTAGTGGATAGAAAACTTTAACATGAATTTTATTAAATGTTTATCATAAAATGTGAATTGATAAGAGATGAATGCACAAACTTTTAATAGGAAGCTTTCCATTCTATTAAATTAAATAAAATCCCCTATTTGAACTACACTTGTTCATCATATTAGTTTTTAATATAGTGTATATTAAAACATATCAGAAAACAAATAAGTTTTAAAATATTTCACCCGAGAGAGGGAGAGAAAGAGAGAGAGGGGGCAGAGAGACAGAGACACACAGAGACAGAGAGAGGGAAAGAGAGAGAGAGACAGACAGACAGAGACAGAGAGACACAGTGGGTAGAGAGAAAGGGAAGAGAGAGAGACTTTTTCGTAAATAGCAAAATATGATTTAATATATTCCCCTACTTGAACTACTCTTGGGACAGAGACAGGCAGAGGGACAGAGACAGAGACACACAGACAGAGACAGGAAGAGAGACAGAGAGAGACTTTATCGTAAATAGCAAAATAAGAAAAATAAGAAAAGTTCCTATGACAATTACCACTAATATTAATATTTGAATTACAACTAAACGAAAGCACACACAGTAAATGTAAAAGAAACACAAACACAGCACTCGACAAGACAATACATACAGAAAGAATAAACAACCAATTTAATCGTTTAACTATTATGACATTAACGGTTTTTAATAAATTGGACGTAGATCTAACATATAAACGTTAACAATGAGATTTCCCTATTTGTACGAGGTGATAAATGGTTCCACAATTTATATGAATAACTAGTTCCCTCACTAATATTTTCTTTTCCTACCTAGGTCAAGTTCTCATAAACTGTGAACCAACCGAAAAGCACGTGCTATTTTGTGCAAGTAAGGCCAGCCATTCGCATTGTGCGTGTCACACACACACACTGGTTGAATAGGCTCCTGTAAACAAACTTCTCCTACACTTAAGGGGCCGTCCACTTTAAAAGTTAAAAATGTACATAGACTTTAAGTTCGAAGGTACGTAGAATCGGATACCTATTCTGGAAATAATATCGTTCACCGAAAGTTATTATCTGTCAAAGTAAGTTAAACCAAAAGAGCTTTTTTCCTCTTTTCTTCCAGAGCTGAAGGCGTCGAATTCTAACTAAATTTTCTACATAACGCATCGCAGGGAATGGCTTCCAACTTCCTTTCGTATGCTTTTACACTAGCAAACTCATGCTTTCTCGGTTGTGTATTCTGTCCGGACTCTTTCTTGGGAAACGTCTAGCTCCACCAACTTCAACAGGAAAGAGCCAAGTCTATCAGCGACATTCCTTGCTCATATGCTGTTCTCGGTTTATTGTCGACGCACTGGAATATATGGAATGCTCACTGAAATGTGGACATGGGGAAAGTTTGTTTTGCGGACATTCTAAACCTGATAAAATACGGGTCAAGATTCGGTAAAAGGCTTTCTACTTTATTTATTTATTTATTTATCTATTTATGTTTGTGTGTCTGTAACTTTCAAAATAACATTGAAAATAACCTTAATAACGGAGCCTTTATTAAAATCTGGATTAGCTAAGTATGCCTCACAGTCAGAATTATGCCGTAGTGTCTGTTTTAATCCACCGTCCAAGGAATAGAGTCTCGGGATTGTCCGCCCGACAGCGTGTTTTGTAGAAAGTTAGAAGAGATCTATAACATAACATTGTAGTATTCACCATAGTGTGATGGTGCACGTGCATTGATGGCGAGCATATGTCACGGTAACATTTCCGAATAAATTGTCGTGTTTGGTACTTTTTTGGTACGATAACAGTATTTCAATTAGATTTTCAAGAAACAACATACAGTGACAGATTACAGGAGTGTGCGTGCATATGCATTGACCATGTATATGGGTCAAACCGCTTATCAGTGTCCAATAAAATACATGCAATGTACATTGGTCTTAGTAGGTCTATGTGGCGCTCGTGGCGTAGTGGTAGAATCGCCCGACGTGTAATTCCTCTGACCGCTTAACCTCTCACCGCGTGGGTTCGTGTCCCGTTCGGGGCGAAGGACGTAATGTGGGACGGTCATCCAGCTAACCAGTGGGGCGCCGGTGGTTCTACGTAGACATTTGTTTGGGGTCTTCCTCCACCAAAATAGCCTGACGTCGCTATAATTCTCATAATTGGTCGCTGCGATGTATTTCAAAGATAAAACAAAACTAAGTACATGTAGGTCTATCTAGGCCAATTTTAAAACTATTCTTTCTGAGAAGACGATCTCAAGAGTGTTATAAGAATTATAAACTGTTGATACTTGTCAGCTTGAAATAATGTAATTGTTTTGGCGTTTGTCTGAGAAAATACACTTTATGGAAACATAACAGATGGATTTAATTGACAATAGACCGCTAAGTACTGGCATGTTTAAGAAACTGTGCAGTGTTCAGTATATGTAGATCTATATATGTATAAGGCGATAACAAGTTCTATATTGATACCAAGATTAAAAGAGACATATCTTTCATTACCAAGCAATCTAATCAGCTCTTTTTAACCGAAAATTAAGCTGAACTATTTTTTTTATATATAAAATTTAACATGAATCTGACCTTTCTAAGTCTGAATAGTATGCTGTCAGTAAGATTACATGTAGATCTATATTTAAATCTACGTCATTGAGCCTAATTAATGTAAACCATAAGTATTGAATGGAATATTTTGGAGTTAAAGTGGAAAACAACTTTTTTAATGTATGCATAGTTAGATCAGTTTCGACATGAACATCCAAATTAACGACCACGCTTTGTGGGGGGTCATTCAGTATGACCTTTAAAACAATCTCCAACGCAGTGATCTCCCCCTATCAGTATGTTTTAAGCGAGCGATGTCGTAAACCCTGTGCGGAGTTTGGTGCGGAGTATGACCTTAAAACTGAATGTTTTAAATTTGGTGAAGTGTGCTCAAAGGATTGAAAGTTATGTTTGCTTCCTACTTCCGCGACCATGGACGAAACTGAGACAGGTAAATTCGTTATTGTCTTTCATATATTTGTTTAAGTACATTTAAATGAAACATTTGATTATTTGAAAAGTGATTGAGAAGATGTGTTATGTAGTTTATGTTTGCGGTTATAACTTTTAAATTGTTGACAAAGTTTACAAAACCGGTGATATGTCGGTTATTACCTCGTTTATTTAGGTAACCTTAAAGCTTTCCGGACACATTTGGTTTATTGTAATTATTCATTACCTTTCTTGTTCAAGAAGCGAAACAATCTTCAACTACACTTAGTAAAGAATAAAAACATATCCTTTGATCACTTGTTTGTATACATAAACACGCTGGTCTCTAAAGGTTGTAGCCAACTGTTTGTCTTCATCATCTACAACTGCTAAACTGGTCGCAATACCTCAAGTGGTAGAGCTTTGCGGATCGGGAGGTCACAGGTTCAAACCCCGGTCAGGTCAAACCAAAGACTAAAGTTGGTAGAAGTGTTTTCCCTCCAAATGCTAGGGGCTAACGGGACAGCATTACGCCTGACTCGTTAGTGTCAGTATAATGGACAGGCCGAGTTCGGTCCCTGGGCACCTCATAAGTGCCCCTGTGCTATAATGATAGAAGTGTCGCTGAACAGTATCATCAAAAATGCCAGCAAATCCCAATCCCAATCCTCATCAATTACCTGTATAAACTAAACATGGATTGGGGAAATTGGGGATTAATTTAAAAAAAAAGTCATACCTAAGTATAACGAAACACAATTTTGAACATTGTCTAAATTGTAAGATTAAAGAAAGCACAAACTAAATCAATGTACATGCCCATTTTTTCTAAAAATATAAAAAAACATTATTGTGATTTCTGCTAAAAAATAGGCATGGACTTATTTCGTAGTTAACATTCCAGTATTTTTTTTTGCATATCTTTTAAACCTCATATTTGACCTACACAAGGTCAACTTAAATGAAAATCAGAGCTTCTTACATAGGTAGAATTTAGAGGTAAACACTACATACCTTATTGTAAGTCTAAACATATCCAGGGCATAACATTTCTGAAGAGGGTACTAATTCTAGAGATAAAAAATCCAAAATTTATTCCCTGCTGTAATAGCATTTATAATGTGGAAAACATCTCTTGATCATGTAAGTTTCATTTAAGTTAAAGCTTAAAATTAGGTGGCTCCAATAAAGCACTTGATGGGTGTCACAAACTTATATTCCTTTAGAGCCTTGGCTCTGAAAGGTAATTTTTCTGATAAAAAATATCAATAAATTGTTTTTTATTAATACATCTGCAATCGGGAATCTTTCAAAAATATGTCCATAAGAATAATTGAATGCAACTTCATATGTATTTTTTAAAACTTTTTGTTCTTTTTTTCAATCTTTTAAAAACACTTAATTATCTTTTTTTCAACATATTGATAGACTTTTAATAGCCAGATCTATGTTTAGTTAATTTGCTGAGGTTCCTGTCCCCTCCTGACTAGATCCCAGAGTAGTAAGACATTATGGGTTAACAGTAACAGAATTCTATTGATGGAGGGAGAAAGGTCCTGAGTGACAGGTGGTAAAATCAATCGAAAACTTGCCTATTTATCTAATTGAGCCAAATGGTTTGATTTTTTTCAAATATTTTAAGTAAACAAAGTCTAAACAAAGTTTAACTTGGGCAACTAATATGGTAAACATTGCATATTCTCAATCAACAATTCATTTGGTTTTACACAGTTTTGTCTACTCACATTTTAGCTACAAGCCTACTCTAAAATTCTTGCCTTTTCCTCAGTAAAAATACTGTTTGGTTTATAACATTTGGTCTACTCTCATTTCTTCTACTCATGGTTTGTTCCATTTTGTATAATTTTATAACTTGACCTGTTAAAATCATGAAATATATTCATACTTAAAGAAATTTGCTTATAACTAAGGTATTTGCACAAGTTACATGCATTACACTTATGTCTGATCATACATTTATCATATAACATTATTTATATTAATGATATAGTATTATATGCATTAGTATAATTTGCAGCAAGTTTGTTTCGTATAACTGTAACAAATAGATATGATAAATCTTGATTGGTTAAAAGTTGGTTAAAGTACACATTTTTTAAATTGTCAATTGAAAAAATAAAAATATCCAATTATGATACCGTATTTTTTTAACTTTGTAGGTAGTACACATAAAATGTTTAACATAATGTTATTTTTATATAAATATTTGTAACAATTTTTTTTTTAACTGTATCAAAACAATAAAAATGGCAACAAAGTATTGATTTTCTATATTTGATAAAACATATACTTTTTTTCATGTTATATTAAACATTAAAATGATAACAGTCTTATTTGTAGCAGTAACAACATATTTAAGTGATTTATTGTCTCCTAGAAAGTATCTTTTCCACCCCAGATGAATTCCTCTCTTTGGCTTTTCCACCTTAGATAAACCCCCTCTTGCCCTTTTCCGTCCAAGGCAAACCCACTCCTTGCCCTTTCTGTTTTACTCCAGACAAATTCCCCCTTCCATCCCTTTCCACACTGAAAACAATACCCCTGCTGGCCTTTTTCCTCCCCAGATAACCCTCCATCCTGCCCTATTCAGCCCAAGACAGATTTCTTTTTAACTCTTTTACCACCCCAGAAAAACCCTGTTCCAGCCCTTTTTCAACCCTAGACACCCCAACCTCCTGGCCCTTTTCCACCCCAGACAATCCCCCTCCTGGCCCTTTTCCATCCTAGGCAACCCCCCTCTTGGCCCTTTTCCATCACGGACAAGTCCCTCCTGGCCATTTTCCATCCCATACAACCCCTCTCCTGGCCCTTTTCCACCCCAGACAACCCCCCTCCTGGCCCTTTTCCATCCCAGACAATCCCCCTCCTGGCCCTTTTCCATCCTAGGCAACCCCACTCCAGGCCCTTTTCCATCCCAGACAACCCCCTCCTGGCCTTTTTCCATCCTAGGCGACCCCCCTCCTGGCCCTTTTTCATCCCAGACAATACCCCTCCTGGCCCTTTTCCATCCTAGGCAACCCCACTCCAGGCCCTTTTCCATCCCAGACAACCCCCTCCTGGCCTTTTTCCATCCTAGGCGACCCCCCTCCTGGCCCTTTTCCATCACGGACAAGCACCTCCTGGCCATTTCCCATCCCAGACAATCCCTCTCCTGGCCCTTTTCCACCCCAGGCAATCCCCCTCCTGGCCCTTTTCCACCCAAGTCAATCCCCCTTCTGGCCCTTTTCCATCCAGTCTATCCCCCTTCTGGCCCTTTTCCATCCTAGACAATGCCCTTTTTTGCCCTTTTCCATCCCAGACAACCCCCCTCCTGGCCCTTTTTCATCCCAGACAATCCCCCTCCTTGCCCTTTTTCATCCCAGACAATCCCCCTTCTGGCCCTTTTCCATCCTAGACAACCTCCCTCCTTGCCCTTTTCCATCCTAGACAACCCCCCTCCTGGCCCTTTTCCACCCCAGACAATCTCCCTCCTGGCCCTTTTTCATCCAGTCTATCCCCCTCCTGGCCCTTTTCCATCCTAGACAATGCCCCTTTTTGCCCTTTTCCATCCTAGACAACCCCCCTCCTGGCCCTTTTCCACCCCAGACAATGCCCCTTCTTGCCCTTTTCCATCCCAGACAACCCCCCTTCTGGCGCTTTTCCACCCTAGACAATCCTCCTCCTGACCCTTTTCCATCCCAGACAACCCCCTCCTGGCCCTTTTCCACCCTAGTCCATCCCCCTCCTGGCCCTTTTTCATCCCAGTCAGTCCCCCTCCTGACCCTTTTTCATCTCAATCAATCCCCCTTCTGGCCCTTTTTCATCCCAGACAATCCCCCTCCTGGCCCTTTTTCATCCCAGACAATCCCCCTCCTTGCCCTTTTTCATCCCAGACAATACCCCTCCTGGCCCTTTTCCATCCTAGGCAACCCCACTCCAGACCCTTTTCCATCCCAGACAAACCCCCTCCTGGCCTTTTTCCATCCTAGGCGACCCCCCTCCAGGCCTTTTTCCATCACGGACAAGCACCTCCTGGCCATTTCCCATCCCAGACAACCCCTCTCATGGCCCTTTTCCACCCCAGGCAATCCCCCTCCTGGCCCTTTTCCACCCCAGTCAACCCCCCTTCTGGCCCTTTTCCATCCAGTCTATCCCCTCCTGGCCCTTTTCCATCCTAGACAATGCCCCTTTTTGCCCTTTTCCATCCCAGACAACCCCCCTCCTGGCCCTTTTCCACCCCAGACAATCCATCTCCTGGCCCTTTTTCATCCCAGATAATCCCCCTCCTTGCCCTTTTTTATCCCAGACAATCCCCCTCCTGGCCCTTTTCCATCCTAGACAACCTCCCTCCTTGCCCTTTTCCATCCTAGACAACCCCCCTTCTGGCCCTTTTCCACCCCAGACAATCCCCCTCCTGGCCCTTTTCCATCCTAGACAATGCCCCTTCTTGCCCTTTTCCATCCCAGACAACCCCCCTCCTGGCCCTTTTCCACCCTAGACAATCCCCCTCCTAGCCCTTTTCCATCCCAGACAACCCCCTCCTGGCCCTTTTCCACCCTAGTCAATCCCCCTCCTGGCCCTTTTTCATCCCAGTCAGTCCCCCTCCTGGCCCTTTTTCATCTCAGACAATCCCCCTCCTGGCCTGTTTTCATCCCAGTCAATCCATCTCCTGGCCTTTTTTCATCCCAATCAATCCCCCTCCTTGCCCTTTTTCATCCCAGACAATCCCCCTTCTGGCCCTTTTTCATCCCAGACAATCCCCCTCCTGGCCCTTTTTCATCCCAGTCAATTCCCCTCCTGGCCCTTTTTTATCCCAGACAATCCCCCTCCTGGCCCTTTTCCAGCCCAGACAATCCCTCCTGGCCCTTTTCCACCCCAGTCAATCCCCCTCCTGGCCCTTTTTCATCCCAGACAATCCCCCTCCTGGCCCTTTTTCATCCCAGTCAATCCCCCTCCTGGCCCTTTTTCATCTCTAGACAATTCCCTCCTGGCTTTTTTTCATCCCAGTCAATCACACTCCTGGCCCTTTTCCATCCTGGTCAATCCCCCTCCTGGCCCTTTTCCACCCCAGTCAATCCCCCTCCTGGCCCTTTTCCACCCACTCAATCCCCCTCCTGGCCCTTTTCCACCCCAGTCAATCCCCCTCCTGGCCCTTTTTCATCCCAGTCAATCCCCCTCCTGGCCCTTTTCCACCCCAGTCAATCCCCCTCCTGGCCCTTTTTCATCCCAGTCAATCCCCTCCTGGCCCTTTTTCATCCCAGACAATCCCCCTCCTGGCCCTTTTCCATCATAGATAACCCTCTCCTGGCTCTTTATCATCTGGCACAATCTCCTTCCTGGCCCTTTTCCATCCCAGACAACCCCCTCCCAGCCCTTTTTCATCCTAGACAATCCCCCTCCTGGCCCTTTTCCACCCCAGACAATCCCCCTCCTGGCCCTTTTTCATCGCAGATAACCCCCCCTCCTGGTCCTTTTACATCGCAGACAACTGCCCTCCTGGCCCTTTTCTATCCCAGACAATCCCCCTCCTGGTCCTTTTCCATCACAGACAACTGCAATCCTGGCCTTTTTCTATCCCAGACAATCCCCCTCCTTGCCCTTTTCCATCTCAGATAACCCCCCTTCTGGTCCTTTTCCACACCAGACAAATTTCTTGTTTGCCCTTTTCTGCCAAGACAAACTCTCCTTTTGCCCTATTCCACCTTAGTTATACCTCTCCAGGCCTTTTTCTATCCCAGACAAATTTAATAAATGTTTTATTTTTTCTTTTAGAGCCAGCTCATATATGTGCAGGGTGCCATACGCCTTTATTTGAGGACACCTACATTGAGGCCCTTAACTCAGACTGGCATCAACAGTGCTTCAAGTAAGCTTTGATTTTTTTGTTATCACCATAACCACAATACATACATATTGCCCTTTCTTCCTGAGATGTGTCATGCTTTTACTAGGAGTGGTTAATGAGGCCTAAAAGCACTTTTAAGCATCATTACCTATTGTTTAGCAACCAATCTCCAGTCTTTTAGGTGAGATCTTTGCTTATAGCCCCCCATCTGTTTCTATCCAGAGCATCTGCTTTACTGATATGCAGCAGGGCGTGGTCCTCTGCCAGGGTAGCATGCCATGTCATTTTCAGCCCGCCGCTAAATTTTGTCCTTGTAACTGTCCATGAGTTCAAGATGTAACAGACCAAGTGAACATTTCTTTGATGTCCTTATGACCTCAGCTAATTATCTATTGATTAATAATCACGTATGGACCATGGCTATATCACTGGTTCTAGAGTACATTTATTCTGCAAAAAAGTGTGTAATTGTGTAAAGACCGATATTCTTTCATAGAGTGTTTAAGAAATTGTATAATTGAGTGTGTCCTTATAATGTGTGTTTAGTCCCAGAATCGATCTTCTTGTATTTTGTATTTCTAATTCTTTTTCCTTTTATTACTGTGTATAACCTTTCATGTTTTGTAGCATTTTGTAATTTCCAGCATGAATGGTGTATTTTTTTATTTTGTTTATTGGATTAATTTTTGTGAGGTATATATATTGTTCCATACAATGTCTTGGTCTGTCGTGACTGAATGTATTGTATGATAGAAGGTTAATTGTCATGGCTTTATGGTTAACTAAATGTGCCGTATTTCATGACAGTATACTGTTGAAACCTAAAGACCGGAATTTGTCATTTATGTAATGTGGTTGCTTGGTGGGTTGAGGGGTTGGCGTCACTGACTTAAAATTCCTAAGATCCTAACCTTGTGGGTTCAAGTCCCAGCAGGGGCAGATTTTTATTGTGGGGATGTTTTCAAGTTGACATGCAGTGCACAGGTGGTTCTACTGAGACAGTTGTCCTACAACTACTCCTGCTGGATGTTGACAGTCTCTTGTTAGTATGATGTGCATTAGAAAATATACCAAAATCAAACAAGTTGTGTCCCTTTGATTTAAATTTACTGGCATTTGGTGGAGAATCTGTATTCTTCATACACATGTCTAATTTTGTTAACATGATTTAAACACATTTCAGGAGTGGTTGCTAAATATCAACTTTTTTACATGGGTGTGGGTGGAGGGGATGCGGGGATTGGGGCAGGGTAAAATCATAAACATGACATCATCTCTTGGCCTACTAGTTTTTACCCTTCAGTTTTGGGAAACACCCTTCAGTTTTGGGAAACACCCTTCACTACATTACCAATACATGGTATTTCCAGTAAAGGGTTTACATATTTTAAAGAAAAGTATCTATTTCTATGTTATCTTCTTTTATATCTCGATCTTATCATGGGAAACACTAAGTACTTATTTCCCATTCGGAATTAACTTCCACTTGCAATGATGACTAGTATCGACACAATTTCCAGGACCCATATTTATGAAGTAAAGTGCTGTCTGAGATAGTAGTGACATCATGCGCAAGCCCACTTAATATCATCATTTCCTGCTACTAGTCACATTCTACTTTTTATTCAACTCATTGTTCTTTTTTAATTTTTTTTAAAGTTGTGTCTTTCATAATGTTTTAATTTTCATATTGCAAGCTTTTCTTCATATTTTATCTGTAGCCTAGTTGTGTGTTCATCTTCTAATTTTGTATATTGCTTCATTGAAGATCATTGCATCCGGTTTAAACCCTTATCATGCTACATTTGTATATAAGCAATGCAAGAATCTTAGTTATCTGCCGCCATCAACTTCCATTCAACCTGCCATGTGCTGGTGGTTCTATCCAGACATCAGTCTCAGGTCTTCCCCCACCAATAATTAGCTTGACATCGCCAATACGACCATTAATTGGGTTGGTGTGGTGTTAAAAGAAAAACAACAGGCATAAAACAAAGCAAAACCAACAACAACATGTTACAATACATATTGAAAGAAACTATGCATCAAATGTAGCAGATCATGATTAGCCATCTCCCAGCAGGTGTCTGGCTGATTTAGATCTATAATGCAGTTAAAAGTTAGCTATACTACTGCTTCCTTTGTCACAGTCTGAATTGTATGAAAGTACATAAAGTTATAAATGAATGAACACTATCTGAGAGTTTGATTGTTAGCAATGAACTTACAGTATGTTATGTGTGACATTTATATGTAGTCTAGCCTCCAATGAGGTTTGTGGAGAGGTTGCATGAATAAATGTAACAATATCTTACCCTTTTTTGGGGAATTTGAATATAATTTCTGAATATATTCAGATTTAAGTCTATTTAAGGCAATTTTGAACACTACCCCAATTGTTAAACTGTACAGATTGTGAAAAAAAAATGTGCTAAATATCCATTCTTTACAAATCTAAAAATAAGCATGATGGAGATTTCTTAAAAAAAGATAATTTTGACACTTGAGAGTGGATAACCAGGATGATTATACAGGGCTTTTTCAGGGGTTTTTGGGAAAAAGGCCCCAGCCTAAATTGGGAATTTTTGACGCGGTAAAAGGTCAAATTTGGGAAAAAAGTATCGACAAATCAAACCAATTGGGAAATTTCAACATTTATTTTTCTGCATTAAAGCTAAATCTGCCTTGCTTTTGTGTCCCCTGAAAGTGTTAGAGAGCTCTTCCAGAGTTTTTTGTTCAGAAAGCTCTGAAGGGCCTTCAATACAGATTCTCATTAAATTGGAGAGTTTTTCCTGGCCAAGGGGGCTTCTCAAAGAAGTGCATAGTAGGTTCATGGTGCTGAACCCTCTCTTCACAGCTTCGGTGCTGTATGGTACATTTTGTATTATGGTCATCATATACAGAAGTTGGTAGATTCTAGATCGCATAGTACTTACTATTGTATGACATTTTTCATCACTATATTTCCCGGGTCAGTATAAAAGCCGATACTGCATGTACCGTTTTTGCTTCATAACTCCTTTCAGTTTGATACGCAGTCAAACAGTTATGGCGAAAATACTTTTGTTTATGAAATAAAAAATAATTCCTATTAATTTTCAAACCATATATTGATTACACTGTTATCTGGAATGGCTCCGTGACGCATCTTCAACTTTTGTACGGTATTGGCTGGGTAAGACTCTATGTTTTCACCGGTTACATTCATACATAAATTCACGGAAAGTAGTTTTCACAGATCACCGATCAAAACTAAACAAATGATTTGCTTAATTGGAACAGTCTCTTGATTTCATGGTTTTTTGGTTATTTATTTTTTAAAGGTAAAAGGCATTTCGGTTCAAATGGGAATTAATTTATGAAATTGGGAATTGTTTTCTTGAAATTGGGAAAAATGGTCGCTATTTGGCATTGGGAACGGGGCCGAATATCGGCCCTGTGAGACAAGCTGAAAAAGCCCTGTTATATAACATGATCTTAACAGAATGTAGTCACATGGCTTTGGTAGTTTAAAGTTTAGCTAACTGTGCAGTGTGGAGCTAATAGGAAAAAAATATAAGTAATGATGAGCTGTGTGTTATGCATCATTTTTCACATAGATTTAGACCCTTAATAAACAGCAATTTGTGGGATCTATTCAGTTATCGATAATTTATTTAGTTGTTTGATTTTTTTTTTTCATTCCAAACTGTCGGATACCACCTTTAGCCAACTGCATTTCTTTACAACCCATGCTACAGCTTACGTTTTTGCTAGCAACAAAATGCAAAGAAAACTAGAAGTCATATTTTGCAGCTAAATGTGCCAATCATGAAAGTACAGGGACATTAGTGCCCCCTCACCATGGGGATTTGAGTTCCAGGGGGACAGATCTTTAAATTGGAGATGTCTTCTATCTGAAGTATGGACTTATACACGTGTGATTGTATCTAGATAGCTGAAACACTGCTATAATGAGTGTAATACCTGGGTACTGCAACGTATTTAAAAAAAAATTTTTTTTTTATCTCTTTGTGTGGGTTTGAAACGTTGGGGCAAAATCTTTCGTGAAAGTTCTTCAGCCGATTTGTCATGAGCCAGTGTTCCTGCAGAAATTTGTCGAGAGACATCAGCAACATCTTACATTTGTATCACTTGATGACTTGGAAATTTAATAATTAATATTTCTTTCATTTCTTTGATAGAAAACAAGATAAATAATAAAAAGAACAACTCTGAATATGTAAATGTGTTCTACACAAGTTTGATTTGACTCAACAAAGCTTTAGCTTGATGCAATAGGTATGCACCATAAGCTTAACATGACCTGGTTATTATAGGCATATTACATGAATACCTGTAAAAATGGTAAGGGTATCATGATGTACTGACATGTGTGACATTTCTTGTCAGCCGTAGGTGATATGTAAGCAGGAAGGGAAAAATTATGTTCCTGAATATCAATACAATGTCACCATACAAGGTTACCACTAGGTCATGTAGGGGGTAAACGAGAATTGTCAGATGTTGTGTGATAGCGTTAATGTCAGGTTGTCTGTTCAGGCTTCAGTTTCTGAGGTCAGAGTCTTTAAAACAATGCTTACATGTTATATAATTTATATATTTTTATAGAAGTCATTGACCATCTATGAAATTTTCTTGTAATTATAGATTTATCTACAAACTTGATCTTTATCATAGTTATATTTCCATTTTCTAAGAAATGTGGATAGAATTTTCTTAAAAACTTGTAATACTGTCCTTATTAACTCCATCAAGATTGGGTCTGCTAGCTTGCCTTCATTTTATATCATCTCTCAAACATTTACACATTTTCAATATTTTTCTCATTTTTGCATTATAAAAACAAATTAAGTATAGTTAACAAATTTTGAGACTTATCTTAGAAATCTTAGAAAAGCTTGTGAATACACTAAAGGTCACATTTATAGACCAATCTTCATTAAACTTGGTCAGAATTTTTGTCTGCATAAAATCTTGGATGAGTTTGTTATTGGGTCACGTAGGGTCAAAAAGTAGGACTCTAGCTCAAATTTTAGAAAAGCTTGTGAACACACTAGAGGCCCCATTGATGTCCCAATCTTTACCAAACTTGATCAGATGGTCAAACTGTAGAATAAGTTTGTGAACACACTAGAGGCCACATTTATAGCTCAATTTTTACCAAAGTTAGTCAGAATGTTTGTCTGCATGGCATCTTGGATGAGTTCGTTACTGGGTCACGTGGGGTCAAAAACTAAGTCATTAAAATCACATTTTAGAAAAAGCTTGTGAACACACTAGAAATCCTATTTATGGCTAAATCTTCACTTGATCAGAAGGTTTGTCTGCATGAAATCTTGCATGACTCAATACCTGGGTCATGTGGGGTCAAAAAGTAGGTTATTAGGTCAAATCTTTAAAAAAAATCTTGTGAACCTACTAGAGGCCACATTTGTTGTCCAATGTTTACTAAACTTGGTCAGAATGTATGTCTGCACAAAATCTTGGAAGAGTTCATAACTGGGTCCTGTAAGGTCAAAAAAGTAGCTCACTAGGTCAAATCTTAGAAAAAGCTTGTGAACACATTTAGGGTCCATTCGTCACCAAACTTAGTCAGAATGTTTGCCAGTTTGTAATCTTAGATATGTTTTGAAGTGGGTCACGTGGATTTAGTAGGTCACTAGCTAAAATTCTAGAAAACGTAATCAGCCCAGAAAAAGATTTCTTGAGTAAATAACTCTTAATTACCAGTAGTTGATGTCAGATATGAGCCTACTAAAAGCCTGTGTCCTCAGGTGAGCAATGAGGGACCATTGTGGCCCTCTTGTTTCTACATTCTTGCTATTTTTTTGCATATGAACTTCTAGATAGGACCTTTAATAAAGACCATGGTATTAATTTAATAAAATTATGAAAATTAAATTATAATAAATAATTCTGTTAAGTTTGACAATGATTTGGAGTTCAATTAGTAGGCAAACAAAACACTTTCCTGAGATGAATGAGATGAAATTTCCACACCTGCAAATGGTATTTAAAATGGCTGCCTCTTACCAAGCTTTGCACATATTTATCAAGCTTATGCAGATAGTGTAGAGCAAGATCCAGATCAGCCAGCATTCAATGGGAAATGTTGGAACCTAATTTGCACTTTTTGCTCTTGATCCATCAATATTTCTAGTTACCTTTGCCTGTAGTTGTTTAGCAGTGACCTATATTTAGTATGGGTTATTTGCCAATGTAGCATAATAAAGCCTAAGTCAGATCCATTCACCAATTCCATGCTAAAGGTGGTATCCAACAGTTTGGACCTTTTTTTTTAAGTAATCAGTAAGTCATTGTTACCTGAAAAGGTCCCGTAAGATGGTGTTCATTGATGCACTAGATCTGTGTGAACAATAAAGCATAAATCCACACTCGTCATTACAAACAGATATTTTCTATTTGAGCCATGCTGTAGAGATAGTTTTTTAAACTAAAAAACAGAATGTGACAGCTTACTTTTGAGATCACGTTATTTTGTCATCTATGTAGTCCACTCTGATGTGGTTATCTATTTTTAGCACACATCACTGTTGTGCTTATTTATAGATTTGGACAGAATCAACATTTCGAGTGATTTTCATCTCAAATTGTACTGTCTAATAAAATAGGAAGTATTTAAAATCAATGTTGTAACATGCATTTAATTATAGGCAAACTGTTGATTACCACCTTTAATGAGATGGCTCATTTATTGTCGCTCATTCAGAACTCATTTATTGTCGCTCATGCAAAACTCATTTATTGTCGCTCATGCATTCTTACCATGATAAGTTAAAGGTAAATGTGTTCCATCAGCCACTTAGCCTAGTATGTTTGTTTGTAGCCAATAAACTTAAATGTCAATAAAAAAGCAAAGTTAGTGGCTTACAACTACAAGCAAATGACACATTTTCGAGAGACTCTAGCACATACTGTAGATCCTGATAAGACAGACACCTAGCAGGAGCAGGCTGATCTGGATCTACACTGATTGCCAAAGCCTGATAAATTCATGCTCAGCAGGCACAGGGTTAGCCATACCCACACGAATTTTGCTGCCTGCAGTGAGAGAGGCATTTTGTTATCAAAATGTCATTTATTTTAGGCGGTATACTGCAGTTTTGACCAATGTGTTTATTTCTCATGAAGTATTGTTACTATGAATAGATCTTGCAAAATGCAGTTTATTGAGGACCTACATCTGTGTGAAAAGTGCAGACATTCATTACAGACTCCAGTTGTCATTTCAAATATGCATTTCTTAAGTCACAGTGTAGAGTTAGCCATTTTTAAACTTAGGAAACTAAGCAACTACTTACTTTTTAGACGACATTAGATAATCATCCAGGTAATGAGCTCAGACATAGATATTTATTTTTTGCTGAAATCCTGATCATGCTTATTTATGGATTTGGAAATAATGGACATTTATTAATTATACTAATTAGTATAATAAATTAGTATATAAATCCCTAAATTCCCAAGCATGGGTAATGTGGACTGAACTGTTAACCAGTCAACCGTTTTAACTGTTGCACCCCCTGACATCAGGTGTTTTCAGTGACACTGTTTGCCATCATTCTGTTAGTGTTATAACTACTTTATGCAGTTTGGTTCAATGTGCAGTATTTGTTTTTAGAAAATCAAACATTAAAAGACTTGGTTGTGAACAATTCAATATCTGCGTTTTGACAGTTGAAAAACAAAATATGTTGTTTAGTCACTTTTGATCTGAATATCGCCATGTTTGACATTTTTTAAGGACTGAAACTGTGCTTTACATTTTAAGTGTTTAAAAATGTTAAAGATATATTTACATTGAGTAGAATAAAATTGTAGTAAATGTTGTAAACAACAGTTGCTTACACTAAACTACAAGTTTATACTGAATTAAGCACAAATTCCTCAAGACAGGGATAAGATAAGATATTGTCAGTAAACAGTTGCATGTAGGCAAACTGTTGAATATCACTTTTGTAATCTGCTATGTTTCTCTTTGTTGTTCATTTGTTCATCTAATAGGTTAAATAACTGCCACCCTTATAGATTTGATTATATTGAACTCTTAAACTTCTAAGCCTGAAAAAGTCTGATCTATGCAAATAGTGTATATCCAATCACCTTGCAATGGATTTGGGATTTCTAATCAGGGTCTTCTTTAATCGCCAAAAATGTATCAATACTTATGTCTAGAAACTTTTATGAATTGTTGTTAAGTAAATATGATACAAAATGAGTTATAAACAGAGCTAGAAGGATAAGGGTAAAATATGTCTGTATGCGTCACACGCTGGGTTAGCCTTAAGGAAGTATTGAAACTTGATTGGACAAGAAAGTTTTATTTTTTGTCGTCATTCATCAAATGATTGTGCAATGACTGTTTTGTGGTCCTATGCATGATTTCAATAATTATTTTGTCAGCAATCTATTTGAATGAAAGGTAAAGAAATAATGCTTGACAGTTAAACATGAATGAAAAGATCCATGTTTTATACAGAACTGTGGACAATGACTCAGTGTAAATTTGCATTCAATTAGTTTGTTCATATTCTGCTTAAAACTGAAATAACTATTGTTTGGACGATGAACCAGCCAACCAAATATAATTGTTTACTAATCATTCATTACAAGTAAAGTTATGGACATTGATACACTTGTTTTTTTAATGTCATGTCAAATAATTGGTTTCCTCATTTAGGGTCGTCTTTTCACTACAATGGCTGCAAAGTCTTAAAGCTGGAGTGTCCTTCTTAACAATGTAAGGAAATATTAATACAAATTTTAGGCACTTTTGTCAGACATACATATATAATTATTTGTTGATAATAACATTTGGCCACTATTCTCATACAGTAGCAATTGTTATTTAAAGAATATGGTAAAGCTGTAAACTGATATTGGAGAGTGTTTTCTTTTGTTCTTTTTTCATTATTTCCGCTCATTAAGTGTTGGTGAAGCATAAAAACGTGAGTCATGGAACTCTCAGTGAAGCAACAACACCAGTTGCAGCACAGCAAACTATTGTTGTGGCCTATAGTTAGGGTCATTACTAGGTCAAATACATAGATGTACATGAAAACGAACATCAACTATTGAACAGTGCTCTCTGAGGCGTGACAGTATACTTAAATCTGTCCCAAATCAAAATCTTAAATAGCAGTTCTTTCCTTCCCTTTTTGTTTTTATACATGGAAGGAGACAGCTCGGGAATTATTTTAATGGCATATTTTTAATCTATAAGTTATATGGCTTATTCAGCTCAAGTTTCCTTAACTTTGTAGGATTATAGTAAGTTATATGGCTTAGTTCAGCTCAAGTTTCCTTAACTTTGTAGGATTATAGTGTTTGAAAGTTAAGATGACTACATTTTTAGAATGTGAAGTTCACATACATTCTCATTCACCTTATATCAAACCAAAATTATGAAAATTCTATTTTTTCATTTAGTAGGTACAATTTCATTCACCTTATATCAAACCAAAATTATGAAAATTCCATTTTTTAATTAAGAAGTATACATAATTTAGTACCTGTTAGGGGTCCAATTTTGATATGTTTGGTGTACACTTTTTTGCCATAAATGAGCAATATGGCAAGGTCGCAATAATAACTAGATAGATGTGCTGAACCTTCAATAAACTAGTTCTAAGTATGTAAGTTAGTGATAGGACTGTGAAAATGGGAGGATCCTTCAATCAGCCTTAGAAAACTGAGCACTTTACTCATGATAAGTCAGGGCAAAAAGATATCATTCATGTTGGGAAGTCTTCCAGGTCCAGCTCTTGTGTTTTTATCCATAAGTTTGTCATTCACAAGTTACCACAGGATGTGGTCAGTATGGTCATAATTGTGTTGTGTAATGAAAATCTAATCACACAAAAAAACACTATATTTTAGAGTTGTTGAGACTTGTGTTTTTTTGGTTGGTTAAAAAAAGGTAAAATGAATGTGTATGTCTGTGTAGCTCACACCCAGGCTTACCAACATGCCTTAATGGGTTGGTCACAGCTGAACTTTACAGTGTACCTGGCTGTCAATCTTTCACTTTATTGTAATCAGCAGTTTGTAGCGTCACTGTTTTCCCTTTAGGCCTCATGTATCTATTCTATACTAGACTGACCTGATCAGTTATAACCATCTGTGTATGCTTGCTGAGACATTAAGGTTAAGGCAGTGAGCTGGTTTATTCGCTATTTTTTGTATAGAAGTATTGTACACATATAATCATTGATTGACAAGTACACATAGTTTGATGATAAAGTTGGTATGTTTTATGTGATATGTCTTATGTTATATCATATAAACATAAAACAATGATTTTAATAGATTTAAAAAATATGAAATAGTTCTTTGAGGGTTTTTTAGTTGCATTCTACCACATAAACATAAAACAATATTTTTTATAAAGGTTTTTTTATTTATAGAACTGTTCTTGAAGGTGTTATAAGTAAAAAAGGCATACAAATATAAATGTTACAAAAGTGTACAACAGTTATGATGGTAGGACAAGACTGCTGTGGAATTATTGTTCAGGACTTGCTAGAGAAGCGGTAAGCATTACTTCTGTTTATTTTAACTTTTATGCTGCTCACAATTCAACTACTGTTATTTATGATGATGAAGATGATGATGTTGATGATGATGGTGGAGAGCTGTCCAGCATATTGTGGGAAATATATTGCTTTTGAAGGCAATATCTGTGTGAGCTAATAATAGTGACACTGACTTTGTCACACCTAAAGTACCTAATGTATCATTGATCTTTAGTTACTAACCAGATAAGTACTAGCAGGGTGTCTGCCTATGGTGTTACGGTAATTAGTTTGATATCTAGCTGAATACAGGGTGCTCATGGTGCAGTGGTTAGAGTCACAGACTTGTAACTTACGAGTCCTGATCGGGGCAAGAACCTTCATGTGGGGAGATTTTCCTGCTAACTTGCAGAGCACGGGTGGTTCTACACACACATAAGTTTGGGGACTTCCTATAGCAATTATTAGCTGGACTTCACCAGTTTGAACCCTTATTATGTCAGTGCAGCATTTCACAAAAACTAAAAAAGAATAGTTGAATACGGGGGCTGATTTAGAATTGTAGCTTTGGTTGAACTTATATATCACGTGATCAGGTGAGACAGGTGACAGGTGAAAAGTTGAGAAGTAAATTAATAAAATATCTAAGTTTATACAAAAGAATCGACTGGAATTTTAAGTCAGGGACTAAAGCGTGTTATGTTTGATCCTGTTTGTGGTTTTTTGTGTATTTTTGAACGTTTTTGTGCGAAAAAAATGGATTTTAATGGATTTTAATTTACCTGTGTATGTCACGTGATCAGGTGTGACAGGTGAAGGTTCGGGAAGTAAATTACTAAAATACCTGAGTGTATACAAAAGAAATCGACTGGAATTTCAAGTCAGTGACTAAAACGTGTATTGTTGATCCTGTTTGCGGTTTTTTGTGCATTTTGAACGTTTCTGTGCGATAAAAATGGATTTTAATTTACCTGTTCAGAACAGATATGATATTTTTGCCGGGCGGGAAAATGGCGCTCCGGATTATTCAAACAGTAATCGGACAATAACAAGGCAAGATTTTGTGAAAAGTTCATTGGAGGACAAAATGGTGCATATGTTTGACGAACTTCGTTTCATTCGCAATGAACAAGTGAACTGTAGCATGGGAATAAATTTCGTGCACCAATCAGTGGTACAGGTAAACGATAAGCTAACACAAGTCATTAGCACCACAAACACCCAATCTGAGTTACTTAAGACATTAGCATACCGATCAATTGACATGGAAGCCCGTGCAAGGAGAAATAACCTAATATTTCGGGGCTTTGTGGAGAACGCAGGAGAGAACTGTATTGATTTATTGCTCGATTTTTTAAAAAACAGGCTAGACATTGAAAACAGAAGTGTATATATTGCACGTGCCCACAGACTTGGCCAGAGAGACCCCAGGAAACAATACCAAAATCGCCCAATTATTGCAAATTTTCGTGACTATCAAAACATTGAACTGATTATGAGTAAAGTCCGCCAACTGCGTAATACGCCGTTTTCTGTTGATTTTGATTTCCCCCAAGAAATTCAGGCCGCACGGGGGCGTCTCTGGCCAATGCTGAAAGTATTAAGACGAGAACACCCAAGAGCCAGAGTACAAATTGTGTATCCAGCTAAATTGATAAAAGATGGTTCCCTTGTGCGGGACGAACTCCCGGAGTGGAACAAGTATATGCGGAGTAACAGACTCTCTCATGCGGAACAGATTGACAATCTCCGACCTCAATTCATACGAGGGAGCAATGTGCCTGATCAAACGCTACACATGGCGGCCACGGCCGCCACTCCCGGCTTGCCGGAAGTGGGAGACTTGACATCTACACACGGCGGGTCTGGCAGCGAATCTGCGACTTCCGGTTTCACCGCGCCATCAGGACCGACCGCGGCCCCTTCTATCGGGCTATCAAAACACGCACCACCGCCACTACAAAACGGGCCAACCAATGGTGCGTTTCTGTCGCAACAACACTCTATTCCGTCGCTTAGTCTGTCGGGAGTGCCGGTGAATGCCCAAACATTGAGTGCACCCTCTCCTCAGCTGTCCGAAACCGACCACAATGTACGCAGTGTTTGTAACAAAAAATCAGTGAGCAATTTTACTATGCAGCCAATGGACACTGCCACGGTTTGCGCTAAAAATACTGACATCTCTACATGTGCCCCACAATCAAATTCTGACGAAACATCAGTAAAATCCACCGAGTGTGATTCTGGCAACCCTCTGCTTACTGATAAACTTTCATCACGTGGGAGATCGCGAGTAGTGCGCTCCGAAACCAGGTCAGAACGACGCTCCAGCTCAGCTGTTCCATATAGACGCCAAGCTAGTAAATCTAAATCTAGTGCACAGCGGGTTTTACCCTTTACTAAAAATAGCGTACCTGGTTTATCTGGTGCTAAAAATAGCACAGGTGTGCATGATGACTCTACAACACATATAGTTGTTTCGGACACTCAGCCGTGCGAAACAAGTGGACAGACGCCTACACCTGATGCCGGCAGAGGGGTCAAAAGCTAGGACTCCGCACAGAAGGCCACGTTAAAATGCGCCCTTCTAAATGTTCAGGGACTCGTTACTCGTCGTGTAAATAAACTTCAATCAGTTGATCTTATTAACATATTTGAATCGCATGACATTATTTTGCTGACCGAAACATGGGCAAATGAGTATACAAATTTATTCATTGATAACTTTGAACCATTTTATTTAAATAGAACTGAAAACCTACTAACTAGTAAGCGTTCGTCCGGAGGCATTGTCGTTTACATTCGTAATGATTACGTTAGTGAAAATACATTGGTTTTTAAATGCAACGACGATATTATTTGTGTTAAAATAGAGGCATCAAAGCTCTTTATTCAGCATGACTTGTACTTATGTTTATGCTATATTGTTCCTGAGGGTAGTAGTCGACAAGGAATGATTGAAACGCACACGTATGATAGACTGTTAAATTATATTACTGATATTGACTCTAAATGTGATGGCAACGCACATTTAATTGTATGCGGCGATTTAAACTCGCACACATCGGATCTCCCCGATTTTGTTACACAGGAAAACTTATCGCACACTGATTTTTTACCTGATGATTATATTTCTGACGTTCCTTTATTAAGGTGTTCGCAAGATCACGGTAGATTAAATAACAACGGTTTATTATTGCTTGATTTGTGCAGGCAAACAGGGTTGCGTATTATGAATGGACGATTAGATAAGGATTTAAATGGAAAATTTACTTATGTGGGTAGAACTGGCTCAAGTGTTGTAGATTACGTTATTGCTACACAGAATTTATTTCCCTTTGTCAATCACTTTGAAGTTCACGAGCCAAATTTATTGTCGGATCATTGTGTTGTTGATTTTGCGTTTTGTTTCACAAAAGATGTTACATGTACGGATACGAATACTGATGATTTTGATCAAACTTTAAATGTTAGATATGTTTGGAATAATAATTATATACACAATTATCAGACTTGTTTAGCTAGTGACATTGTAAAAGATAAGTTAAATAATTTGCAATATTGTATTGAAAGTTGTGTGAACGGTCAGGAGATTGATACATGTATCTCTCAATTTAGTGACATTATAGATGATGTTGTTTCTCCAATCTGTAAACGAGTCACTACAGACTCTGACAGGCAACTACGTTGTACAAATATAGAAAATAAATGGTTTACTACAGAATGTCATGAAAAAAGGCAAACTTTTTACAAACACCTTAACATGTATAGACAAGATAAAAATGAAAATAATAGAATGCATATGTGTAAAGCCAGATCTGATTATAAGGCATGTATTAGGAAATGTAAATACGAATATGATAAACTCAAAACGAGTAAGCTTATTGATGCTAGATTTAAAAATGCTAAACTATATTGGAAATTACTTAAGGAATGTGCGGGTGTTAAAAAATCTAATATATCTTTAAGTGTATATGAGAAATATTTTAGAAGTGTAAATAACCCAGATGATTCATTTTTTATACCAGATGAAGATGTTGTTCATTTTGTAGAACGGATTGAGAGGAACGAATTTGATGTTATGTTTGATGAGTTAAATGTTCCCATTTCTAATGAATGTATTTTAAAAGCAATAAAAGAGCTGAATACGGGTAAAAGTGCTGGCCCCGATATGTTGTTAAATGAATTTTTTATACATGGCAAAAATGTATTGTTGCCTTATTTGTATTCTCTGTTTAACAAAATCTTTGCATCTGGTTATTTTCCACCAGCCTGGTCAGAAGGCTTTGTGATTCCATTACATAAAAAAGGCAGTATTAATGATGTAAACAATTATCGTGGGATTACATTACTAAGTACAATGGGCAAATTGTTTACGCGTATACTAAATAATAGATTGTCTGATTGGGCGGAATTTTATAATGTTTATATTGAGGCTCAAGCTGGTTTTAGAGCAAAAATGAGTACTGTTGATAACGTTTTTGTATTACATGGTCTTCTAACTCATGTATTAAATAAAGGCCAACACTTATACTGTGCATTTATAGATTTTACTAAGGCTTTCGATTATATTGTAAGAGATAATTTATGGCTTAAGCTCGTAAAGTTTGGTGTAAGAGGAAATATTCTAAATATAATAAAGTCTATGTATAGTTCAGTTAAATCTAGGGTTAAACATTATAGCAAGTTAAGTGATACGTTTGATTGTATGCTTGGTGTAAGACAAGGTGAATGTTTATCCCCCTTTTTGTTTTCGATGTTTTTAAATGATATCGAATCTGTGTTTTATGAAAAGGGTCTTAATGGAATTGACATAGATTCTTTTAAGATATTTCTTATCTTATACGCAGACGACATGGTGTTATTTGCCAATAGTGACACAGAATTACAAAATAGCTTAGATACATTATCAGATTATTGTAAACGTTGGAAATTAGTTGTAAACACTGGTAAAACAAAAGTTATGGTGTTTAGAAAAGGTGGAAGGTTACCTGAAAACCGTACCTACTTTTATGATGATATACAGCTTGAAATTGTTACTAAGTTTAACTATCTAGGAATTGTGTTTACACCAGGTGGTTCTTTTTCTGATACACAAAATACTTTGTCAGGTCAAGCTTTGAAAGCTATTTTTAGAATGAATAAATACTTATACAAATTTACAGATATGCCAATCAGTCATAAAATAGACCTATTTGATAAACTCATATCACCAATCCTTAATTATGGTAGTGAGGTATGGGGTTTTGTTAAAGGTTCCTCTGTAGAAAGAGTTCATCTACAATTTCTTAAACGATTGTTAGGGGTTAAAAGAAATACACAAAATGATTTCATATATGGAGAAGTAGGTAGGACGGATTATCAAACATGTAGATATTATAATATTATTAAATATTGGCTAAAGTTGTTACGAACTAATGACAATAAATTTATTAAAAAAGTATATTTGTTATTAAAAAATGATTATGAAAGAAATATTACTACAAAGAATTGGTGCTCCTTGTTAAAAGATCTGTTGTGTACACTAGGGTTTTACGATGTTTGGTTATTCCAAGATGTAGGGCATGAGAAGGTATTTTTAAACAATGTTAAACTAAGATTAAATGATCATTTTATGCAAAACTGGAATGGACGACTCCAGGATTCTAGTAGAGCTAATTTGTATAAACATATTGCAAGTTTTAAATTTCAAAGTTATTTAAATGCATGTAAAATTACCAAATTTCGTGTTAGTATGTCGCGTTTGAGATTATCAGCACATAGATTATGCATAGAGACCGGTAGATGGACAAAACCTAATTCAATTCCTATTAACGAAAGAAAATGTTTAACATGCAACGTTATAGAAGATGAATACCATTTTGTTTTAGAATGCTCTTTGTATACTGATTTACGTAATGTTTATATACCAGTCTATTATAGACGTAGACCTAACATGCAAAAATTTGTAGAGTTAATTACTAATGAAAATGAAAATGCTATAAAGAAATTATGTGTGTTTGTTCACAAAGCTTTTGTTATAAGATCTCATCACACTTATGTAGAAAACGTCTAATTACACGTTAGTAAACGCTGTACTACTTAACATTTGTATTAAACGCTATGACTTTATGTAATTTGTATATAGTTAGTGGAATTAGTATACATATCATCATTGTGTATAGCTATGCATGTATTATTTAAGTGTATTAATTTACATTAGATAGACATCAAGCCAGCTTTACGTATCAGCTAGTCTTAATTACGTGCAAACAAAATTTATGCACTCAATATTAGCTAACACGCACATGGATTCTATGTCCCCTAATTCTTTATTGATTTAGTGTATTTGAAAATATGTCATAGGATTTTAATGTGCACTTTATTTGTTAAGACATTTTAACTTTTCCTTATTGGTTCCTACAATTTCGTTTTCGTGTAGGTGTCATGGTGGAATTAAATTATCTTCAGTATGTATGAGTAAATGCACGCTTTCAATAATCAATACTAGTAAAGCTGGTTTGAAAGTGACATAGTTACCTAGTTAGCTTAATTATGTTTCTTGATAGCTTTATTTAGTGTATATAGTTCATTATATAATGTACATGTATATTGAATTTAATGCATAATTATAATTATAATGATCCATGTTTATACTACTTCAAACGCACTGTTCTGTTTATACATTGATTATTTATCATATTTATATATGTTCACCTGATCACATATGTACTATGTATTGTGGCCACATGGGCTTTGGCCTTCTGGTTTGAAATAAAATGACTTGACTTGACTTATATCAGCTGTATCAAGGCTGGTCGACACATTCTAAAGATCATGTGACTCAGTATGTTAAGTGCTATCTGCATGCTTTAACACTGTAGGCAGCAATGCTTTAGGTAACTGCTAGAAGATTGTTGGTTGATTGTCAAACAATGTCCTATTGGATGCATAACAGTTCATTGTCTGACACAGATTCTGACTGTTAGATTAACATTTGATAACTATTGTCTTGTGACTTCTGAATGAACCGATAGTGAAAGTGACATGTGTCACACCTTATGATTGCGTATCATTTATTTTAAAGGTGGTATCAGACAGTTTGCCAATACAAAAGACATAAATCAATATCGAACTACTGTTATGTGGAAATTTGGAATCATTTTTGTATAAACCCATACTTAATTCATAATAAATACGATTTTACACACTTACTGAATCGTTAGACAGAACTAATCGCGAAAAAATCACTCGTGTATTCTTGCGATCTGTCTATAAAGGTCGATAATGGCCTCTGCTAAAAATAGATACCGACGTCAGAGCAGATTACTTGGATGACTGTGTAAAGTGATCTCAAAAGTAAGTGGTCATGTGATTTTCTAGGTTTAAAATAGCTATCTCTGCAGCATTGCTTGGATAGGAAATACCTGTTTGCAATGACGAGTGGTGATTAATGCTTGACTGTTCACACATATCTAGGACATAAATGAACAGCATTTTGACGGACCTTTTCAGGTAACAATGACTTATTTGGTTATTTGAGAAAAGAAATTTTGGTCCAAACTGTCGGATATCACATTTAATGTGGGAAAATTAGGTAGAAGATGGTCCCATCCCAGACTTGCTCCTATGATTGATATAAATGTGACAAAACACAATAGCTGGAGTAAAGTATTTCGGAAGAGGATGATCTGAACGCTGGCCCCCAGCATGATTTGTTAATATCATAACCACTGAGCTAAACAGTAGCATAGAAGATATGTGTATAATTGGGTTGAGTATTGGCTGTGACATTACCAAAGTTAAAATGACATAGGCATGAAAAGCTCCCCTTTCTGACAGGCTCAGGATATGGGAAGTATGGACAAAACATTTTACAAAAAACAAAACATTTTTCTTTTGGACCAGGTATCACAGTTGGTAGAGTATAGGCTCAAGGTATGTGAGACCCTTGGCTCAAACCATGGCCACAACATACCAAAGTCATTAAAATAGTAGTAGTATAGCTCCCTTGCTTAAGCTCAAGCAAATTTAAGACTTGTTCCACAACTGGTATCAGGATAATGTGACTGTATGGTTTACATGGCATGTTTTACACATCTGCCTCTAATGGACATCATCAACAACTGAAATACTGTTGGTGCTTCGACAAACCCAACTAGCAAGCAAACAAACAAAATGGTCAAGTGTTCTTGACTAACTATCTTAGTTAAAGTGGCTCTGTTCTCATAAAGTGAACCCCACCTGTGAATAACTGAGACATTTTAAGTGTTAAACCAAAGTACAGAAATAATCAATGCCTGCTATTGTTGGTGACTCCTACGTAAATATCTAGTGCTAGTGACAATCACCACACCTCACGATAACGCAGCATTTATCAGGCAAGATAATGGATACGGCACCGCTGGTTAAGGTGCACCCATACAGGTGCAAACATATTGATATCTTGAAGAAAGGGGCTGAATCATTTATGTCATCAAAATATTTTGGACTTATTTGCTGTGGCAGGGTAGATTTAGCTGCCTATTAAATAATTCAACAACAATTGATCAGCTTGTGTCATTACTTAAAGGTTCTTAAGCAAGGATTGCTGACTAAAAAATCCCCCCTGCTCCTCCTCCTCATCATCATCAGCCTTCTTCTTAACCACATCCATTTTCATGCATTTTCATATCAGCTGAAACCAGGTGCTGTTATGTCTTGATAGACGACATGCAAGAGAACTGCAATGATGACAATTGTTTTCTTAAAGGTAACAATCGTAAAATATATAAATGTTGCTTTTTGTCATTTAAATTTGAAATAAAAAATGCCAGAATAGCAAATAAATCCTTTAAATGTCACTGATTTAGCCAATTTGTCATATATTGTAGTTGTTTAATCTACATGAAGAGTGTAAGGTTTATTTAACTATCCATGATAATTGACTTGTTTATCCGTCTTAATTGGTACAGATTTAACCAATTAAGATAACATGGATGTGACATCTTACAGCCATGGGGAAAAAAGTACTAGAATGAATTCACTTGAATGCTGTACTTGACTTATTTGGTAAACAAGTGTACATAAATATTTTTCTTCTCTTTCTATATTTAACTATGTACATGTTAGTGAAGATGACAATAATTGGGGGACGCCCATGGCATAGTTGTTGAGTGACCAACTTTAACTTCTCTGACTGCTTAACCTCTCACAGCGTGGATTTGAGTCCAGTTCAGGGCAAAGGACTTAATGTGGGAAGGTCTACCGTCTGTGGTGTGCCACTGGTTCTACCAAGACACACCGAACCTGGTAGAGCAATCGGTAGAGTGTCGACTTTAGGTACGGGAGGCCCCAGGTTCGATCCCGGTCTGTGACATAACAAAGTGTTAAAAATGGTAGTGGTATAACTCCCTTGCTAAAACCCAGGTTAGGCATGGTAATTACAGATTTTTTAGAGGTTACGCACGTGCGTAAACTGCGTAATATCAGATACGTGCCTTTGTACCATTACATCTCTATTACTTAAGTTAAATGAGGACTTTCCTTCTTATTTAGAAACATGGACTACTGTCCCTTTCATGAAAGCAAGTGTTACTGGAGGTTATAATGCTCTAAGCTTAAAGGTGGTAGCCGACAGTTTAGACCAAAAGTGCTGTTCTCAAATAGCCAAATAAGTCATTGTTACCTGCAAAGGTCCTGTAAAATGCTGTTCATGTATGTCCTTCATCTGTGTGAACAGTCAAGCATACATCACCACTTGTCATTGCAAACAGATATTTCCTATCCGAGCCATGCTGCAGATAAACTTAAAAAAAATCAACAACGAGTGACCACTTACTTTTGAGATCATGTAATAAGTCATCTGGGTAATCCACTCTGACGTCGATATCTATCGAGCTTTTTATACATTTGGAAAGAATATACAATCAGGGTGATTTTTTGTGTGATTAGTTCTGTAAAACAATTCAGTTAGTGTCCAAAATCGTATTTATTAAGATTAAAGTATTGGTTTATAAAAACATTATGCCCAAATTCCCCAAAGCAGTGGTTTGATAGTGTTATGTGTATTTGTTAAAGGCAAACTGTCAGATACCACCTTTATATCTGAGCCAATTTGCTCAGTCAGAATTAGATTCTTTAGGAATAGAAATAAGTAAGCTCTTTATGAAATCAGATCAGTAAGATGCTTTTCTGCAACATCCTTAAATATGCCTACATCAAAAACCTTCTAACAATTCCATCCCCTGAGTTTGAGAAATTGGGCATAATTTTGACATAAACTTACCGTATACTTAAGACCAAATAAAGACAATTTTGAATACAATCTTAATTGTTAAACAGTACAACAGGTGAAATAAATCACTAAATGTTCATTCTTTTTAAATCTGTAAGTATTCACAATTTAAATTTCTGCTAAAAAAGATACCAACATCATAGTGGATCACACCTGGATGATGATATAAAATGATTTAAAAAATATGGTCACATGGTTTTCTTAATTTCAAAACAGTTTACCGCGCAGTATGACTCAGATAGGAAATACATGTTTGTAATGACAACTGTGGTGTTATGCTTCACTTTTCTCATAGATGTAGGTCATCAATAAACAGAATTTCACAAACTCTGTTAAGGTAACAATAACTATTTTGGTTATTTTAGGACAAAGTTTTTGGTCCAAATTGTCAGATTTTACCCTTACAATGTTGATAACTTTTGCCCCCTGGCTCCATTCACAGAACCATTGCTCAGGTGAGACTTTGCTCATATTCAAATATCAGGGACATAATATCTGTTCCTGCATACACCATCTTGTCATAAATCTTGCAATAAACTGTTAATCATACAGCTTGTCTATTGAACTTTATCTTTGTAAGCAAAAACAGATCTCATTTTGGAGAAATGCAATAACTGGAAATAAAATCAGCTTTAATTGCTTCAACTCGTTACCATTTTAAGTTTGTTTGTATATAAAGCATGGCACTATATGTTTAGTGACAACTTGTATAAGGTTATGCAAATTGTGCTGCTGGGTGCTTTGTTATCAAGTACTACGCTATTTGCTGCTTATTGATACTAAGGTTCCTATATATATGTAGTTGATAAGCTGGAAAGTAACCTTTTTAGCTCACCTGAGCACAACGAGCTCAAGGAGAGCTTTTATGATACCGCTTCGTCCGTCGTCCGGTGGCGTCCGACGTCTACATTTTAGCTTGTGAACACACTAGAGGCCACAGTTTTTATCCAATCTTTATCAAACTTGGTCAGAATGTTTGTCTGCATGAAATCTTAGATGAGTTCATTATTGGGTCACCTGGGGTCAAAAAGTAGGTCACTAGGTCAAATTTTAGGAAAAACTTGTGAGCACACTAGAGGCCACATTTTTAGGCCAATTTTCATCAACCTTGGTCAGAATGTTTGTCAATATGAAATCTTGGATGAGTTCATTATTGGGTCACCTGGGGTCAAAAAGTAGGACACTAGGTCAATTTAGAAAAAGGTTGTGAACACACTAGAGACCACATTTATAACCCTATCTTCACCAAACTTGGTCAGAATGTTTGTCTGCATTAAATCTTGGATGAGTTCATTTTTGGGTCACCTGGGGTCAAAAAATAGGTCACTAGATTAAATCTTAGAAAAAAGCTTGTTAACGCACTAGAGGGCCCCATTTATGGCCCAATCTACATAAAATCTTGGATGAGTTCATAACTTGGTCACATGGGGTCAGTAAGTAGGTCAGTAGGTCAAATCTTTGAAAAAGCTTGTGAACACACTAGAGACCACATTTATTGCCCAATCTTCACCAATCTTGTTCAGAATGTTTGCCTTCAAGAAATCTTGGATTAGTTCATAAGTGGGAAACGTGGGGTCAGTAAGTAGGTCACTTGGTCAAATCTTAGAAAAAGCATGTGAACACACTAGAGGCCACATTCATAGCCCAATCTCTACCAAACTTGATCAGATTTTTTATCAGCATCAAATCTTGGATGAGTATATTATTTGGTCAAAAAGTAGGTCACTAGGTCACATTTTAGAAAAACACTTCAGAGGCCACATTGATGGCCCAATCTTCACCAAACTTGGCCAGCATGTTTGCCAGTATGAAATATGTTTTGAATTGGGTCATGTGGATTCAGTTGGTTACTTGGTAAAATTCAAGAAAATGTTATCAACCCAGTGGCCGCACTTATAGTCCAATCTTCACCAAAGATTTTTTAAAGTAAATACCGGTAACTCTTTATTACTAGATGCCAGATTTAAGCCTACTAAATGCTTGTGTCATAAGGTGAGCGATAAAGGACCATCATGGCCCTCTTGTTAAGTGTTCATTGTCTTCAAGAATAAAATTTAAAAAACCAAGGCTACTTGATCAGAAATTTTTTTACTGGACTGATAGAGATTTAAGTCAAAATTTGGGTAGTATTCTGGTAGACTAATACCATGGTTTCCTGCCTTTTGTCAAAAGACCAGGTTATTAATAAATGTAGGTAGAACCCTTGATATTGACAGAACTTTTCAAGTGGTTTGTTTACTGTCTACAGTAAGTCACTCCTTTCAATTGACAACAGTATTTGTCTACTGGACCTACAGCTGACCTGGGTAAGGTTTTGTTTTATAGTTTTATGGCACTGTCAGATGTCTGTTTCTTACTGGGCTATTTACATTATTGCAGCAATTTGTCAATTTTCTTTTTATTGTTATACATGTCTTCTCCACCCTCATTGTTTATGTTTTTAAAAGTATGCTAACCTTAAGCTAACTTACAATACCATAGTACTCTATGCAGAGAGTGGAGTATGTAAGCACATGCACATAAATCACATGTTTCAAGTCTTGGCACTTGACTGAAATTTGAACCTTTGGGTGTCTTATATGCTGATGACATTCATTGAGAGCATAGAAAAAAGAAGCAATCATACTTGAAAGCCAATTCTTAAAATGCAAAGTTTGAAATATATACATTTATTCATTTCAGGTTAGACTTTTCAATGAGAGTAGCATTTCAGTGATTCACTTATAAAAATGTAAATAAGTAAAATACTAAATTATTCAACTTTATTTAATATATGATATTTGACAAAAAGGAACACACTTTTACAATCTATGAAGAAAATAGCACCAAACAGGTGTTTATGATAGTCTTTAATTAAGTTTGTTTGCATTGCTGCTTGGGGGATGGTCTCTGCTTTGTCAACAAAACTTGTACTGGCTGTCACATGTATTGATTCATTTGGATCGCCTCGGCTGCTTTTCTCTGGACAAAAAAAAAGCTGCTTGCTGTGACCTTATAGAAATAGCCGAGATGTTAAGAATGGTATTGATTCAGAGGCTGCTCAAGTTATTGACAAAATTAGATGCTGACTCATCAGGTGTTAACCAAAAATGGCCGCCTATCACGTTTTGGCATGGTTTTGTGTTTGTGTATTTTATACTTTGATAATTCTGTGACAGTATTAGTGTGTAACAAAGTGACAGATATGGATACAAAGTTTATAATTTGTCATATATGATGTTCATGTATGCAGTATGACTTTTGACTTTTAAGAAAACATTTAGTATTTTTTAGTTTTACATGAGTACATATATTAACTGTAAGTTTAATGTTTATGTTCTAACATGTGCATAACTATGTTACATAATGGCAGTGCAAATGATCATTAGGCCAAATTGGTAAATGCTGTACATAAAGTCTTTGTTGTACATGTCATTATAATCTGTGATATAATTAGCAGAAATTACTGCTATATTGACTTTTTAGTTCATAGCACATAGTGTGTAGCTGTGCTTCTAAGTTAAGTATTCAAAAAGGGTCCCCTTGAGGAATTATTATTTAGAAATTTGAAAAAGATGTTGATATAGTATGCAATAGATAAAAAAGATACATCCGGATAAGAAACAGTTAATATGATTATGGGATTCAGCTGTATTGGATTTTATAGTAAATAATCGACCATTCCAATGGATTATTATATGCTGTCTGTGGTGAAAGTAATAGGCAGAATGTAAGTACCAAAGGTTCAACATTAAAAATGTTAATAATTATTCTTTATAATTGAAGTGTAGTGCACATGGGCACTTTTAACAGCCCTGCTGTTGAGTTAACCCTTTAGCGACGTGGTTGAATGTCTGCCTGCAGAACTGAAGGTCCCGGGTTCAATCCCAGTTAGGGACAGGATTTTTTTCCTCCCAGATTTACTTAATTATTTTTAAGACACATACTCCTGCAATAAAAAACCCTACTGTCTTTCATCAAGGACATTCACTATCCGACACATTTTTTAAAAAGTAACAAAAATTAAAAATTGTGCATATTTAACATGTCTTTCATCATATACACCACATTCTATAAACATCCATTTTTTCATAAAGTGATTTTTCATAAGTAATTTTACACTTGTTTGCTAATCATCATGTAATATTTGGTTGCAATTTCTGGAAGTAGTTTAATATGATTTACAAAATATTATAAACTTAGACTGCGCATACTCTTTAGTATACATGTTTGTATAACACATTACTGTATAATAATAAAGAGGATATATTTCACTAAAATTGACACATTTTCTTTTTATTTAATGTTTCTTTGATCTTTAAATTTTTTTTTGTAGTCAGCTGTCCTAGTTGGAACCCAGAGGGAAGTTGATAACCCTATCATTTCCCTGTGGGACAGAGTGAAATGATAAGATTTTCCTTCACTGGTATTTTTCACTCTTTCATCAAAAAGCACAAAACAAACTACATTGTCTTCTACCTTTAAGTCATGATAATGATTTTGCAGATTATATTTTTCTTACAAGTTGTAGATAAACTGACAGCTCTGTTGATTATGGGGTCTTATAATTTCCAATTATATGTACATCTATGTTTATCAAGATTTTATCAACAAGTAAGGGACACATCCTTTAGTGTTAGTCCACATAAACTGTCAGAAGATAATTATGTCTACAGCAGGAAATGTCATCTGAATCATGTGATATGATAATAAGCCTTAATTGGTCTATATATGTACCCTAATAATGTACTAATTATCGAGTTGTAATTATTTTTGTTGTCAGTTACTTCCTGTATGAAACGAATATTGAGGGTTCTTTAAGAGATAATTCAGTGATAATTATTGAAAGTGATTTAGAGATAATTCAGTGAGATTTTTAAGGGGCATCATATATAAAAGGTAGATTTAGAGGCAGGTGAAAATAACGTCAGAACTTTAACCCAATGTGGCACTTAGGGAAGAGAAAGAAACTGAATAAAGAAAAGGCAGAACTCTTGATTGCCTCTTATATAAAAATGGACTTTTTTCATTCTTTGTCCAAGCATTCTGCGGTTTCTGCCCACACCAGGTAACAAAACCTGTTATTTTCAAAGTAGAGTTCTAAATATTAAATTGGGTATATGAATGTTTTTTCTTACAACCTGTAAATCCAAACTGTTTTTTATTCCAAAGGCTCAATGGAATGTGACATTTTAACATTAGTGTTAAAGGGAGCCTTATGCAGCTGACCAGTATTGTGCTAGAGCAAGTAAAACTATCTGGTTCTCTGGTTAATGTTGTTGTTACTTTGATTCAGTTAGTTGACCCATCATTTAAATGAGATAACTTGTAACTCCTCTGACCGCTTAGCCTCCCACTGCATGGGTTAGAGTCCTGTCCAAGGCAAAGGCCGTAATGTGGGAAGGTCTTCCAGCTTACCTATTGTGTGCTGGTGATTGTACCTAACCACTTGTCTGGGGTCTTCCTCCACCAAGATAGCTGGATGATGCTAAAATGACCATAATTAGGCATTGCAAAGTATTTTAAAAACTCAGCAATGCAGTTAAATTGTATTATCCCTTTAGAAAAAAAACAAACAAACTAGCAATTACATGTGTCTAAAAATAGTCAAATTACACACCCATTTTAAGTGTAAAAATGTTTATCTGTTTTATGTAAAATTTAATTACAATTTTCCATGACTTTTCTGTTTCAGATGCTCCAAGTGTGGTCAGTGTCTGTCCAACTGGTACTTTGAGAAACATGGCCACCTGTTCTGTAAACAGGACTACTGGTCAACATTTGGGGAAGGGTGTAATGGCTGCTCAGAGATCATCACAGGACCTGTCATGGTAACATTTATATTAATACTTAAGTAACAGTAATAATAAATTAATAAACTGAATTTGGTAGGGCAATCGATAAAGTGTCGGCTCCATGTACGGAAAGACCCGGGTTCGATCCCGGGACGCGACATACCAAAGTCGTTAAAAATGGTAGTGGTATAGCTCTCTGAATAACACTCAAGCAAATATAACGGTAATTCCACAACTGGTGGACCCAGTGTCAGGATAATGTGACTGGGTGTGGTATCATGCCAGGTGTTCACGGCATGCTATACACAGTGAAGGCAGCACTATATCTGCTTCAAGTGGACACCGTCTCCAGATAACTGAAATACTGTTGGTCTGACGATAAACCCAATAAACAAACAATAATAATAAAATTGGACGTTTATATACTAGGGGAAACTGGGGATAAAAGAAATGCAACTACCGATCTATACTCAATTATTTCATGAAGTAATTGTAATGTGCAGAGTACAATTAATTCAGAGTAAACTTCAAAGTCTTGAGCTTGAAAGAAACAGTCTTTAGTATCACACCAAATTGTCGATTTGTTCAGATTTTGTTTTGCACAGTTAAAACAAAATTCACTTTATTTGTATGGGCTAAAAGGCTGCATTTGGTTTTTCTCCTAGTATACAATACAAGTTTACATTAAATTTTCTGTTGATGCAAGGTCACACATATATCAGTGATTGCATATAAGCATATTGGAACCCTCTTGAAGGTACTAGATCCCTGTTGGTGACAACCCATGGATTTTATCTTGGTCTGCCGAATAAAACAATAGTTATGAATTGAACAAATATATTTTACAGTTAACGAAACCTGTATCATGGATAAAAATGATACTATGATAATATTTTTCTTAGTTAAAATTTATGTATTTTCACTAAGAGGAAATCCGGTGCTGTGAAGATGGTACAGATATTGCTTAAACACTGTGTAATTTATATTAATTTTCATAATTCATATGTGTGTGTATTTTTTTAATAGGAATTTTCTTATTGGGTGTTGCTGTATATTACAGTTTCTTGTAATTGGCAATTCATGGATTTTAATCAAATCTATATGTGAAAAGAGGGAATTATACATGCAAATGACTAGTTAAGTGTTTACCTGCATAAAACTGTGTAAATGACTAGCCATGCTGAAACCTGGTTTAAAAAAATTCTTTCTAGGTGTTTATTTTACAAGAATAATGTTGATTCTGGTTTAAATTTTGCAACATTATGAAATTAGTTCAAAATGAAGAATCTCCACTGAGATACATTTAGAATACAATTTTAATGCAATATACAATACTGCAATACTATCCTAAAAAAGTCCAGCTAGTGTTTATTTCAATATGCTGTATTCCCAATTTCCATGACATCATATTTTTTATATTTCCTTGATAACTTATTTTGTATTTCTGTGACAACAGGTAGCTGGGGAACACAAGTACCATCCTGAATGTTTCCAGTGCTGTAACTGCCATACCTACATCGGAGATGGAGAGAACTATGCTCTGATAGAGAGGTCCAAGCTGTTCTGGTAGGCCATGATTCAGACTGTTTGTCCCATTATCTGACTGAAGACAATGTGAAGTCTTTTTATGTTAAATTATTTTTAAAATTATTGCTTAATATTTTAGTTATCTGCTCATATCTTTCTGCACATGTAACAAGATTTATAAACATTAAGTAGCAACTAGTGCAGATTCCGACCAGACATCTCCTTACTCAGGATTGGATAAATCTACACAATGAGACATTAATGGTTTCCCCAGAATAATCCCTAAATGCAAGGAGGTCCTTTCATTTGTTTTACTCTGTTTTTATGCTTGTGTTCTATGGAGTGTATGTTGACTTTTCCTTTTTTAAATAACGTATCTCTAAGTATAAATGATTGTAAGCTTATATTTATGCAAAAGTAAGAAATTCCACAGTTTGTAATTGCAATATCTACAAAAGAACAGGCAATAAAGTCCAAGAATTCCACCTTAAAGGACCTACCTACTGTTCGAAATACCTCGGATATTAACTAACAAGGGAGACAATTTCCATTTCACCGATGTACCTTCTGGCTTAAACTTGACTATGTAGTGCAAATCAGGCTTACAGTTAATAATTCAGCAGTCTTTTAAAAATGGTAAAATAGTTGACTTACTCTATTGTTTATAGGAAACTATATCTTCAGTAAGAAAACAGATTGTGTAAGTTTTTAATACCATACATGACAGTCTCCGAAATGTTACATGAGGAGTTTGGCATGTAAAGTATTAGCTGATAGTCTAGCAGAACAGCGTGATTCTTTTTTTATTTCTTCACTTGGTTAAATATAGAAATGAAACTTCAGGTAGTTGACACAATTCAAAGT
Source organism: Sinonovacula constricta (assembly GCA_007844125.1). NCBI lineage: Eukaryota > Metazoa > Mollusca > Bivalvia > Cardiida > Solecurtidae > Sinonovacula > Sinonovacula constricta. The sequence continues at coordinate 34,180,415 of CM017571.1, read as the reverse complement.
ACTTAACTCCTTGCTTGCTGAAAACCTATAAAGGTGTGGCTTGTTCTGTTATTCATTTCACAAGTTAATGAAATGAGTATATCTTAATCTCTTTTTTTTCATCTTAAAAATTACTAACCAAAATATTATACCAGAAATCAAACTTTATTATTATATATATATATATATATATATATTATAGCAAAATATAAAAACATAATATCTAACATCCTTATTCTAAAAAAAAAAGAAGATAATTCTATTGGCCAAAATAAGTACCAAGATATCTGCAAATAATCAACAAACGATAACTAAAGATCAAATGCATGATATGCCAGACTATAATTTAAATTGAGCTCTGCCTTCTTCAAATAAATGATATATTTTTTTTTTTAAATTATGCAGATACCCAAAAGATATTGAACAAGCACAACTTCAAAACTGCATTTGTGATATATAGATGAAAAGATAATTTTAATACTTATGACTATGCTTCATTGTTCCAGTGGCATCTGCTACAATCTGCAGATGAAGCCATTGCTTACGGAGACACCGAGTCGTCGACGGAAACCGCACTCTATTCAGATGATAGAGGTGCCACCGACCCCAGAACGACCTCGGGGTTTACATTTTAGCCTTGAGAAAAGGTCAAAGGTCAGAAGGCAGTCAAGATCATCTAGCAGACGGACAGAAGCTCCAAAGTTAAAAATATCCCAGTATGTAGATAAGTGTGCTGATTAAGTGTTAGTGTTATTTTTTTATTACATTTGCTGCTCTTTATTATGCATTCTACTCAAATGTGAAGACTGCCGCCCCTCAATATTTGAGTTTAGCTCCCGGTCAGGCAACAACTTTCATGTTACTAGCTTATTCTGCTTATATGCACAAAAAAAGTAACAATTAGTACTGTAAATGTGTTCTTTAAATTGAACTTAATATATTTTATACCAACCCTTATATTTTATATTGTTTTATTTTTAAGGAGCAATGATTGACAGTTTAACTTTGTATTCTATAACATTGGGTCATCCTGATTTACTTGAAGTCATTTGTCAACGCAGGCATTGATAATGCAGATGTTGTCTTGACACCTTATGGTTTTACTGTTCAGTTTTGATCTGTTTCATTTAAAGTCTTATGACTTTAAATTTCTGACACTGCTTCTAAATATCAAAATGTTTCTGGGCTGTTTCTTCAAAAGTCTAAGGAGCATTAAGTCATGACCAGTCCCATGTCAGGTTGACACTGCTTCTAAATTTCTATTTGGTTTTTGAGGCTTACTCCTTTGTTAGGACTTCCAAAAAAACAACAACACTAAGGATAATTTAGATGTCTTTTAAACATAAACAAGTCTTTTAAACATAAACAAGATGTAGGACGTTAGATGACTATGAGTTGAACGCCAGTCCTAGTATTTTTATTTGAAACACACTGAAGTTTATTTACTTCTATTGTGACCGTAAACAGTTCCTACGACTAACACCTTTATTTCTAAGCATAAAAATACCTAAATAATTTTTAAAATTTTTGAATAAATTGTGTTAAAAAATTGTTTAATAGAACATAATGTGGCCTTTACTATATTCTTTAAGGATCGATGATAAGCAGCCAATACTGGACGATCTGAGCATAGGTGACACAATCATTGAGGTGAATGGGCTAGCTGTCAAGGAGGCCTGTCTAGACGAGATTACGTCCCTTCTCCGAGACTCAGCGGAACCCCTACACCTGATGGTAGAGAGGGACCCATCACCCCTTTCCCAGCATCTCTCAGACACAGACACGGACACAGATGCTTCTAACCTGGCATCTCCTGAGATTTTAGAAATAGATGGCACGCAGGTTTTACTGAGGCCGAAAGAGCCATCAAGGTTTGTTTTTAATTATAAACCTTACATGCACATTTGGAATGCATTTGTTTTATTTTTGTGTTACATCGCACCAACACAATTCTGGTCATATTGACGCCGTCCAGCTAATAATTGGTAGAGGAAGACCCCAGACTTATGTGTGGGTAGAACCACCAGCACACCACAGGTTAGATAGAAAACCTTCCCACATGATTAGAATACATAAACATATAAAGTTAAAGCTACAGTTGAAACTTTTGTCCATGTTATCCTTGACATAAACATTGTCAACAAACATAAAAACTACAATTATTGCACACAAACTATCATTATTTTGCATTTTTCTATATTGTCATTCTATACTTCACTCTCCGCAGACGCAGTCATGTGCGTCGTCGCAGCAAGTCTCCGTCTCCCATTCCCTCTTCTAGACAAAAGAGTGTTGATCTCAGTCGCGCCCAATCTTTCCGCACCATGCCTGAGACACACCGGGTGTTCCGTACAAGTGATCTGGTTCCCGGGCCGGTACTTGGTAGGGGTTTCTTTGGTCAGGCTGTCAAGGTCACTCACAAGGTCACAGGCGAGGTAATGGTGCTGAAAGAGCTGTTCAGATTTGAAGAAGATGCACAGAAAAGTTTCCTCAAAGAGGTATGTTTGCCATAGCTAGAAGACGGGTTTCGAGTAATGTATTGTTTAACAATTCCTTTGTCATTTTGACAGGTGTAGTTGACATGTCTATATTATGTTTAATGTATTTATGTATTTGAAATTATGATGTCATGAATAAAATTCAATTATTGAAACCAAATATCAGCAGCAATGTTAAATCAGATATCAAGCAGCTGTGTTAAACCAAATATCAGCAAAAATCATAAATCAGATATTAAGAAGCTTTGTTAAACCAAATGTCAGCAACAATTTTGAATCAAATATCAAGCAGTTGTGTTAAACCATATATCAGCAACAATGTTAAATCAGAAATCAAACAGCTGCGTTAAACCAAATATCAGCAACAATTTTGAATTAAAAATCCATAATAATGTCAGAACAAAAAATGAAATGGTATTGATATAGACATATGAGCATTTGAATAATAACTAATTTAATGATTTGTTTTAATCATGTCCATTCACATATTTCAATAAAACTTAATCTCTTGTACCACCTTTCATCCCAGGTGTCTGTGTTACGAAGCCTTGACCATCCTAATGTGCTCAAATTGCTGGGTGTGATGTACAAGGACAAGAAACTGAACCTGGTTACTGAGTATATTGATAATGGTACTCTCAAGGACATGCTGGAGGACCTTAGTAGGTCGTTGTCATGGATACAGAAGGTCGAGATGGCCAAAGATATCTCCTCTGGCATGGTACGTACTGACTTAGTTGATTAGTTTTTGTTACCACTGGTTTTAGATTACAAACACCTGCAGGCAGTGCAGTTAGCATGTGTTGGTCAATTTTTTTTCTTCTGAGCTCAACTCCTCATAAATTTGTTTGATGAATAAATTTAGTAGTTAAATACCTCATTGAAAGGAAAGATTTGAACAAAATTGCTTCTGAGATCATCTCCTACAACAGAAGAATTTACTAAAATTGTCCAAACAGGACTATTGTATTCAAATAACTCAACACACTGTTAGGATTTTGTATAGGGTTATGATCAACTTAAAATCTTTAAGAAAGTAAATGCTGTCAGCAATATAAGATGAGGTTTAATGTGTGTAAATCAACATACATTAACTAAATTATGTGTTTATTATTAACAAAATACAAAATAAACAAAATCACCCTTTTTACTAATCTTTACTAAGATCAAGTTTCATATTTTATTAATATTAAATTTTAACCTGGTGCCCATGAACTGATGAGGATTAGGCAAATAGTGTAGATACAGGTTAGCCAGCTGATCCTGGGAGCTATCATATCAGGATCTACAATATTTGTTGCTTTGTCTCTAGAAATATGTACAAATACAACTTCATGGAGTTGTCAACAACTAACTAACAATAAAGTTTGTGATACCGGGTATTACCTATTGTGGAATGTTTACATTTGAGACATGAAAATTAAATTTGTTCACTGCACATAAAAGTATGTTAAGCATGGTTTGTTTTCTCCCTAGGCCTACCTGCACTCCATGGACATCATCCATAGGGACCTAAACTCACAGAATTGTCTCTGTCGCAAGGTGGGTTTGTTTTCTACCACCAGCAAACATTCTGGTCATGAACATGTCTTTAGTATTAAAATGCATCATATTGAGATTGAGTCTGTAAAATTTTCACCAGATTTTCTTTTCTCTGGCAACACAAAATTTGCATTAAACTCATTTTAAAGAGTTTTTTTATATAGTTAAAGTATTCTTTCATTTTGTTTGATTATGAGATATATGTGATTGTTGCACAGGTTAACCATTTTGTCAGATTTGGAAGTACAAACAGGATATTTTCATTACCGTTTCTATGTTATAGATTTTATACAAAAAGTTTACTGTTTGCAAATTATTATCTAAACAAGGGACTATCCATGGCCGAGCAGTTAAGAGTCGCTATCTTTAAAGTCCTCAGCCCCTTACAATGGGGGTTCGAGTCCTGGTCGGGATAAGAGCTTAAATTGGGGAGGTTTTCCAGCTAACCTGCGCTGTGCCAGTGTTTCTACCAGACATTAGTCTGGTGTATTACTCCACCAATAATTAGCTGGACGTCACTAATATGACCATAATTGTATCAGTGCGGTGTAACAAATGAAGAAAACAAGAATTATTTCAATCGATTTCAGGATGGTACAGTAGTGGTGGCTGATTTTGGCTTGGCTCGTGTGATATCAGATCAGGAATTGTGCAGACAGACTCCACGCACTCCATCACCTGTCAAGGCACGGAAGAAATCCCAGCGGAAGAAGAGATACACTGTGGTGGGGAATCCTTTCTGGATGGCCCCGGAGATGATCAGTGGGCTCAAATACGATGAGAAAGTGGATGTGTTCTCATTTGGCATTGTGATGTGTGAGGTATGAACAAGGCTTTTATTTGAAATATTGACCATAAAGTTATCTTTGGATTTATAACAGTATTACTTCTTTCCCTATGCGATTTTATGTCTTTTGCAAAGCATACACAATTATCACTTATGTTTGAATATGCACAAATTAGGGTGTATGTAGACTGGTTTAACCTGAGATATATATTTATATGTGGAACATACATGCATTAAAAATACTTTAAATTGTTGTAAAGAAAAAAATCAGCATAATTGGCAGTTTTCAAAACGATATACATTTCTCAACAATGAAAGGATTAAAAATTGAGTAATGAGAGACATTGATGAATAGTCTCCCCTAAATAATCCCTAAATGCAAATAGGTCCTTTCATTTGTTTTATTTGGTTTTTATGCTTGTGCTGTATTGAGTGTATGCTGACTTTTCTGCCATTCTTGCGATACCCAGTCTAACCATTGTCAACAAATACTTCCATTTTATTTTTTAAATTACATACCTCTATAATTATTTAAATGAGTTATAATTTTAAATTAATGCAAAAATAAGAAATTTAACTGTAATAGCAATATGTATAAAAGAATAGGCGATAAAGTACAAGAATTCCAACTAAAAGGACCTACCTACCATTTGGAATACCTTCGATATTAACTAAAAAGGGAGAGAATTTCCCTGTCACCCCATTGTTTTATGTAGCAAAGGTAAAGTCACTTTATTACGTAGTAGATTTGAGATAGTAATTAGTTATTTATTGAATGAATCATTTGTTTTTACAAATAACTAAAAGTAAATGTATGAAATTTTTATAGTCTGTGCATCTTTTTATTATTGACTTATTTTGTGTTTCTTATATTTAATTTAGTTCCTAAAATTATCAGCTAGTGCATAAAATTTTAAAAGTACATCAAAATTGGTTTAATTATTACTTAATGTCTATATGATAATTTAGTCACTTTTTCCACTTTTTTGTCAAACATTAAATCTAAGTATACACACTTTTTAGGTTTAGCCAGTTTGACAAATTTTATGTTATGACAAATTAAAATAAAAAGAAAAAAAGAAAAAATTGCATATGGTGGAATTTGAACCCATGGCCCTAACATCTTTAAAAGATTGGTAATTCACTGACATGACCATGGTTTTGTTGATGCTAGAAACATTTTTTGCATTGCTATGCATAAATGCATATTCTTTGTTAAAAGCATTATCAAATACAAATACTGCTAAATGTGTTCAAGGTGTATGAAAAGTGAGACTCCTTGTTAAACAAACTTGCCTTTTAGAAAAAAATGATAACCCAACAATCATATTTGATATTTTCAGATAATTGGTCGAGTGTATGCAGACCCAGATTTTCTGCCGCGTAGTTTTGACTTTGGTCTTAATGTGGAACTGTTTAAGGAGAAGTTCTGTAATGACTGTCCCAATGCTGTCCTAAAGATGGCTGTCTTGTGTTCACAGATAGAGTCTGAAAGCAGGTGAGAACAATGACAAACCAAGGCACTACCAAAATGCAAGGATACATTTCATTTTCAAATTACAGACTTGTAACACATCTGATTCTGACAGTGTATGTTTGAGTCCCAGGGAAAAGAATCACCAGGAGAGGAGAGGGGCCAATGGTTTTACCTATTCTGACTCCCTTAACCAATTATAGCGTAATGTCACCTTATTAATTATAACAGTGTCGAATTATAACAGTGTCGGTGCTTTTGGTTTCAAAACAAATTTAATTGAGAATAAGAAAGATAACTCTGTTTGATGATTTTGTTATGTATTTGTAAGAGTCATCTCCCCTTAACTAAAAAACAACAGTTTAAACTTTTTTTTTTTAAGTTTTTTTTTTAAATGTTTGAAAATATTTTTATTTATGCTACATTTCTTTTTGATGTTAGGAAGGCTTTGAGTTACATTAATATTTGTGTGCATGTGTGTAATTTACATACAGGTTTTTCTGTTTTCAAAATAACACACACACACACATATATATATATATATATATATATATATATATATATATATATATATATATATATATATATATATATATATACATTCATTCATTTATGTACTTGATTTTTCATAAAATAATGAACGTATGTTTATTGTATTTTGCACGAGAAAATTGTGTAACCAAACAATTATTTATGCATCTTTTTCTAAACATTATGTACAGGTGCATGTACATGGCTACACCTGAAATAATTAATGTCAGTATACATAGCAATCATTTAAAAAGGAAAAATAATCATTTTTCACTGTAAACCATTTGCTGACTGCCTAGATTTTTTGTGTTTCAGACCATCATTTGAGAAGATCAATATGTGGACAGAGAACATCCTATTTCATCTGGAACATGGGATGGTCCTGCCACAGGAACTACAGGGTGATGCTGTCGAATTTTACCTCCAGGTCCGGGCAAACAGCCTGGCCAAGTCAGGTCGCAAGCCCAAGTCTTCAGAGAGTGCTAAAGCCAATACAGATAGACCAGTAGCTAGTGTGGAGAGAAAAAGTTCTGTTAAATCAAGGAAGAGCGACCTAGGGACAATAACTGAAGGCTCCAATAGCAAGAAATCTTTTGTTAAAGAAGACATAAAACTGGATGAAAAACATACAGAAAATCATCACAATGGAGAAATTATACAGAAAGAGAGTCCAAGTCTTGATGATGTTGAAGATGATAAAGGGAGAGTTGATGCTGGAAAACAAGGTGAGGTTCCATTTGTACAGAAGAATGAAGGACAGATAAATAAGTGCTTTGAAACCACTGCTAGTGACCATGACTCAGAGTCAGGAATGAGTAACAGCAGCTCAAATGCCTGGCATACTTGCTCAAGTGGTCTAAACCTGCTGGCAAACACAGATGAGCAAGATCTTGACCAATGCAAAGGTCATTGTGAAGGTCAGTGTCAGGGTCATTGTAAAGGTCACAGTGTATTGAAGACCGATTCAGAGGAAGAACTGATCGCTGACAATGTTTTCAGTGTGTTCAAGAATAAGGCTTCTTCCGGAGCTACATTGTTTACAGGATTAGAGTCGGGTGTAGACAATGAAATCCTCAGCGAAACAGTGTCATTGTCCAGTGAAAACATAGCACATACAGCATCAGTAACCAATGGAGATCAGGAGCAGGTAACTCTAGGTCCTCAGTCTTCTGGAGATAGTTTGAAGTCGGGAAGCAACAAGTGTGATGAGCAGTCTGCATATAATTGTGATATTAAAGTCTCACGTATGACTGGAATTATATTGAATGTGACAAACAGAAGAAAAGCAAAAAAGGGAAAGAGTGAAAGTGAAATTTCTGAAAAAATCGAGAAAATGGATTTAGATAATGAAAAAAAGTCAAGATCTTTGGTGAACAATATCAGTGGGATATAGACTGTGTTAAACGAATTCTTGTTGAAATCTTGTTTAGAATGGCATGATTATGTTTGCTAAATTTATAGAAAAATATGCTGTGATCTTTGAGCTATTTCTCATAATTTTTAAACAGTTTTATCACAACTTTTTTACTTCAAATTTAACTGTATATTTATAAAATATCAAGATAATAATACATAAAAAAGCTGATTTTTTTATCATTTTATAAAGAAAAACATTAGATTATAAGGAAACATTTTTGAGTAATATTTAAAAAGGACGTATATACTCACCATGTCAACATAAAATTATAAACACTTCTTTTCATTTATCATTACTTTTTGTGTGTCATAAGTCATTTTTAACATTTTTTAACATTCCAATAAAAGGTAATACAGTTCTTTGCCTTAATACATGTAATTTGCACATACACATTCTCATTGTTTTTGTAACATTGAGTTAATTGATTTGATACATGTAATATGCATTTAATAAGTATTTCTAACCCATGCGTTATCAAGCATTTACTTCCATAGGCAATTAGAACAGAAATAAACTTCTAAGTTGTATAAAAAGCTACAAGAATTATAATAAAAAAATCGGTGAAAGCATTCATGATCAAATATGAAATGTTACTGGCAGTCTCTTTAAAATGAAGGATAAACAATGTACTTCAATTTTTTACATACAATAACACATGGCAACCTTTTAAAAACAAGTTTTAGTGAATATATGCACACTTCTGCAGACATTATGTTGTTAACACATATAGATTATCATGTTTGTTTTACATTTTCTAACCTTTATGTCATTCTGAATACTTTCCTTGTAAGTGAAATAATTTCAAAACTTCTACTGTTTTTGCCTTACATTTATAACAAAAAAGTGGGATCTTGTATTCATTGATATTGTAAGAGCTAGTCTTTGATAGAATTGAAAAAAATCTTGCTTACGTCCTTATTTGGATCCAGTTGCATAAACATTGCCACATTTTAAATGTTGATTAAGGTCTTGTTAACATGTTTGGTTAACTTGCTTGTTAGCTGTGTTATTAATGTTTTGGTTAATTTAATTGGTGCCAATTTTAATTTTCTATTTGGTTAATTTTAACCGCCCTTCCAGTGGTGAGATCAGTTATAATCAGAAGTTTAAATAGCTGCTTTTTAGTTGATGCCAATGATGCATTGTGGGATATATTTGATTATTTTAACTTCTGGTTAATATTAAATATTCTGATTAAGTAATCAAACATTTAACTGTGCATATACAAAAGGATCATCACTTTGGTTAACCAACTAAGCTAGTTAGTAAAAAAAGAAAACATGCCATTTTCTTTTAAATTTCTGGTATTTTTCAGAAAAGTTTCATTTTAACACATTACTCAAGGTGCCTTGCATTGTAGAGCACACTTTGTTGTTATATTCATGCCCACCAGCAATTTTTTTTTTCGCTTGGTACTTAGTGCTTGCTTTAACATGCATTTAAACATTACAAAATTAATGTTGGCGAATTATGACACGTACACTGCTGTTGACTTAATCCTTTATTAATGCTGATTATTAAAAATATGATGAGATAAGAGATTGCTGTGAAAACAAAAAAATCTATTCTATTAAATGGTATAATATTTTAGTCATATTGAATTTACCATTTCATATTTTTGTGTGTTTTATGAATTTGTTTTCAGGACAGAATGCTACGTAAAAAAAGTAATTTATTTAAGTAATTACAATTGTTAAATTTGTAAACAGATTTGTTTCAGTTACTTTTTAAAATATATGTTTAATTTTGTTCAAGCATTAAAACAATAAACCAGGTTATATCATTGTATCTAAAGTCAACAGGTCTGTATTATATGATTATTAATTTGGTTAAGAAATGATAACCCAATTATATGCCATTATTCTAATTGCAATGTTATTTATTTTGCTCTTAAGATATATTTATTTTGCATTTATTATGTCTTTTTAAGTTATTAAGTAAAAATCCATTTTATGTCATAAATTCATCACAGGTTTGATCTTTTCTAGTGCATCAACAGTTTTGCCTTATAATATGCTGCTATTAATGTTAACATAGACATGTAGTGCTTATGCTAAATTCTTTGAATATTTCAAATAATTTTAAACAGTGCTGGAAGTGAAGTGTATATTTATTTCCTTAAATCATACATTTTCTGCAGTGTGTATTCTGTTGTTGACTGTTTGTTAAAACCTTTTGTCTTATTTGGAAACGGTGCTTTATAGTCTAGCTGTGTATTCTGTGCAATATAATTTTCACATATTCATTACAGGGTGATAATTTTCACATATTCATTACAGGATGATAATTTTCACATATTCATTACGGTGTGAATCATTGCGTAAGATGAAAGTCCGATATTTCAATTTAAAGGAATTAAATATCGTCATTTATGAGGTATGTGTAGGGTTTATTTACAAGTTCTATTTCAAAGCCCTGGTTCATTATAGAAACTGCTATACTGTATTCACAATACATTTTAAACCAGAGCTTTTTTTTTCTCATTTAAAGGCATTTGAAATTGCCTTCTTTAGGTGTCTCACACACACCATGCCATGAGATCACACCTGGAACACTTAATTTGTATATTATACACAAGGATGTCATTGTGGGGGAGGCTGTTAAACTATTAAAAGATTAGTCACACTTGATGCACATGAACTTACTGCGCTGCCACTTGGTCAGCAACACTCTAATCCCAGTTTCTTGGCGCCTCTGCAGCCTAAAGCTGTGTCCACCCACACCATCCCACTACCCTCCACCAACCAATTTACCCTTCCCGACTCATTTACAATAGAGATTTTTCTGTATATATTAATATTATATGGGATAAAGAGCCTGAAAATCATCCAGAAAGGAAAGTTATTAACAGACTACTTAGTATAAATGTATTTGTAAATGCCAAAATTTTCCTTTAGTTAAATAGGTTTTTTGCTTGTTTGTTCTAAGTTAAATGAAGAAACTAAATTATACACTACTGGAATACTCTTTTCCTGTTCTTTCAAAAGTGATTTCTGTTAATTACTGTTCCTGTTTTAGAATCCCTATTGCTATGGTGTTCTTGGAGCCTTAATTTTATAGCATTCTTATGATCTTTAATCTTATGGCATCCCTATACCTGTAATGTCATGACATTCTTCTGTCTCTAACGTCACCAAGAATAAGCTTTTGTATTTGATTTTTTCCTACAATTATACTATTGATGTGACCAGTGTGTTTATAATTATATATTTTGATGTTAACTGGTATATTAATTTATATATTTCCAGCATGATGTCAGACTAATGATGTCTTTTGGGACCAATCAAAAGCATGTGTTTTGTACCAATATATAGAGTTTTACAGAATAATGTTTCATATACAAGTATTTTCTTATTTTGTTGGGGACCACTTAGCAAGACATTCTTATTGTTAATTTTATTGTTACTTTTGATGCATTATTCATATGAACCAAAACACATATATTATGTTTTATATATTGTATTATTATATTTCTCACTTTATAAGGACTAGAATTAATAATAAAAGTTATGCAAAAAATGCAATGTCTTATTGTTTTTTCAAACATTTTGAATTGAATAAAATGTATGTTAAAGACCTTAACTAAAAATTTTAAAGATATTAATAAAGAGAGTAAAGATATTATTGAGGGTAATGTTATTAAGATGTGAGCTTGTTCAGAATCCAACCATTTTAATTGTCAGAACATTTAATTTCACAATTGCAGGCCTATAGATAAAACGTAAAATATTCGCAAAAGTTTTGATCCAAAACTGGACATAATAAAGATTATCTATTTGACAGTGAACATTTAGTTAAGGGTTTCCTTAGAATTAACCTGAAAAGCTAACATTTTGTTGCGGGGGTCCAATAAAACGTAAACATTTTTTTAAGATGATCCACTGAAGAGAGGACATTTTGTTTTGAGTATTAACTGAAAAGTTTTTTATGGACATTTTCTTAATGGGATCCACTGAAAGGTAAACATTTTGTTAAGGGTATCCACTGAAATAAGGACATTTTCAGAAATTTGGTCTAGCTCAAAGTAGAAAAAACTGAAGGATAGGCATATAACTGACACTTTAACAAAACTGGTAATTGTTCAATTAAATTCAATACATGCAAAGTAACATTTTGTCTTCAAAGAATTAAAATATAGAATACATTTGCAGAGCACTACAATTGGCAAATAGGAAATAAAAGTTGTCTCAAAATACACATTTCTTTCTTTCTTAGAATATATTAAAGGCATCACTTGGTGGGTGTAATCCTTTTCAGGTAGATGCCTTGAGCAAGTTCATAAGGGGTTCTGTTATGATGCCACCTGTATTCCCTGGGAGAGAGAGAGTCACATTGTAATGCGATAGGATATACTAGTACTCAAGGGTACTCCTCTGCCTATACAGAGGACATGACGATTCTTTGATCATCTTCCAACATTTTCGCAGGTGTTGGAAGAACAATGCAACAAGAAATTATCCTGACCGGTTCATAGTGCCTTGACTGTGGCCAAGTTTCCACACTGTTACTAACCCTTGGGAACAGAGTTGAACCAGCTGTACTGGGCAAGTTTCCACACTGTTACTAACCCTTGGGGACAGAGTTGAACCAGCTGTACTGGGCAAGTTTCCACACTGTTACTTACACTTGGGGACAGAGTTGAACCAGCTGTACTGGGCAAGTTTCCACACTGTAACTGACCCTTGGGGACAGAGTTGAACCAGCTGTACTGGGCAAGTTTCCACACTGTTACTAAACCTTGGGGACAGAGTTGAACCAGCTGTACTGGGCAAGTTTCCACACTGTTACTAACCCCTGGGGACAGAGTTGAACCAGCTGTACTGGGCAAGTTTCCACATTGTTCCTAACCCCTGGGGACAGAGTTGAACCAGCTGTACTGGGCAAGTTTCCACACTAACTAACCCCTGGGGACAGAGTTTAACCAGCTGTACTGGGCAAGTTTCCCCCAACACTATTTAAATCTCACTTGGGACAATATTGCTTGTTTGCTGTACACCTGACCATAATTCTCAAACTTAGTTGTCTGGATCATATCTTCCTGTAGTTGTGCTTAACAGAAACTCCATGTGCCACTTAGCTCTTAACACCATTTATAGCTGTGCTGACCGACAACTTTCTGCCAGACCTAAGTTTGATGCCAACTGCACGAATTCGTCTTGTGGTGAGTCTTTCAAGGTTACAAGGAGCCTTTTCCTAGCCACGCTGAACTCCACCCTAAGGATGATATTAAAACATTCCAGGATGCGACGTAGAATACTTGTCCTGTATAAGTGATTGGGATCAAGGACAGCGTCCTAGGTTCTTGTTGATGATTCCACAGTTTGAGTTTGGTATACGTAATAAAGATTATTTTATATATTGTGCTTTTGAATGTGGATTTCCTATGACAGATGCATTAGATGTTTACCGACTTATGCACAAAATTTAAACACCGTAAACTTCTTTTACCTAATAAGTAAATCATACAAATATGTCGTATTTTAAGAACAGTCGTTCAGGGTCATCTATTTATATTACGTGTAATACGTCAAATGTTTCATTACCGTTATTATCATTCTATTTAAACTATACTTACGCTGGTAAAGACAGTCTACATTTTCCATTACAGCTTTACATAAAATACTTAACAAATAAAATGTAAACAATTTGGTGAAGCCATGCCTTCTGAAATATAGTTTTGGCTATACTTCGATTTTCTGTTTTCGTTTTTGCAAATCTTGAATCTGTCTCCAATAATTTACTTTCTCGAAAAGATGCATTTGACTCGTGCTTACAGAAGACAAGTTAGACTTTCGATGGCAGCAATAATAAGGACTTTCTTTAGGTATGTTATATCGACATAATCTTCATTATCAAACCAGACAAATGAGGCATTTAAAAATTTCAAGTCACGAACGCTCAGATCACAAATAAATAATGCAACATAAATCAAATGAAGGCAATGAAGTTTTCGCGAAATTGAATATAACTTTCACTGTAAATTTGAATTTTCCGGATGCAATCAATTTGTTTCGTTTTGCATTTGTTCATCGCCAATTCTTGTGAAAATATGGTAACAACAACTATAATTTTATATTGTCCTTTTTAAACCGACACAGACTTAATTCCTTATATACAAATAAAAAATGTTTTACAGACGATACTTTTTGAAAACAAATTAACAGAATGAGAACACGAAATATCGAAAAATATGCGGCGTTGGTGAGATTTTTTTTGAACATTTGAAAATTTTTCTTGACCGTCTATACTTAGGTAGAAGAACTATTGTAAGACTATTGTAACGAAAAATAATATATTTTCTTACGTTAGTAATATTTCACACAGTTTGAAAACCGTTTATACCATTAACTTTAATACTCGTGTAAAATATAAATCAAAAAAACGTAAGTAAATAAATAAAACAAAAACACGTTGTGGAATCAACAGCATAAAGCGGCCAATATTTGACTAATTTTTGCAATCATAGATAGTTCAAATCATATACATTTCTTTGTAAAACTTTCCTCCAAATTTAGTCCAAACATTTTCCATTATGTACAAAACATCTGTCTATAAATTTAGAAAAATAGGTCAACAATGCAATAAATAAATGCATTATTAAGTAATCAATATAACGTTTATCTTTAAATTAAATAAATTAAATATGTTATGCTAGCTGCAAATAATATTTGTTATAAACAATCAAGGTTAAATTTCTATTAAACTAATAAGAAACGTCATAAGTATTAGACAAGCTGGACTGTTCTGGCAGCTATTGTTGACCCAACTAATTCCTCGCTTGTCTGTTACTAATATAGTAATATAGTATGGAAAAAAGTGGCATACAGTGGTATCAGTCAAAAATCAGCAGCCTTTTGTACAATGTGTAAAAATGGTTTTTGTTAAGTGATGCGGATCTTGTATAAATAAATATATGATAATACTGGGAAAATCCTACAATTGTAGTCTTTTAGATATTTATCTGGGATGACATTGCCCCTGTTCCTGGATGTCATGCAAACTCACGGTTGGACAGCTAAGACAAACAACAACAACAACAACAATTAAACAACAAAAACAACACAAAACACACACACACACACGCACGCACACGCACAAAACAACAACAACAATAAAACACGAAAAAAGTAAAAGCAATCTGTCAAGATTATTGACTAAATTGACAATGCTTTCGAAAAGACAGAGGAACCCGATTTCAATATATATAGTCACATAATAGGAAACTGACAACAAATGATCAAATATGACCATAATGCGCTAATGCAAAGGACACAGTACATATATTACACACAGTATTACTGTATATACATTGACGGTACAAATGTAGCTTAAATATTTCATATATTTCCTGCCTCGTGCTTCTGATATATTTTGAAGTTTCTTGAAGCCCAACGTTAATTTCCATGTTCAAAAATGTTAATTATCTCCCTTGTGACCGTATTGCTCTTGCCGGTCCGAGATGGCAGTCTCCTTGTGAGATATTGCTCTGTGTTGGAGGCCCGAGATGGCAGACTTGTAAATGGGTGTGCACCAGTATTATCATTTATACACTTGTTGTAAAATGTGTTGTTCTAACACTTTACCACGTTTTGTCTTTAAAATGTATAATATTTATTGTTGCATTAGTTTATATTTTTATTTTATTTATCTGACATAGCTAAATGGAAGCTACTTAAGTTAGTTATCATTTGCTGTTTGCATGACTATAAGGTGATATGAACGTTACTTGGAATAAACAACAATTATGCAATCACAACATAATTTATTTAAAGTTTGACACAAAGAAGAAAATCACTTTACATAAGATTTTAATCTTTTATCTAAAGGTTCACTACAGAACATATTTTAAATATCGACTGGACTTTTATAGCGGATTCATTAGTTGATTAGAAACGACATACGTTTAAAGCAAAAGAAAGTATTCCATATAAAACACATGTCAAACATATCAGTTTTAATACAAAGATTAAGGCATGGTCTCAATAAAATAATTAAAAATGCCTGAACAGAAAAAAATATAAATGCAGAATATATTCTCGTTATGAATGCCATGAACAGTTTGTACACGGCCTTCGTTGTTTTTCTTTCCATTATTTTGTACAGTATGCTGTGCGATGTCATAACCTTTTAGGCACACAGAACTTCCATTTCAAGTACCTATCTTCTCTTAAGGCCATTTTTACATGTTTATTTTCCCTCTTTTTTCTTGTTTTTCTATTACATTTTGTCCTAACGATGAAGAAGTGGCCTCACCACTGATCTCCTATGCTTCTCAAGGTAATTGTAGGTAAATGTTTTATTAAATTCAGTATGGGCAGGCTTTCTATAAACTGTATCTCTTGCTGAACTACATGCTCATCATGTATATATGCATTGAAAGGGAATGTTTATGTGGTAAGCTTGATGTGTTCTTTGATGAATTTAGATGCGGATTAAATACTTCAATGTTATATATGGCTTCGCTAGAACGACACAAATTGAGAGTGAGACATATTTTGTAAAATTATAACTTTAACGTTGAAATCTGTATCTGTATGTAAAATCTACTGCGTTAATTTTATTTTTGGCAAATGAGGAGAAAAACACAGAAATGACAGCCTCTAAACAGACGTTATAAGAATGTCAAGGATTTTGGAAACATTGCTTACAAGCTCTGGCAATTGTCCGTGTATACAACACTTGTTGCACTATTTTTTAGACATTTTGTTTTTCTTCGAGTTTTAATAAATTAAATTAGCATGATCATTGGACCATTAATTATTGAATGTTGGGATAACATGCAATGTCAAATCCAATTAGGAAATCATTCGCAATAAAGAACATATTATCAA
Source organism: Sinonovacula constricta (assembly GCA_007844125.1). Taxonomy (NCBI): domain Eukaryota; kingdom Metazoa; phylum Mollusca; class Bivalvia; order Cardiida; family Solecurtidae; genus Sinonovacula; species Sinonovacula constricta. The sequence goes on along the minus strand of CM017571.1, from coordinate 34,163,356 downwards.
AACAATGCTTCAACGAAAATATGATCGTCAAAATTTATTTTGTTAAACATCTATCAAATTTAAGATTAAATGTTCCCTTTATTTAATAAAAGTAGTACAGCACACGAAAACCGTTTGTTTCAGTTATCGTTTAATGCAATATTTGATAAAAATGATCTTTGAAATCGGGTTTTACATGTTCGCAAGAAATCTGTTAATGAAAGAAATGTTAAAATGATCTATAGCTTTAATACATAATAAAATAGTCAATGGAATTATTATAAATGAATTATAATCCTTTACAGTTATTTTCTTTGTTTTACCTGTTTTCTGTTCGAGAACTTTATATTCGGACTTCCGATGGATTCTTCAAGATATTGATCCAGACGAATGCTGATGGTTGTGTCAACATACATTTGGAAAAGGTGAAGGTTAAAAAGTCAGTTGCTGTCATTGAAAACTCTCATTGAAAAACAAATTCACATACTCCCTACATTGCTTTGGACACCAGTTTGTTCTAAAAGTATTATACAAATATTTGAAATTTTAAATAAGAAAGGCGTGTGATATGCCATTTACACAAAATATAAAAATATAAAATACTATCTCGTAATATTCATGGCTTTGTCGTAAAATTAAATTTTCCAAGTGCACATATTTTAACGAAATATGTTCGTCATAACAATTAATTTACTTCGTGATCCATCTTATAAAATCCAAATTTTCTCCCAGAGTAATTCGTATTTCAATTCGTATTGCTCTCTTATCTTCATAATCAAACAGTTCGAAATCAAGGTGGTAACATTTCTAGTCACGCACGCACACACTGAATTTGAATATATTCCATTTGTACGGAATAAAGATAAATACAATTTTGGGCAAACCTAATATTTTTTTCGGAATTTAATATGTCTTTGTTGAGTTGTTTTCATCATGGCGAATTATTTAATTTTACCACTCGAAAAACCTGACTCTATAACAAAGTATTGACGTCATCTTCATTCTTTAAAAAAATGTCCCTAGAAATCTACTTCTTGCATTTTGATGATTGTGAGATTTATATTTTGCTCAAATATTTTAAGGGTTACAAAACTCGACCTTAATTCAGTATTGATAATGATAAATTTTAGTTAAACAACACATACCAAAACAAGCATTCTATCTTTTAGAACCATATACAAACCAGAAAAAGAAAACAGCAAACAAAGCGGGTACATCAAGTGAGCAACATTCTTATGACAAGCTTTTTACTTATATTTATTACCAACTAGTCGATTATCTTATAAAGCAAATCAAATATGCAACTCATAATGGAAGAAAATATAAACAATTCATTTTGAGACATTGTGTTCGTCTGATTATGTATTAGCTAAATATATTATTAAACTATCATTCAAAGCAAATATCATTGTATGTACATGCACATATGCTGTAAGCAGATACCAGAAAAGGAACATGTGTTTTATTCCATATTTTCGATATTGTCTGTGTGTTTTTTTAATTCAGATAAAGTGTTCTGCTCCCATTTGGTGAGTTCTCTTCTAAATAGATTTTACGTATTTCATGCAACGTAGGGAGAAAAACGGGACTCAAACCCGGGACTCTTCGGTAACAGGGCGAATGCTCCACTGACTGAGCTAACCGGATCGCCTACACATTCTTTCACTACATACACCCCGGTCAACTTGAAATTCGTCTTCGAATTTCCACAGACTATATGCTTCACATAGAACTCACAAGCACTTCTCAAGCACTTTTACCGTAACGACCGCGGATCGTTAGCGTTGGGCGCAACATAGGGAGGAAAATGTGTAGCCAGCCAGATACTCGAACCCGGGACCCTTCGCTAACAGGGCGAATGCTCTAATAAATAAGCTAACCGGACCGCTAACACATTCTCTCCCTACAACGCGAATTCATTTAGACAGTCCATTGCATTTTTGTCACTTTGTTGCTAATAATATTATCCAATCATTTATTTACTTCAAATGCAGTTGCTTGTTATAACTTGTCTCCCTTCGATTGTATTTCATTTTCGCTGTCTTCGAAAATGTCCTTTCGAAAGTTTGAGGTTGAAGTGTTCCTTGAACCTAGTTTAAGCACCCTAGTGACCTCCTCGCCGACTGTCCGTTCCAAAGCGGCAACGTTTTTTTCTCTCTCAGTAATGCATTCGTAGTTTCATCTTCACATTTACCTATTGCTAGTTCGTACCGTTGGCTAGTGCTAGTTAAAATTGTTATAATTCTACAGAACCTTTTCATACATGCCTATTTTATGGTAATGTATAAATCTTCTGTCCACAGAAGTCCAGACTCGAAATGATGGTTATACTTAATACTTTATAATTCGAAAAAAATCAATATCAATGAGGAAATGCACTCGATGCGTTTGCAACAGGAAGTTAAAAAGCAAGCATCGACGAAATGTTATACTCAAAAGTTTCTAAAGAATTAAAAACACGAGTCACAAGCATTAATCTTTTCAATTGAAAAACAAAATGGTAATTATAGCTTCGTTTAGTTTTGATGTGTTTGGAAAACAGCAACGAGTGTTAGTTGCCTCACTGACGCCTGTTACAAAGAGACGAACAATGAGTTAGACTGTCATTCGTAATCCGGATGTAGAACAATGCAATGGAAATTTGATTATATTTTATTGCCAATGATTCAAGTCAAGAGCATTCTTTTCAAGTTAATACAGTAAAACGGAAGTAAGTCATTATGTCATATGATCATTCCAACTTAAACTTCATTATCGCATTACACATATTAATTCTCATTGAAAGTATTTATCAACTGATGAGGTAAAATTCAAAAACATTAAGCAGACGCCATTTCTGCAAACGCTCTTATTTGCTTTATTTTAGAAGCCTTTATTTAAATAAAAAGCTTCACAACTGGTATAAGTCAAACTTTATATTTTATATAATGTAAATCTAATGATACACTTAACCTTTAATTGAGAATGCGTTTTAAAGCAATAGTTTAATCCGTCACGGCGATATGACAAAGGCTCATATTCTTATACTAATTGTTTATTCTGTTACTTAGGTAAATAACATAAGAGTAAGAAAGAAATATGTTTCTCTTCATTGTCGGCATGCATGCGCGCAAAGTATGTATGTAAACGTTCCTGGAAAAGTTCTATGGAATGCGCTATGTTAATTTGTTAACATCCATCAGAATTAAGTTAGATTGTGTAGTTCAAAATGTTGCTAAATCTTTATCTGTCATTTTGAAATGATTAATGTTCCATATGTGTATGATTTATGACACTACAATAGGCTATGTACAAAGCAAATGTTTTGCTCTGTTCTGTTGATTGCATACGCACCCTTTCCCATGCGTCCAAAGACAATTGGATACTGCATTTAAAGTTAAGACATGAACATTTAATGGCATTTTAAAATATTCTTTAAGGTTCTGCTGTTTCTAGGTCGCTTTGTTGTTAGGCAAAGATGTTCCATTGTTGAAAAGGAACTTGACGGCGACCTTTGATGCTTGGCATCAGTGCTCTCTGATTGATATTTTATTCAGCACTTGTTAGTGGGACGCCTGTTGACGAACGGTTGCTGTCTTCTAAATCTTCAGACTCTTATCGGGTGGGTTTGTAATGAGAAAAATTCCATGTTAGGAGGTGCGCCGAAGGACCTTCCCAGTCACTTGTCCAAGTTCTTTTCTATAAATTGCTCGACATAATGATGCACACAAACTACAGTTGATTTTGACAGTTCTCGAAAATGCAGACAAAATTACATTGATTGAACATAAGACCAAGATGAGCAAAATATATGATCATGTAGACAAAACCTTATTTTTAAACATTTAATGCATTGTTTGGTACAAACAATGTTATTGATTCTATTTAACCAAGGATACTCCGATTTATATGTGTGGATATAAAATCTACCGCGAGCTGAGAGATCGCCATGTCTTACATACGCATCGAAAGAATAACGGACGTTCTTTGACAGACACAAATCAGAAAAAAAATCATTTTTAGAACCGATTCAATGAAAATGATTTCCATCTAGTTATAAACAAAGGGCGCTTCCTGAATGTCTATATCTCTGTGCAAGTAGCGCTGTAGACCAGTATATTACAACATGAAATTTATGTTTGTATAAATCATTATGCTGAGTTCCATGGTCGAGAGGATACACATGGCGCCATTTTAATGACACGTATAAGCATGTATCATTCGGCAGAAAATTGTCGTTATACAAGCAATTAAACAAGAAGAACAGTAATACAAAATCATCAAAGTCATCTCAAAAGTATGTATTGTACAGTAAGAGAAATATGGCAAAAATAAAAAGAAACATAATTGTATAGGAAGGAGTTTTAATGGTTCACAAGCAGAATACAAAAAGTGGCTTTATTTGTTTATAAACAATGTGTATTATAATTACCAAAACAATTACTAGTTTCAAAATATCCAACATTGTTTACATAAACTAAAAACGAAAATACTTGCTAGTTTAAGCCCTAGATTGGCTTAACAATGAACATTCATACATGAATTTTTAAGGAAACCATTCATAAGATTTTCATTGCATGCATTTGAGAAACTCGTTGGGAAGTGCGAGGTAAAACCGGTTTAAGCACCCCAGTCGGTCCATATTGCCGACTGGCCGTTCCAAGGCGGTAACTGTCGGATTTGCTCTTTTCGTTAAATGACTCATCACGGGTTTGTTCTGGTTTTTCGCTTGGCTTGCATGTGAAATACCTTTGTTTTGTGCCTTTTCGGAGTTTGGTATATGTTGCAATGCTCATAGGACTTTGTCATATATTCTTATTCATGATCACAACAATGTTACTTGTGCAGTGTGGCGGTCGTGAAAAATCACCTCGTGCATGTAATCTATGTTGCCATTTAATTCATCCTATAAGGATTGTTACGTGTATTTCCTTTGATGGACATTGGACTTTGGTTCTTCAATTCCATCTTCACATCAACAGGATGCTACAACCATTTATTCGTCTCTGGTCATGTTTGTTCATGATTCAGAAAGTTAATTTTATTTATAGTAAACCATTTTGTGTAGTTTTTCAAATCGAAATAATACAAAATTCTTTTCTAAACACTATGTGGACATTTTTTTTCAATGACGTCACTACTTTCGTCATAACGTATAGAAAATATCAGCGCATGGACATTTTGTTTTCAAATAGATCGTTTTTCTTTTCGTTGCTTGCATTTGAGAGGCTCGTCAGGAAGTGCGAGGTTAGAGCTCTGTAAAACCGGTTTAAGCACCCCAGTCGGTCCATATTGCCGACTGGCCGTTCCAAGGCGGTAACTGTCGGGTTTGCTCTTTTCGTTAAATGACTCATCACGGGTTTGTTCTTGCTTTTCGCATGGCTTGCATGTGAAATACCTTTGTTCTGTGCCTTTTCTGAGTTTGGTATATGTTGCAATACTCATAGTACTTGTCATATATTCTTATAAGATTATTAACTGCATGGGTTGTTGTTGACAAGAGTTTTAATTTTTTCCCCGTAACTCATCTTAAAAAATAATGGCATTTATTTTTTACGGTCATTTACAAGAACGTTAAACAAAACATGTAAATTAAAAAAAACACAACATTTTAAAACAGAAATAAGGAAAAACAGACCAATACAGACCAATACTAGCGGAGCTAGTACAATAAGACATTTTGTCTAAAACATTTTCTTTTTGTCTTGTTTGTTTCGTACTTCTACTTATGTCTTGTCTCATTCAGAACCAGTAAAATTAATAAGTATAAAATATTTTGAAACTTGTAAAAAGCTAAGAGAGACGAAGTTGGACATCGAGAGACAGAGAGACCTAGGTGGATGGACAGACGGACGGACTGTTTAGCATGTGGTTACTCTTACTGATAATTAGGAGACGCTGGATGAATAAATTTTGCCTGTAGGTTACAATTAAGATAGTGGTCTGCAATGCCTGCATGATTCGTTTCATTTCAAACATCTCAAAGCTGACTTGGGAGAAAGACTATGCCTAACAGCATGGGCTCCAATCTGTCTGGCTAAACTGCGAAATGCCTGGTTTATCATAACTCTTGTAATTCAAATTTATCCTATAGGTAGTCTTTATATTCGAGTATTACATATACATGCATAAAGACATAATTCAATTACAAAAGCGTAATAATGTGAATGTCCGCTTTTTTTCTTGTTAGTTTATTTAACAGATTATACAATTTATGTAATTTGGTAGGTTGCACGAGTGGTAGCGTGGCTGATTAGTAACTCCGCTGACTGCTTCGCCTTTCACCACGTGAAACGGTCCGAACGAAGAACTTAAAGTAGCGATGTCTTTCATCTGACTTTCGGTACGCCGGTGGTTCTACCTAGAGATTTGTTTGGAGTCTTCTTTCTTCAAACTACTTGGACATCGTTATTATGACCATATTTGATTTTCAAAGGGAAAACAAAACAAACCAACAGAAATGAATCTATCTGAGATAGTATTATGCCATCAATTTATGATACTGATGGTAAAGTTTACGGTAAAAACCCTACCAAGACTAGTTAATTCATCGAAACCATTTTTTAATTAAAATTATAAAATGGATTGTAGTGAACAGCTTTAATTAAAAATAAATAATCTTTGTTGGAAAATATTAAAAATGAGAATTGCTAATCAGCTCAATTTAGTTAGGGGTTTGTGGGAATGTCATAAACTAATCATTTACATTAATCTTTTTTTAAAGCTGAATGGAAAAAATCCCATTTGAACAACAATTTTTAGCGTACAAATGTAGTTTAAATAAAATACATTTTTATCAATTTTTCATTGCAGCAATTATGAGATGTCAAAGAACAGGCAAGCTAAACAGACAACAGGTGGCATCGGTATATGTCAGTGTCATTTTCTAGCAATTTTCTATCAATTAGCAAAAACAATGAGCATTAAACGAATAAACATAAAAAATCAGAAATTAATTTTGTTCGAATGTTTGTTCAAGTATTTATTTCATTACTTTGAAAAAAGTTTCCTTTAAAATATTTTTCGAGATAAAAATCATGACAAGTTTGAATTAATTGTAATCAATAACGTGCATAACTTAAACTGCTTATTTTTCACCACGTGACCAGTCAAATGAAAATTACCACAGTCTTCTCCTTGGATATAAGTACTAATTCATTTCTTATGCAATGTGCAGCTTGTGCAAATATATCAAAACAATCTTGTTTGAACTTGCGATAAATGTCTTTGGAATATCTCAAAATGACACTAGACATATACTTTACTTATGACAGGAGATATATTGTTTGTTCAAATTATCCATCTGTTTTTATTTCTTGATGAATGAGTGCGGTCTTAGTGTTTAAACAAATGTCATCTATTTCATGACATCTTGTAGTGTGCCAGAACTGTTTTGTCATTTCTATTTTTATTGTTTTGGATAGAATTTAAAATATTGCCAATGTCAAGACACGTCCTAGTACGTTTAATTCTTTTTTAAATCCATTGCTACGCACAATATTGATGAGTTAGTTACATGACTTATTGAAGCGTTCAAACTATTTACAACCCATACTTTCCCCCGTAAAATGTCCATACTTCAGTGCCTATGTAAGAATCTATGACAAAGTCCTATGAGCATTGCAACATATATCAAACTCTGAAAAGGCAAAGGACAAAGGTATTTCACGTGCAAGCCAAGTGAAAAGTTAGAACACATTTTTTATGATTCTAAAAGAGCAAACCCGACCGCCTTGGAACGGTCAGTCGGAAATATGGGCCGACTGGGGTGCTTAAACCGGTTTTACAAAGCTCTAACCTCGCACTTCCTGGTGGGTTTTTCAAATGCAAGCAATTAAAAGAAAACTGATCTATTTGAATACAAAAATGTCCAAGCGCTGATGTTTTCTTTAATAAGTATTGACGAAAGTAGTGACGTCATTGAAAAATAATGTCCACAGTGTTAAGGAAAGGGGTTTTATTTCCATTAGAAAAACTAAACAAAAATGGTTGATTATAAGTGAAATCAACTTTTTGAATCAAGAAAAAAACATGACCAGAGAAGAATAAATGGGTGTAGCATCCTGTTCATCTGAAGATGGAATTGAGGAACCAAAGGCCTATGTCCATCAAAGGAAATACACGTAACAATCCTAATAGGATGAATTAAATGACAACAAAGATTACATGCACAGGGATATTTTTACGAGCGCCACACTGTACAAGTAACATTGTTGTGATCATGAATAAGAATATATGACAAAGACCTATGAGCATTGCAACATATATCAAACTCCGAAAAGGCACAGGACAAAGGAATTTCACGTGCAAGCCAAGTGAAAAGTAAGAACACATATTTTATGATTATAAAAGAGCAAACCGGACAGTTACCGCCTTGAAACGGTCAGTTGGAAATATAGGCCGACTGGGGTGCTTAAACCGGTTTTACAGAGCTCTAACCTCGCACTTCCTGATGGGTTTCTCAAATGCAAGCAATGAAAGGAAAACTGATCTATTTGAATACAAAAATGTCCAAGCGCTGATGTTTTTTTTTGTTATGACGAAAGTAGTGACGTCATTGAAAATAATGTCCAAAGTGTTTAGAAAAGAAAGGGGTATTATTTCAACAACAAATACCTTGTTATATTTGACTAGTACTGAGGTTGCATCACTATCGTACTATTCCATATTCGTAGGAAGTAAATGTACTAAAAAGATTTCAAACGTAAATGGTTAAATTCAACATGTTCTCGGAACATTTAGGTAAGATTGGTAACACAATGTAAAATAGACATAACACTTTATACTTACTTATAAATAATTAAATGTACGTTGCAAAGGGTTTTCAAGTAAGAAATAATATATCTTTGACTGTCGTAATTATTGCTTTAGTTCACATTTGGAAAGGCTTTCAAAGGTAAGAAGTGTGTTTTTGGGAGCAAGTTTTTTATCATTATAAAGCGGTATTTTTGTTGCAGCATGTGCCAAGACAAATATCTGGATAGAACCCATGACGTTTGTGGATTTTGACGTCCAGGTAGCGTCACAGTTGAAGTCGTTCAGCTCCGGAATCGAACCTCTGACTTTGCTATACGTCTCATATGCATTTTTATATGAATCACGGCCACCTTTTATGAAAAAATGCATGCATCAGGATGGACACCTAAGCTGAGTGGAGGAAGAAAAAAAAGTAACGACCTATAAGTTTTATGAGTGAAATGACCATACTTTGTACATGACAAATGCAGTCAATTCTTTTTTTAATTATATAAATAATAATATATGTCCTAAGAACATTGCAACATATACCAACATTTAAAAAGGCACACGACAGGGGTATTCACATGCCAGCCGAATGTTAATGTAAGAACAAAACTGTGGTGAGTCATTTAACAAAACAAAAAAAGAGCAAACCCGACAGTTACCGCCTTGGGACGGTCATTTGGCAAAATGGACCGACAGGGGTGCTTAAACTGGTTTAACAGAGCTCTAAAGGCAGATAATAATCTAGTATAACTATAACATGCTATGACATGGCCACCAGCACCAGTATTGAAGATTTATGGGATGACAGAAGGCCTGTCTTTGGATGTTAATAATGGATGGTACAAATGTATCCAATAATTTATATGTATTTCGAATCTAATGTTTCTCATATATTTTGTTTATACTTGAAGTCAAACGTAAATTTCAATTTTCAGAAAATGTGAAATGTCTTACTTGTGACAATGTGCGAATTTTCTGTGTAACTAGCCCCGAGATGGCAGACTTATAAATTGGTCTGCACTAAAGTACCATTCATACATTTTGTAGAAGATGTTCTTATTTTTCCCTGTTTATTTTTATCTTGGAAAGGTATAATATTTGTTATTGCATACAGTTAGCAGTTTTATCCCTATGACAAAGTTTATTTGAGGCTCTTTTATAAGTTGCTATTTTATTTACTCACAGTGAAACTGACATTATTTGAAAAACACTACACATATGCAAGAACACTATGTTTTATTACTAGTGTTTCGTTCCTACCTGAGTCTTTGGCACCAAGGCTAAAATAAATGTTCACCGCAATGTTCGTAATTTATTTACATGAAGACACAAAATCAAGCCATTGATTTATAGGAGTAGTATATTTATTAATTTGTGTTTTCATCATTTGCCAGTTTTACCAGTTTTATTAGCATTCTATGTTTATGCGTTTTGTCTACAAGTTCCACAATAGAGCATATTTTAAATATTAAAATGAATTTCATTTCATTTGAAACGACAGACATCAGAAGCAAAAGAACGGATTTCATGTTAACATATCTGCAACATATCATGTCTTTATTTTAATACACATATTTCATACTCGTTCAATAAAATGAAAAAGGGGTCGTAAAGAAAGAATATATACAGAAATAACAATAATAACCTGAACCTTTATTAAACTCACAAAATTATTTGTCAAGTTCATCAACCTCATACAAAACGTATAGTTATACAGTTGTATTCGCTAAAATACATTAACACAGAGTATATTTTTTATTTCATGATTTTTCAAGACTCTGTACACCAACTTCGTTGTCGTCCCACATTCCATTGATTTGTACAGCGTTCTTTGCATTTTAAAACCCTTTAGATTCTTAGAAGGCTTATTCTTGGTACCCATTTGTTCTTTAACCCATTTAAACATGTTAGATTTCCTTTCTCTATTTCGGGCTTTTTAAGCCCTCTTTCAAAAAGTCATAATGTAGAGGTTGAAAGCATTGGGAAACTTAAGTTAACCCATTGCTGCAAGTTATTTCTGCTGGTGAAATAGTCCGTTGTAGAGTTAATTTGTGCTTTTCAAACAATTTTCTAAATTTAGAAATACATGTAGGTCTGATCATGAGGTAAGAGTGGTGCTGTATGCTAGTCTGCTTTTGGTAACCGTCATTGCTTTTTCACCCAAGTGTTTTATTAACAGATTTTAAACATACTTTAAACATCTTTTCAACTAAACTTGGTTCCTGGTATATTGTCAACAGTGTTGATTTATGGCTTTGACATCAATAAAAAAATCCCAAGTTCACATATTTATAAATGTTTTGTCCATTTTCCTTTTGCATGACAATTGCTTTTATTGCATTCCTGTGAACTACTATGTTCATAATTAATATTTTAACGTCCATTTTTGTCCAGAGTCATTCGTCTATCAATTCCCGTTTACATCTCATCTTTATTATCAAACGGTTCGAAATTAATGTTTTAACATTTCTTGTCACGGAGGCACAAACACTTTTTAGCTAATTTTATGTTTCTTCGATGAGGTGTATTCATTATGACGAACAATTTAATTTTAATCAACTTCAGCCTTTATTAAAAATGGTCCCTAGAAATCTTTGTAAATTTTAACGAATTTGAGATTTTATATTTTACTAAAGATGTCAAGACTTGGACCTTTTCAAGTTGAAAAATATTAGCAATACTGACACATGCCAAAATAAGCATTTCATCTTTCAAAACCAAATACTCGACTAAGATACCAATAAAGTAAAGAAACTATAAATATCGTTTATTGCTTCTGAGTTCAAAACGTACTTTAACTTTCTCTATAAGGAGACCTTGTGGTTGTATACATAGGGAATATCTAACGGGCTAACAAGGTAATTTGGTCTGTAAAACCAAATCAATGCCGTATATATACAGACTGCCAAATAAATGCTTTTAATGTTAAAGCACGTAGCAGGATATTGTTATCCCTTGAAGGTAACGGGCAAAAATGAATAATGAATGAAATTCCAGACCACTAATTTCAGGACAACGGCTCTTCTCTAAAAGTTTAATAACTAACTTGTGACTAATTGTAGCAATACCATTCAAACCAGTGAAGTCCGACTAGAAACCCGTTTTTTTCTCTTTTCCATGCATTGTGCAAGTTGACAAAATTAAATGCTTTGAAATGCTTTTCATATGCAATATTTATTTAAAAGATACTTTAATGAAACTGATACTCCAGACATTGCTTTTTCAAAGTATATTAAGTTATCAAAAATGTACAACATTACAGTATCAAAGCGCTCAGGAGCACTGTTGGAGCGGTGTAAGTTTGACATTGTACGTTGTTACAGGTGTGCAAACAATGGTCAAAATTATTCCGTAGTAAATCAAATGTGCATCTCATTGGAAATTGGAAAGCAGACAGGTCTTTAACTGTAAATAAACACATATGCTAAAATATCTGACAACCGTTTGTGATCTGAACCCGAAAATCGGGACTGCGCCATTCCTTTCCGAACTCGTGCGTAGTCTTTAGACTGAGAAGCTGAGCTGAGAAAATGCACCCAGATCACTTCATTAGTTATAACAGATGAATAAAAGTCCAATAATTACACAAAGCAGAAATTGTATGTTTCACTCAAAACAGCAAACGAATAAGGTAAATTAATTAAGCAACATTTTTAAACATATGTGTTAAGACAATCGATTTTCTAAAAAATCATAGTAAAAATAGAGGCAAGTTGTAATGAAATAAATTTAAGTCAACAATTTTATATTTACAGTATTTTATAAATTTATTCGTACTGATCTTACACGTTTCTCTACTAAAAACAACGTATATATTGTAGATAGTTAATTGCATTTATTGTTATGTTGTTTGCTAATAATATTCTTCATTCATTTATTCATTTACTTCCAATGCGAGGGCTTACTGCAAGTTGCCTCCCTTTGATGGTATTTTTATTTGCACTGTTTGTTTTTGAGAAAATCTTGTGAACTTGTAAACCGGTCTAAGCAGTCTAGTCGGTTCTACAAAAGAAAAATAATCTCCCCAAAGCAGCAATGGTTAGGTTCCTCTGTTATGTCACGTCTTAGTGTTCTCAATTTTGCTTGTACATTAACATTTACTTATATTTACCTGTTCTAGAGATAGTTTAAATGTTAGTTTATTATAATACTTAGGGCCTTTTCAGACATTTCTATTTACTATTTAATGCTTAATATCTTTGCTTGGAGAGCTGTCCACACCTGTTAACAAGGAGGACCCTCACGTTCAGTTCAATGTTCAGTATATATAATTAAGGTTATATTTTAAAAAAAACTATATAAATATTAATATTTTCCAGGAAATTAACGTCAGTAAATACAGTAATTGGCCAATGCAATTAGAAAGTGAGCAATCGATAAAATTTAAAGTAACTAAAGGTTATAACAAACACGCGTTCCAATCATTAACTTTTGCAAAACAAATCAGCATTGTCATGACAGCATCGTTGAATTTGAAGCGTTTGGCAAATATCAACAAGTTTCGTTTACCGGACTGGTGCCTCTAACGATAAGACGGGTAATAAATCCGACTGTCATAGTAATCCGGACGCAGACCAAAGCACTGGAAAATTCAATGCCAATAATACAACTCAACAATAAGGATGCTTTTAAACTTAATATCGTAAATCCGGAAATAAGACATGATTTCATGTGATCGTTTTTCGAGATTCAATCTCGTATTTATTGAAATAAAACAACAACAAAAGTAAATCAAATCTCATTAACAGTTCATTTGTGCCCACGTTATACAGATCAATTTTCCTTGAAAGCAGTGATCAATTGAACAGTCATAATTCAGAAGTAATAAACAAACATAATTTCTGCAACCGCAGTTATTTTCGTGTTGAAATATTAAACTATGACGCTTAACTTTATATTGCCTTGTTTAAATCAAATCTGTAAGGTCATGACGTTTACCTTTTATTATGAACATGTTTTAAAGCAGTTACTTTAACACAGTGCAACCTTCCCACAGCAACGTATGCAGAGTTATCTTTCGTTAATCACACATACACCAAAGCGACAGGCTCACGACCATAAACGTGAAGATTCTTAAGTTTCACATATGAAGAGGTGAGTTTGAAAACTTTAGATAACTTAAATAAATTAGCCACACTTGGGAAATTAATTTATGTACATTTTACTCAATAAGAATATATGACAAAGTCACATGAGCATTGCAACATATAACAAAATTTAAAAATGCACATGACGAAGCTATTCATATGCAACCCAAAGGTAATAGTAAGAACAAATCTGTGATCAGTCATTTGACAAAAAGAGCAAACCCGACATTTACTGCTTATGGACAAGGCAGATAAGTACTCGAATGTAAAAAATAACACCGTAAAACATACATGAAAAAGCCAAAAACTTAATAAATAAATATGTTTCATAAATTAATTGAAAAAACAAACATGATTAGACTGTTCTATTCCCAAATTCCTAACCGTCATAAAACTCGACGTCGTTATGAGACATATGGCATAAAGTTCTCAGAGCCTGTGACAGAGATAAATGTAAGAATCGTTAAGAGAGGGAAACATTTGTCATAGAAAGCAAAGAAAACTGGTATTGGTAAAAAAAGTTGCTGTGCAGAGGTCATGACTGGCATCAAATTTATATACTATATATAAACATTTTAACGTGTTTTAATAACATAACAAATTTTAGTGTTCATAAGTCCGTAGTGCGGTTAGATTTTGCTAAGAGGTCGACGAAAGAACATATAAGTAAATACAGTGATTTCTTTAAAAATATCCTTGTAAGTCAAACAGTTGACTTTGAAATATTAAATTAAAGTAAACTCAAGCAAAAATATGCAAGTGGATAAATGCTGCAATATTTTGTCAACTCAGAATGTATGGTGTATTGTATATTTGAAGAGTGGTAAATGACATTTGCTCTTATAAAAAGATCAGCAATATTATTTGTTTTTAGATTTTGTAGATTCAATTAACATCATTATTACTCTCACATTTCACTTTACTGTTTACTATCTGGAAGCAGAATAGTTTTCAGACATAACTGGTTACATGACAACTGACAATGTATTTGCACCTCTGCTGAATTAGTCAATCATAGCTCCTTGTACGTATACACACATACGTTTGCATGTAGATTTTTGTAGATTCAGTTAACATCATTGTTAGTCATGCATTTCACTTTACAATTTTACTATCTGTAAGCACTCTTTGGAGACAATGTTATTAGTAAGTCAAAATATTTTTTCACAGGTAACTGGTTACCTGTCAGCTGACACCGAATAAACACCTCTACTAAATCACTTAACCTTGGCCCATGCCAGTAAACCCAAGTGAGATATTGTAAAAGTCTTCCTAGGTAGTGCTCAGCAGAGGTTATCACATCCTTTGGAAACATGACCGTTTATGTTTACAAAGAGGCAGTGCTGCTCAGAAGTGTCTTTTTGAGTTGTTTAAATGTTTATACTTCAAACTGATTTGATAAAGTCTAACGTCTTATCAAAATGTTTATTCTAATACATAGGCAAATGACAAAGCGTACCCAGGAGCTATATTGCCTATCGTTCCTATCATATTCAGCTTACGAGGAATGCTTGTGAACGAGCGGTTAGGCTTGCCGACTTTTAACTCATCGGAGGATTACCGAGTGGGTTTAAATCCCGGTCGACGCATTTATTTTCATGGGGGAGGTCTACCAGTTGAAATGCGGTGCAACGCTGGTTCTACCGAGTCAATTGTCCGAGTTCTTTATCCACAGATAATATCACCATAAGTAGGCGTATGCAAGAAATCAGAACACATCTGACATTGCTGTCCATAAACTAAATTTGATTTTGGTCTTCTCCAAACTGTTGACCAATGACCGTGTGTGCACACACAATGATGGGTCCCCATAATAAATTGGTCTCGTAGACATTTCCTAAGCATTTAATAAATTGTTTGACATAAACAATGTTGTTCTATTCTATTTCTCCAGGGATACTCCTACTTTTGTATTTGGAAATGAGATCTCACGTACTAAGAGCTAACCATGTCTGACCTTCTCAGCGAAATAATAACACGTAGATTCTTCGACCAAAACAATCAGAAAAGACAGCTAAGTGATTATCTAAGAACTAATTATAAACAATAGAGCGCCTCCTGAACGTGGATATCTCTGTGTAAGAATCAGCGTTGTAGACTGGTTATTGTTTATTACGACAAGGAATGTACTGTTTGTGTAAATCAACATACTGATTTCCATTTTCGATCGGATGTAACTCTCAGGAAACATATGACAACATTTCTTAACCATAAGCTTGTAGCATTTGGCAGCATAAAACAACGGTATAACGAGTTACACAGACCTGCTATGCCAATACCCTGTTTAATATAGCAAGAAGAAAAATAAATGACAAAGTCCTATGAGCATTGCAACATATACCAAAACCCGAAAAGGTCCAGGACCAATGTATTCACATGTAAGCCAAATGTCAAAGTAAGAACAAATCTGTGATGAGTCATTTAACAAAAATAGCAAACCCAACAGTTACCGCCTTGGAACGGTTAATCGGCGAAAAAAGACCGGCTGGGGGCTTTAACCCGGTTTTACAGAGCTCTAACCTCGCACTTCTTGATGGGTTTCCCAAATGCAGGCAATGAAAAGGAAACCGATCTATCTGAATAAAATGTTAAAGCGCTGACGTTTTCTTTATAAGTTATAACAAAAGTTGTGACGACATTGAAAAAAATAATGGCCCCATGGTGTTAAGAAGAGAGAGGTATTATTTCGATTAGAATAACTGCACAAAAATTGTTGATTGTAAATAAAATTAACTGTTTGAATAAATAATAAAAAGTTTAGTAAACAATTTTATATCCGAAGCATAAACAAGATTCTTGCTTACGATTAGTTACTTTTTGTTTCCTAGAGAACCAGTACAACAATTCAATATAGCATATTTGAAATAGCATGTTTTATTTTTTAGAAAATAAGAGAGTTTCAGACAGAGAGAGACAGATAAAGAAAGCTAGAGAGAGAAAGAGAGAGGAAAGAGAGAGAGATATATAGAGATAGAGAAAGAGTTAAAGGGATATAAAGAGACAGACAGACAGACAAACAGAGGCGGACAGACAGACGGACTGAGTCTGACTCATTCCTTCTGATAACTATGACAATGAAGACGGTGAATAAATTTTGCGTTGTGGGTTACAAACAAGAGAATAGGCTGCATGTCTTGCAGAACTATATGTAGTTTCATTTTTAAGCGTCTAAAACTGACTCTTTAAGAATATCACGCCTGTCATTTTGCACCACAACGGTGCTTTGTCATTCGACTTTTTCAACGCCTGGTTTATCATGTATCTTGTAATACGAGGTACAACTATTTTCCCAATGGAAACTTTTTATGTTTGAGTATAACGTACATTTGCAATTATTCATCATCCAATTACAAATCATATTATAATGGTTGTGTCCTGTATTTAATGTTTTTGTGCGTTCTACAATTTGTGCAACAAGTAGGAGGGGCGCCCGTGGTGTAGTTGTAGCGTCCCAGACTTGTCCTTTCTTTGACTACTTCACCTTTCGCCGCTTTGTTTTAGTCCCGGTCGGGCTTGCAGTGCGCCGGTGGTTCTACCTAGACATTTGTTTGGAGTGTTTCTCCACTAAAATAGTTGGTCATCCATAATTGTGTCGCTGCGATGTATTTTAAAAGCTAAACAAAAACAAGGCAAGAAACCCATCTGCGACAGCAGTTTGTCATTTTTATTTTATTGATGATATAATTTACTTAAAAAAAGTTTAGATTATAGGTTAGGTCAACACCATATATTTTATCATCGTCAAATCTTTATAAAATTGATGGAAGTAAACAGCTTTAACTAAAACAAAATTAAACAATAATTGAAAACAAATGAATATTCCAAAAAGTGAGATGTTTCATTAACAAATGAATATTTACCAATCAGCTCGATTTAATTACAAGTTACCGGAAATGTCAAAACATCATCACAAGCATTAATCTTCCAAAAACTAAATTCAAATATTTTTGTGTGAAGTGTGGTTTTCGTAAAATAACCTGTAACACTGTTGTCAGTTATAATTGTGTTATCAGGGAGATTGTTGTCTTTTTAACGTACACATGTAGTTCAAACATACAAATGATTTGTATTTTAATTTTAACATACTACAAAGCAAAGAAAATTAATAAAAACCCCCAAAAACTTGTTTTTTTATATTTGAGGCACTTTCAGTTATAACAAAT
The DNA here is from genome assembly GCA_007844125.1 of Sinonovacula constricta. NCBI lineage: Eukaryota > Metazoa > Mollusca > Bivalvia > Cardiida > Solecurtidae > Sinonovacula > Sinonovacula constricta. Next base: position 34,145,403 of record CM017571.1, on the reverse strand, counting down.
CATGTAAGTGTAAACTTTTAGGAAGAAACCAGTCGGATGAAGGTTAACTGGTGATTTTGTTATTGAGTGTTTAGAGATTGATGGCATCGAAATAAGTGTCATTGTTTGGCACTTTGTTATCCAACAAATTAGTATTATTCAAATACACTGTCGCTGTTTGCTTAATTCATTAATTTCAGTAAGAATAGTTTACGCTTACTAATACTCTCGGGAAAAAAATAATTAACTTAATGTTGTGTGCTTATAATAAGAAAGAATCCCTTTGAAACAAATCTATTAATTAATTAAATTGATCAATCGATCAAACTTCTCCGGTCCTCTCTTTGAATGTAGATGAGAATAAATTTCTTACTCATCTATAAAAACAGCCTCGTTTGAAAATGTCTGCAAAATATCTCAAAATGGTTCTAGACATATCATTTTCCCTAAAGACAGGAGATGTATTGTTTGTGTTAGTTATTCAGCTCTTTTTATTGCTGATGGACGAGAGCAGCGTATGTGTTGGAACAAATAACATCTTTCTCTTGACCTCTTGCGGTGTGCCAGGACTGTGTCATTTCTTGTTTTGTTGTTGAGTTCCAAATAATGCTGCTTTCAATGAAGATCCTCAGAAACAGTTCTTCACTAAATTCGATGATACGCATAGCATTGATGATTCAATTACATGACATCAACTCATAATTCGCTTTTACTAATACTGAGGTTAGAATAACACCATATTAGTAAAGTTGTAAATGTACTAACAATATTGCAAAACTTAATTAGATAAAATCAATGTGTAAGATATAAAAAACGCAGAATAGTTAAAAAAAGATTGATAACACGATTTAAATTATATATGTTGTAATACACAAACTGGTCAATTATAACATGTGTGGTACAAAAGTATGTTAAATTTAAAAGAAAACAACAACTTATATGTCGTTGGCTCTCAATGTGTGTTCGGTGTCCAAGGTTTTAAACTTTACGTAATATTTATGTTTTTCTTATTAATATTTGCCATTGTATAGGATATGTTTGAATGAACAATTGTCGTAGGACCAGTACATCATTGTGTTGAATATCATTATAAAGATGGCCTATTGGTAGAGGAAGTTTCCAGACAAATACTTGGATATAACCCATGGCGTTTGTGGACACAGACGTAGCGTCTCGTACAGTCAAAGTACTGTAATTCATTGTATGACTTAGCTATACATCTCAAGTGCATTGTATATAAGCAAAACCCATCTTATGTGAATAGTTGCATGTAAAGGGGTTAACCTCAGAGAACGCATTTTACAGACCCATCGCAAGAGGTTATTCTTTTATAGCAAATTCCGAGACAATTTTATTCAGCTGTCGTATTATGCTTATTTTGTACAAATTGGCACATACTTCTTAACAATTTTTACAACCAGACTATAGTGCATTAGGTACAGCTGACAGGAACTTACATGTACTATCTGCGAAAATACTTAACATTACTAAGCAATCAGTTGTCAGTTTTGATCTAGCTTTTGATATTTTTTTGTATAGTCACGCTTATATTGGGCTACCTATTTGATTCCGCTTCCATAATGAGATTCATTCACTCCTAATAGGCACTTTCTTTCCGCACCATCAAACGATGTACTTGATTATCGGACGTTTGGAATTATTAAATTAATGCTTTGATAGTCTTATCATGTTCGGGAACATTACATTTGATGGGATTATTTTGCATGATATTGAGTTTAAAAAGCATCAACAATTATCATGGCATTACTGGCTTTGTAAAAATCGACAAGTTATTGGAACTGTATAAACCCTCCTCAATATTGTACAAACAAGAAAATGCCCAGCTAAACACTAGAAAAAAGAAAAACAATACAACAACTTTGTGAAATCGCTTTCAGAGACATTAGTGCCGTTAATATTATCATGTTGCCGAGGACGGGCAAATAGATTTTGTAAATGTAAGGTCATGTGGTAAGAATCTCTCTCCAGATGCTGGTAATGGAGTGTACTAATACATAAATGCGATTCAGGATCATCTGTTTCTTTAGCTTCGCCTTTTTCTTAAAGTGATGCTGAGCCTGTAAATTGTGTAACGTCACACAAGCAAACCTAAGATGCAAAGTATTGGACAAATTTGTTAACAACGTTTCGTCACATATCATACAATTTTGATTTAATGTGCAAAATAGTAAGTGGGAAATTAATCAAGTATTAAGAATGAATAATTTAAATTATGACATTCATCGAAATCTTTAGTCTGCGTTCGAGCTGAAAAAATAAAATTTATAAGAAAGTATCAGACACTTAATGTTTGCTTACTTGCGAACCTATATCTGCAACAAAATTAAAAACACACTTTGTAGGTAAAACTGTCGTCATACGTTAACAGAAATTGTGTCCTTGATTAATATTTGGTCTATTATTAAAATCACTATTGTGCTCTATATTTTTAAGTATAACTTTATTTTGAAATGATAAGAAAGTTAAATGATAAAACAAGAATTTTATTATTTGTTTAAGGTTTCATGTGATTTTTGATGTTTTAAAATATTTGTAATGATAAATATCTTTGTTAAAATAATTTGTTGAACCAGAATGAAACAAAACTAGAGTTTGTGTGAACATGTTGTCATGCCAACAAACGACTGCGTACTCTTTAGCTTAGTATATAGGAAGCATCCATTTGAAACAGTATTTTTTTAATTTATTTTAGCACCCAAAAGCTAAAATATGCGAATGGCGCAAGCGGTAATATACATACGTCATCTTCGTACGTCATCATAAAAACCTTTCACCTTTGTATCTAGAAAGCACGATAGATATCTTAAATAACAAAGAAAGAAACTAGGTTTATTCAAATGAGGCTTCATAAAGATATTAATATGTTGTAGATCTGTTCCGTTCTTAACAATTTCACTTATTGATTACCACAAATACGAAACATTAAAATTGTTATTAAGCTACAAACTTGACAGCCTAATTATTCACATTGATTACATTATAATAGATATCTTGACGAAAAAGACAAAGATTTTCGTACAGCTGTCAGCCTTATCTTAAGTGTTAAATAACACGTATACTGACAAATTATTGTTATGTTCCATTATAGTCCTAGACATAATGTAGTTTATATTAACGATACAAATATTATTCATATGATATTATTTTTATGTCATTCTGTCATTCCAATCTCCGCAGTGGTCTTGTGGATATGTTAGCCGGCCAAATGGCGGAATAAGTATCTTTATCCTAGTTTATGATTCCGGGGAAGCAAACGTCAGATTTATCATATTTTATTCTCACATGTGAGTAATATTCTGTCCTAAACTAGACTATATAAACTGAAGGATGACACATGTTACATTTAAGTATTGCTTAAACAACGTATGTAAACCTTTAAATATGTGAATAAGAAAAGGTCCTATCAAAATTACCACAGATATTTAAATCTAAACTACCTCTAGACAAAGGCCAACATGTTTAATGTGGCATAAACACAGAGACGAGACATAACACGCAAAAAGGAAAACCAGCAGTTACCGCTTTGGAAAAAACAAAGTCACTCTCTATTTAAAATATGTCTTTTTTTTTAAATAAGCGGCTACAATTACAAATTATACAAATTAAAAATCTATTTGTATTCGTTTATATATGCATTGCATTCGCAACAACAGGACTATTACCGACTTATGTTTAAATTATTGAATTTAAATGGTTTGTTATATCTTAATTATAAATATGAATGTTTGATTAGTCTTTCCAAGTATAAGTCGAACAGACTAACTAAACATATGAAACAGCGTCGATTATATAAACAAAAATAACGGCAACGACAGAATCAACACAGAAAACGGCATGTTGACTGTATACATTATATGTTAGTTTTCTTAAGCAAACAATGCTTACTGAAGCACTGAATGTAAACACTGTAAATTAATCTCAACTGGTACTTATTAACCTTGCTGACATAGAAATATCACTGTTTACAATGTTTAAATGAATCACTGTATGCTCCAGATCTCCATAGTGCTCCAATGTGTTCTGGTGGAAACTGCGTTATTCATATTTACCACCATCGGTCTATTATGAACACTAATAACTTACAGATGCAGCTACTGTCAATATAAACGTGTATGCACACTTTTCTAATTAAAGTCAAATATATAAACAATTGTATACGCGTATATGAACAAGTAGCAGTATGGGCACAGCTTTCATTTATGTCTCCTGTTTGGAGGAGAGCCGTTGTCGGTTTTTTTCGAATACGTTTGCAAAATAATATTCAAAGGCTGTGACAACATTCTTTGTAACGTACTTCAAATTTTCATGTATGATTTTATTGTAAAGGCTATATGCACTACGTTTCTGCTTGCATAATAGTTTCCACAAAAAGAGAAAACATAGAAAATGATAAAAAAATCTAGAATATAGATTGTAATTACAAATGGAAACGAAAAATCTCCTCTATATAATTACTCAACAAACAACAACTAGTTATCCTTTAATCGGTTAATAGCAACACAATTTTATCAAATTAATTTTAATTTAAAAAAGCTAGCCGTTTCAAGAAAGATCAATAACGTCGAGTTATTTTTGTTCTTGGAAGTGATACCTGCAGGGCACGGTTTGACGTGTTCCTGATATTGACCCGAAATTAAAGATTATTACCTTCTTCTGTTCGTACTTTATTGCTGCTGCACTATAAACCGCGTTTCTAATGAGAAATAAAAAGAAAACTCGCGACGACCCCACCAAGTAGCGGCCAAATCATGTTTTGCCTGCTCCATTTATTTACAGATTTACAGAGCCCTTCCATAAAAGGCACACTCTTTATTGTAAGATGGCATATACCTTACAAATATATTATTGCATTTTAAAGAACTAACCTATTTTACCCTCAGCGTATAAGCTCTGTCAGATTCGAGATATGCGTTAATGCAATGTACATGGTAGAATCTACGTCGTTTCCTATATAACTAAATAACCATAATAACATGTATTAGCTATTTGTTAGTATATAATTATCTCATCGTTGAGTTTAAATATTTTAGATAAATATTCTTAATATATGTTTTAGAAGTATAATACTAATACACCTGTTTTTTATTCTGTGATATTATTAACTGTTACTTCAAAGAAAAGAATTAGATGCATAATGGCTGGTTTGCTCTATTTTATGCAATGTTTTGTCTCAGTATTTTGGTACTTTCACATGGACTGGCATATTGCGCATCTTTGTTGTGTGCTTTTTGAAATTTATATATATGTGGTAACGCTCAATATAACTTGTCATTTTCATATACTCGTCTTCAAAGACGTCTTACTGTCTTCAAATTCCTGAAGAAAACGCAACCGATTGCCTTGACCGATTGCTGGTTTGACGTCACAAACATTGTTTGTGACATTGTTACACCTCTCATAGGTCTTTTTCACTGAGACGTTTTTGTCTAGTTTATGTCACTTATAGAGTGTTGTTTTATTATTGATATTGCGTTCATGGTATGTAACTTTAATTTCCTTTGGCGAGGTCTTAAAAAGGTTTTAGATGTTTCGGGCCAAGTAAAACATTTTGAATCACAAATCGACATGCAATTAAACAACACATTTGTAAAGTTCAGCAAAACAAAGGCATTGAGAATTTGTCTTTTTTCCAACTCAAGTTTTCTTTAATCGGTGTAACAGGAGCTCGGCAGAAACAACAGGATTATTTCGGGCATGTTTGTAAGTGCTCGTTATTGTCCAATCTCTATCTCACGTGACTTTCAGTGGAGAGTAACCTCTGTCATTGACTATCATTTAAGCTCAACATCGCAACCTAACGATACAACCTAACGAGATTGAAACGTGACAAGTTGTTATTTGCAATATAGTCTAAAAAGTTCCTTTTATAAGATATATATTCAAATGATAATTGTTAGAAATGTTGCATTTAGACGATAGAAGATACCGTGACATAGCGTAATATAACAGGGGATATAATTGTCTACATTGTCTCATTTACATTCGTCAAGCATCTTGTTTGGTCATTTTGTTTTCTAAGTACGGATCTTGGCAAGGGATACCGAGATCTCATAAAAGTACTTAAATCTCAGAGAAGTACTTGATGATATGCACTTATACGAATTCTGGTAGTTGCCAGCTACTGTGCTTTTTGCTATTTAAGCTTCTACATCGATATGTTAAGTAATCCATGCTGCAATGAAACCCTCAGGATACAAGAAATCTTCGTACAGAAAACACACATCAAGTCACAGAGCTATATTATACAAGGCGCCACTCTGGAGTATGTCATTATTGTCCAGAGACTTTCAAAATACAAAGTCGAAGAAACTTTAAAAAAAACTTACGTTGACACATTTCTTTTATTAATTTAAAACAACAACAACAACATGGTTTTCAAAATAATTAGACATGCAGCATATATATATATATATATATATGTATATATGTGTGTGTGTGTGTGTGTGTGTGTGTGTGTGTGTGTGTGTGTGTGTGTAATACGGTTAGTATAATTCCATTTAACTCAGAACAAACTCAAGGTATATTCCTATTGGACATATCTAACAAACACTATTTCATGAACGAGTCCATTACCTAGAATTATTCCTTTTAAACGTATGCTTAAACACCCTTTTAGTTTTGAAATACACTGACTGATTTAGTAAGTTAGACAAATCTTAATTAGGGCTTTCTTTACCGTTTACCGAACCACACTAAGACAAAGCTGTATTTAAACTTCTTAACCTTATAAAGTGAAGAAAAGACACTGTAAACAAAAACAACAACAAAACAAACTGGCAGTTATGACTCGCCCGAATTGATGACAGCTTCAATTTTATATGTTTGATTCACTTTTAAATATGTGTTATTGATTGTGATTATTATTGTAGAAACGTATAGCACAAACATACAAGCAGAGATATCCGACCCTTATGAATTACGTGGCATTAAATCAAAAGTCAATCACAAATAAAGTCTAGAGCAAGACTGCAGAAAACCATCAATTTATAACAGGCCGAGTTGTCTGCACAGAAATTTGATTATGGTCGAACATAAAGACAGGTCAATCGAAAAACCTATCCTTTGCATAAAAAAGCTAACAGGCTTGATAAGTGCTATATATTTGTAACCGGACTGTAAGAGTTTGGCATACTGAAAGGAACTTTATAAATTCAATAGTGCATATACCATGTTGAAATATTTTATAAAAAAATGCAAAATTTTACGAGAAATCTAACCTTATTTACGCTTTCTGAACGCTGAATGAGTGTCTGTAGGAAATACATCATGAAGGTAGACCTGTTGTCTCGCATTTGACAGTCGATTTTTTGTCAGTGTCGATTTTGCTGCCGATGCTACTTTCTAGTTGAACTCTTTCACAGAGGAACTTTGTTGCCATTTAGTATTTCTGCTTCTTTTGATAGAAAGTATTGTTTTATTTACTGACCAACAGCGTTCTTGTTACGATCACAGTGGAACTTATATAATAATATATTTAATGCTGACAAGCTTTATGTATGATTGATATAGCACGAAAGGATAGACTTAACAACAATCACCTGTTTTGGTCAGACATTGGTATGCATTATATTTGCTTAAGCGTTAGCAAGGGAGCTATACCACTACCATTTTTAACGACTTTGGTACATGTATGTCGCAGTCCTTGGATCGAACCCGGGAGCTACCGTATCTGGAGCCGAAGATCTACCGATTGCTCTACCAGGTCCGGTTAAAAAAAGAAAAAAGATAGAAAAAATGATATACATGTTGTGCAAATGCGGTTGGTACCACTCAAAACAAATTCACGGAATATTCCCATTGGTTAAACATACCGAACAAACACTAATTCAAGAACAAGTCCAACCTAGTAGTATTCCTTCTTAACGTATGCTTAAACACGTTTCTGTTTGTCTCTACTTGCACTCGTGTATGTGCGTCTAGATGTCAATTAACTGGTAACATTTATGAAATACATTGATTGATTTCGTTAGTTAGACGAATCTAAATTAGGATTTGCCTTATCAAATGGCACCAAGACCAAGCTGTATTTGAATTTCATAATCTTATAGAGAGACAAAACGACACTGCAAAATGTGTTTATAGATATCAGAAAGTTTTGCTCAACTGAAAACAGATAGCATAACTTTGCTTCGCCTAAACTTGAAATGAAATAAAAAATTGAATTGTATCTCAGAAATGAGGCAAGTTTAAATATGGACTTCCTGTAAAAAAGTTTTCTTTCTCTTCTTCAGGACAATATCATCTCATGCAGTTCGAGCTTTTTTGTGCACCAAATGATTACGACTTTCTTAATCCTAATGCATAAACAAAACTACATACTTTATAAAAGAAAAAGAAATCATAAAAGACCTATTTCTTGCTGCTATTTACTAAATACTATTTGTGTAATGACCAATATTGGTAAGGTAGTTTTCCGGTGTGAAACGAATAAAACAAATTGTTATTTAATCGGTAGTAGAATATATTTAAGCTGTAGACATATTCGTCTCTTGTTGACAGGAAACTTATTGTTTGTGTAAATCACAAGGTTAAATTCTAAATTCCAGGGAAAATAAATGAGAAGAAAATGTCACAATAAGTGTACGTTTGTAACATTTGACTGCAGAATCCACGGTAATTTCACCATGCATCATACATGTCATTTGACGTAAGCTTCGTCCACTCGTTCATTTAAAAAGTTTATATACTTTTATAACAGGAACTAAATACTGTTAGAATAACCAATATTGTTAAAATTTCTGCACATAGGTCAGATTGTAACATTTATCAAAAATTGGAAAATTTATCCATTCTTATCATCAATGTCATCTATGTGCATTTGCCTTACTCTTGCCTGACTTTTGCAGAATTCACCTCATGAGATTTCGCAAAGGCGGCGGCACGATGCCCTGCAAGTTTTGCATGCTAGGTGTCAAAAACGACCTGGGGCTTTACATGGCCTGTGGCTATAAGTGGGAGTGGTCAAAGCATTACATGCGTCAGCAGAGAGACTTTGCTAAGAAATTTCTGCGTTTGGCGACCATCAAAATTCCCTATTAGAAAAAGGTGTTGTATTTAGAACATATTCCATGCATTACGGAAGAGTATATAAAAGAGGTACTTGCAGAGATACCCGACCCTAAGGTTAAACAGTTCATCGACCTGGAAAACCAGGTCCCTCTCCCGGTGAAATTTCCAGCTGACTCGTGGGTTGAGATTTTGAATGACGCCAAAGATTAGTCTGAAGTAGATGGCGCCGCCGCGACGTTGGTGACGTTGAGATCGCCGATGGTTTGTACGTTAGATCCGGTCGACTGGCCTTTGACGCCCGCATGACAGACGCCAGAACAACAAGGCTTCTCACATCTTTTACAAAGGGCAGTTACCTCCTGCGAATCAAGTTCTTGAGGAAGAGAGCCGAGGATGACAGGGCAGTCGAAAACAAATTCAAACATGTTTGTGTAGCGAGGACAAAGGGGCAGGCGGTCGTTGAGCTTTCCCGAGACTCAAAGCCGTGCGCCCATGTTGGGATTGACAGTGTGTTTATCAGAACGCCTATCCGGTCACCGCCGTGGTATATGGGCTCTACCCCGTTAGAAACCCCAAACCCGCCAACCTCTCGTAACCGACCCCGGGGAGATTAACATCCTGGTCCGCGATACCCACCAAAGGGGCACACTGATCAGGGCCCCAGAAAGGTGCCCGCTGGGCCATGTCCACCTCTACTACGACAGCACCCAGCCGCAGTACGCCCACCTATGGGCCAGAATGTTGGCCTAAGCCCAAATCAACCTCCTGGAGATGCTTCGCTGGTTCACGCCTGATGAGGCTGTCCGAGTGGCAACCAATTTCATCTACGTGAAGAAAGTAGCCCTGCACAAGCTGCGAAGGATCTGGGCGTTTGTGGCCCCACAAAGATGCAACTGCAAAAAGGACTGGTGCCTTTGTTGCCTCATAGAAATAGACCCCCACCCGTTTCCGTTGCCCCAGCTCAGTGGAGAGACAAGGGCGAGCAACTGTATATGCCAATAGAGCACGCTGCATTAACCCCCGAATATATTGCACAAAGTAAAGACCTGCCACCATCCACGGCACAGGGTGTAGTTCATGCACCAACTCGAACGGGTTGTCTGTCCCCTGGAAGAGGGTTCCGGGGTCAGGCAATTCACCGAGCAGCAACTCTGCAAGGCGATCCAATGGAAAATCGTGGCCTGTAAGCGCCAGGAACGGGCCAAGGGACTCATGGGTACAACCTTAAGGTCGACCACATCAGGCAGCTCAGGAAGGCTTTAAACAACCGTTGTACAGCATGCAAAATCGAGCTGCTCATGGTTCATGCCCCTAAAGACACACAGCAGTTCAGTGTGGACCGGCTGAATAACTCCAGAGGCCACATAAATGACAATGTCCGCTTGAGGGGCCTCTGCCCTTAACGCTTGAGAACCTAATCGGGGGTAATTGGATGTCTGGGGGCACCACCAGAAGTTCCTCGCGCACAAACTCTCGCCCAGGTCCATCCATTAGGTAATAGAGGACGGCTTCATCAGGCTTCGAAACCGAGCTCCCTATCCGGCAGGCCTCAAGCGACCACACTGGGTCTGTCGCACGTCGGCGGCCGCCCTCCAGTTCGTCGGCCTGGTAGAGGAAGCGCACGTCGGCACCGGAAGGGAACTTTCACTCCTTGAGACCAACCGAACGGCCCGGAACAACTGAAGAGTGCTTTTGTGCCACGGATTCGGCCTTGATGGCGTCCATGGCCGTTTACCGATAAGCCGGGTCTCTTCTCCTTTCAAGGCGGCTACAACCGAGGGCAGCCTACCACCCATTACATTGATAGCTGGTCCTCTGGCAGTCGACCGCATAATGGTGCCCAAACAGGCGTTCAGCAAGTGTCCGGTTGAACCGCTTTACAATTCCCTGATCACCGTGGATATTCACATTGCCGCACTTGACCTCAACCCCGTGCTTCGCCAGAAGCTGGAACACAGAGCCCATGAACTACTGCCCAGGATCGACTTGAAGCAGTTTCAGCTATCGCGACGGGCCCCGCTTGTAGATCCGCGTAAGAGCAGTGGCGACCTCTTTAGCCTCCTTCGAAGTAAGCGGTTCAGCGGCTTTGAACCTGCTGGCCACATCGACAACAGTAAGGGCATACTTGCATCTCTTCCGACGAACTGTGTAAACTGTATATAGGTAACGCAGGCCTTTAGTCTGCCGGGATGATGTCATTTTCACGCAAGCAGTCGTCGAAACTTTCCGGATCCTTGCAGTGGAAGAGAGCGACCAAACGCGTTTGCTCTCGAAGGTATTTCAGGACGGCCTAGTACCTTTTAGCCAGAAACCAGACCGATTGCTTGGCTTGGCTGCCGCTGAATGCCAGCTCGGAGAGCATGTCTTTTTTCTTGGTGAGCTGTTTGCTTGCAGTCATGTCATCAATGACATTCAACGTGGACTGGCCCTGGAACACTCCGTAGATAGCTCCCAACAAGTCATAAAACCGCTCACCTGGATCTGGAACGTAAACCTCATCGTCTGTCCATACCCAAGGGCACTCCTGGTAGGTTCTGTTATGCCTGGCCGTGGGACAGAGGATTACGACGTGAGCGAAAATGCCGCAAAATGGGCCTTCATGCCGCAAGTTATTGCCGTTTGGGGCTCTTCAGTAAATAACCGATACGAATCATCCATTCTCGATATTGAGCTGCGCGGCCATAAGGACGAAGAGGTATATGTCCAATGCTCCCCGAGCTTCCGCTCCTTGGCGAGCTGAATTGTCGTCATCGGTGGACCTTAAGTCCACCCAGAGATCGAACTCCTCTGTGAGGTACTTACCTAAGTCGCAAGCGTGGAGCCCGAGGTCCTTGGCCAGCATGGCCAGCTCGGGGTGCCGTTTTATTCCACCTGCCATAGGTTTTCTGTAAAGATATTAACGAATAATAAAATATTCGAATATTCGTGGCGGTATTTGAATAGAGATCAAGGGATTCGAATAGTTTATCATTTTATTCACTCATGAACGTAAAAACGTTTAGTAAAAAATAATAACATCGTATTTCTGTAGTTCACCGTATTGTCGACTGAAGCACGCTGGCGATGTTTAACTGTGTGCGGTAGAGGGGGTTGGGTGTGTGGGGTGGGGGTAGGCTACGATTTCGGCCATCTGGTTAACAGTATACAATCCAGAGTATTACATCTCCTCACGAGACCCCGTTCTGTCTCTCGCGCCACCTAGACCCAGTTACATAACACGCACAGCTGTGAAAACAGATTGTTGTCTGTGTACAATAAACACACATGTCAGTTCATGAGGCAGTCAGCTAGTTACGGAAGACTGATTCTATTCTCATCAATCGGGATCGCTGGTAATGAATGCAACACATTATACCATGTTTTTGTTATTCCACCAGAACTTATTTTATTTTTAATTACACAACAAGATAAAACAAAACTTTACTTTCTTATAACCACTCTACTGCACACGGGCATTTCCTTCCCATACAATAGCGCGACATCTGCAATTTTCTGTCACCGCGATTTTCTGTTCGACAATTTTCTCGACGTCATAAGCCTACACGAGTAAAAGCAATTCTATATATTCATTGTCATTTGACCTTTCAAAACCCAACATCATAAGTATATTTCGATAACACTTTAATCCGCGTATTCTTCCTGTTTACATATATTACCTTTCTGTTCCTGGGTAGAGAAATTACATTGGTCTTATGCAAATATTTTTGGAATGAATGTTAAATTACAAATACACATTTATTTATTTTTTGTACTCGTATGAAATGTGTTCTTATTTTCCTAAGACTCTCCTAAATGATATTATGTGTTTAAAATTATAAATGCCTTACTGTTAAAGTCGCCATTCGGCATCTACTATAATTTGGGACAGGATACATATTTATAATAATTCAAAAGTTATAACGAAATACAAATTATCAACGTAGCGGTCAATTTTGCATATTTATTTTTGACACATAAACTATAGTAAGCAAGCTATTGAGTGTATTATGCAAAATTCTCAAATTATTTACATAACATATCGTTAAAAATGTATGCTAAATAAACAACAACATAACCTCAAGTTATTAATATATATTATATATTGCTTTGTTAAACTAAGCCTACATATTTTATAATTGATACCCTTCCTTTCAGCTAAAATAAACTTGTTGTTTTAGCGCAGGTATGTTTTTTAACTTGACATTCGCTCATTGACATGTAACAACATCAATCTGGTAATTCTGACTCTAACCAGTCGTTATCCGTTATTGTCACTTGTGTATTTATAACTAAGTTTCACTATGTTATCACTTGTACTTCCATAGTAAAATCGTCGTTTTTAAAATTTACCGGTATAAATGGGTCATAATTCTACATGCTCTTCTGCATAAATTTGGTGATTTATGTTTACATTCAAAGAAAATATAAATAAAACGCGTGTTAAATGTGAGGCCGAAATATTTTGTTATGTGCCACTCTGATGCAAATTTGTTTGGAATATTCAAATATTATTCGAATACACGTAACGAATATTCGATTATCGTTTTAGGATTCGATTTATATCCCTAGTTTTCTGACCTCGCCCCACGCCTGATTAGAAGCATGCCTTGAGCGTATAGCTGGTTCGGGATGCCCTCGACAATGACACCCATCTTCGTGATCTTGGTGTTATAGAAGCATCTGGCGTTGAAAGGGCTAAGTCGGTTCCTTGAAGAGCATTAAGACCCCCCGAAAGCGCTTTGAAACATCTTGAATTGAACCCATTGCCACCCGTGTCTACAATACAATGTCGGACGAGGGCATCCCGCTGCAAGACTATGATGACCGGTTGGAGCCGTTGAATTCGGCAACGGACAATATTGCAACTATCTCACTCTCCACTGAATTACTAACGGGAACCGTTGATAAGTTTTACGAAAAATTGGGTGAGGGTCAACCTCCCGCAGGTGGGAAATACCAAAAATTTGAGATCGTCACAAATGGTCAGTTACGCCTGAAGGCCACCCCCAAAAGTTGATACGTACAACAAAATAACTAGAGAACCCCTAGCGCTATCCACTATTGCATCAAGGTTTCTCGGACTTGGTGCCCCGCAAAAGGCTTCCTGCTCAAACTGTCACCCAAATACAGCGGACTGATAGAGAACTGGACGAAGTGATGCGCGCCAATGCTGGCAGAAGCATCCAGGTGGCAGATTTTGAAAGAGCAGATTCCGCCCTGACTGAAGTTGAGGAGGCCGCGTTGAAAACAATCGAAGCCCCAACAATGAATACGTTGGGCTTGAACGGTTCCGAGCTAATGATGTGGTTCGGGTAATTCAAAGGGCTCGACAAGGCCATGCAAACCCATCGAGGAGAACTTTGTAGGCAATCTAGCCAGACTTTTCGACATCGACAGACATCTTAATCGAGATAAAACGAAGAAAGACGGATGATCCCGGGATGAAGCAGCGTATCCCGGAGAGAATAAGAAACCGCGAGGATGAGCGAGCCGCACGGCTCTAAGCGGCTTCAGCCAACCGAGGACTCCCAGATCGCAGATCAGCCAGGTTCGAAAAACCCTGCGGCGAATCCTACATGAAGACACCACGCTGGCTGAGCGGATCAAGACTCTTCCGAAAGCAAGGGATTACTGTCGTATCTATCCTCACAGCAATCGGGATGACTATCAGCACGCTCGTCCAAGTACTTAGCAATGGCGCCGCCCCCTCTCACCCAGGCACCCCAACCCAACCCAGAAAGGCTGACATTCTGGAGTTGGAGAAAAAACATCTGAAAGTCCTTGGCGCTCTACGCGCAAAACTCGCGGAGAGGTCCGCGGCTGCTATCCCCGGTGTTATTGGCAGCGTGGTTTCATGGCTGTTGTCGACCGCAGGCAAGGCAGTCGGATGGCTTGCCGAACGCACTTGGGCTCTGTTTCTCACCGTTAAGGGTTTGTTACTGGTTGCGGCCCGCGTGTGGCTGGCGAATCGCTAGCAAAAAGGGCTGGCGAATCGCCAGCCAAAAGTTAACTAGCCCTACGGCAATCCCACCCACAACTAGAGCCTTTTTTTTCTCGCGCAGCAGCGGATACAACTTCGCTCCCTTTGGTGCCTGCTCACACAGCTGTTGTAGCAACGGATACAATTTCACTGCTTTTGGCACCAGGCAGTTTCGCTGCAGGCGGGTCCACCCGCGGCGGCCCTGCGACGTTACCGTCATTGAAGCTGCAATGTACCTAGGTCTGCATTGGAGGAGAGTTTACTCCAATCACGCCGATTGGTTGGTCTGCTGGAGCCTTTATTGTTTTGTTGCTGTAGCCTGCGATGCCAGGATTGATGTTTACTAGCATGTCACTCAGAGCCATGGACAATCCTGTTTCAAACACCACGTTGAGCTCGCTCCCGGCGTACTGCAGAACGCTTTGGTAACGGGTGGTAGCGGCCTAAATGTCGATCGGAGAGTTTATCTTATCTTCCATTGAGACTAGGAAGTGCTTTTTGCGCCTCGAAGCCGTCTAAGATCCTGGACTTGATTTGGACCTGCGCCTCGAGCAGAGTCGACACGTAGGTCCGGGTCGATTCGTTGATTCGCTCTTTGCCGGTCTAAATGAAGCCTTTAAATGTGTCTAGCACGAACGTGCCGCAAAAGCCATCAACGCCGGGATCTTGCTCGATGAACTCAATGTGGGCCTTTTAAGCGGCCGTCAGTCGCAAGACGAAACCCCGCAATGACGACGTCCAGAGACCGCCTACCTGTACGCAATGTACTCGGGGTCTAGGCTTCCGGCGTTATGGCTGGCGACATGTTTTTCCTGGCTGTCGTGCCGGAAGTCTGTCTGGGTCCACGCAATGTGCCCTCTGTAGGGCAGAGTAGACAGACTGAATGAGTGGGTTGCACGTCCCTCAGGTTCATTCAGGTTCATTCAGGATGTCATTGAGTGAGACCCCGCAGCCTGCCGTTGCGCACCACACTGCGAAGTTCAGCTGGTTCTGCCAGAACGTCATCGGGTTTTTAGTCCAATCTTGAACTGTGGCCTCTGTTAAGATCTTGGGCAGACGGTAGTGTTGCCAGATTTCGGGCAGGCCGGCAGAGAAAAAGTGGTTGGTGCCTGCAATGATCTTAAGGATGGACAAGTTTCCGGTGCTAAGGTTTCGTGGATATCCCCCATCCATATACTTTACGCCGCTATTGAAGGTAAAAGCCTCTATGAATATTGTCTATCGTATGCAACGTGTTTCAAACGATCGCCGATATCACTACAGGCCCGACCTATCTTCAACAGCCCATACACAACAGGGATTGGAGTTTGAAGAGAGGTCTGCGGCCGATCACGTACACGAATGGCTGGTACAACATTATGAACACCGAGAGCGTTACCTTATTCAGAGGAGAAACTTTGTGCGTTCGGGCCTTTGGACCTTTCGGCAGTTGCAAGAATACCCCAGAGCCAGCCCCCCACTCTGCGACCTAACCCTAAGGCTTAATGAAACTACCGCATAACTCGAACTCGAAGTTCATTCTTCGCTAGGATCCGTTCGAATCTCGGAAGGGTTGGTGGAGCTACTAGGCTCCAACCCGTCTTCCCTTCCAACCAGGGCGAAGTGCCCAAGGGGACCGTCTTGTAAATTTCAGCCCGCGCAGGTTGTTGTTTATCCACCTAGAAGAGGCGAACACCACTGAGAACGCGTGGTGGGGGTGGAAACCCAGTGCAAACTACGCTACTCGGGCTTACGTCGATGCGGTTGCTTCACTACGGAGTGCGCTTGATCTGTCCAACTACATAAAAAGGACCATGCTGGTGATGAAGACCTCATGGGGTGGTCGGATCATGAACATCGGTGACATCGAATTACCTACGGATGCGGTTTCGGCGAGCGTGGTCGAGGCAGGTTGGAAGGTCTTAAAGGGAGAAGTCCTCCTGAAAATGGTGGCACGGCTATGGAAGGTCATCTTAATCTTAACAATCACCGGATAGTGGATTTGGATCTTCCAGTTCGTTCGAACGATGCTGCAAATAAAAAATACGTTGACGGGCTAATTCCCAAGCCCATAATTACCATTATAGCAGAAGAGCGCGGGCCCTTGGGAGGCGGCGGATTTCAATGGTCGTTCGGGTCAAGCTCGGATGGTAATAGCCATATTAGGTGTTACAGTAGGGGAAAAGTATCAATAAGAATATATGACAAACGGTTATGATATAACTAAGAATCCAGGCTATTATTCCGATTAGAAAACATTCCAACAACCACTTGAAGTTGACAAAGGTGATATTATCAACTTTCAGACGCGGGATTCGAGTCGGACTAATACTTCGGGAGTGATTGCGCTGTTAACTGAAATAGAGGTTTGAGGGAGTAAACATCGAACCGAGACATGTAAGACGGAGAGATTCCAACGGCCCCACAAATGAATCCGACCCTGCCACCTGAGGGTAATGGGCGCGCCTTCCGTCTTCAGCAGATAAACCGAATCCATGCAGAGTAAATGCGAGAAGCTGAAAAAGGGCAAGCCTCGTCAAGAAATACAAGAGGGTGTTGAATTCCGCAGATGGCGCCGTCGCTGCTTTGGCGTCCGTTGGCGCTGGGCTTGGTATCGGAGGTGTATTTCTCATATCGACGGTCGTAGTCCTTTTAATCGCTGTAGGGCTCTTGGTTTCGCGGGTCTCTGTGTTAGTAGCAAGGTGACCGGGAGGCGGCTAACCCATAAACCCGTTTAGCATCGGCGCATAGAGGCGATGATCCGAGCAAAGCTGAAAACCATCTCTGAAATCGTGAGCAAATTCCTGGCAGACGGTCATATTTCCGACCTCGAGTATAGACTTATTCTAGATGAGCTCCAGAAATTTGAAGACCTGAAACGGGAGGTCTGTGCCGAAAAGTCACCTCAAGAGAACTTTAAGGAGCTTCGAAAGAAATTCCAAGACGAAGGTCACAAAGAAGCGCTAGCGGAGCTTACCAAAAAGTTGAATACTCCCTCTCTCTGAGCTGCGCGTGTAGTACGTACTGTGTAGATGTAGATCCCCTTCCAGCACACCAAGAATAGATAATGTGTGTCGACTTTTTGCTTCGAAAAAGTCGCAATGAGTTTAATCAAATACATAAGTTGTGTATGTATTAAAGGCTTTGACCCTCTTCTGTATATCGACAACAATGTGCCCCCCCCCTACAATCGTTTCAGATCAGTTCCCCTGTCGCCACACTCATTCTGGTGGCCTGTATGACGAACCGGCTTGAGCGGTCTAACAAAGAAACTGCAAAACGATATTTTCTCTGAGAGAATAAGAAAGCCGAAGACTAATTCCCACGAGGCTGTTGGGAGATCTTTGGGGCTCATGGAGCAAAGCCCCTCTGGGCCGACGAGGGTGGTGGGCCGTCCCTAGGGGTCTCTGGCTGATTTTTCGAGTTGCGGAAGAGGATTGGGCGGGCCCTATCGCATAGGCCCTATTGCATAGCAAGGTGGGGCTAGCATACCACTCGGATCGGGCCCTGGGAGGCTGCATTGCCCAATCTAGCCCCTGGCGGGGCGCTCTACCCCACCTTGCTATGCGGGGGCAGCATAGTACCTTGGATCGGGCCATGGGAGGTCTCATTACCTGATCCTAGTCATATGCTGTCCCCCGCTCGGCCCAAAGAAGTGGAGCTAGCTAAAAAGCTCGGCCCAAAAATGAACAGAACGCCCGCCAGGTGACTAGATCGGGTAATGCAGTCCCCCGCCTAGCACCTTGGGTAATTCGGGCCTCGGGACCATCAACCCTCGGATAGATCTGGAGCATCGATACTTACAAAATCGATATCGTTTTGTTCGCCGGAAGAAGAAAACGCCATTAAACGATTTTCAAACCAGCGATAGATTAAGTGTATATAATTATTTCATCTTATAAACTTT
The DNA here is from genome assembly GCA_007844125.1 of Sinonovacula constricta. Taxonomy (NCBI): domain Eukaryota; kingdom Metazoa; phylum Mollusca; class Bivalvia; order Cardiida; family Solecurtidae; genus Sinonovacula; species Sinonovacula constricta. Next base: position 34,126,549 of record CM017571.1, on the reverse strand, counting down.
CATTTATCAATTTAATTTTTCAAATCTCGTTAGATATACAAATGTTACCGCTTTTTCAGTAGATGTATCAAAACATATATCGTTGTTTTTTAATAAAGTCATAGGCACCGATATGTTTATTTTCGCGAGCTTTTCCCTTCATACATCTGAGAGATGATTCATGAATTATCCAAGGCGTTCCGACTGGCATTGAGACTGAACCTTACTTAATATTCTTTTCCTAAAACGAATACGAAAGTTTATCTTATAATGTTTCTAATAATCCATAATGAAAACAACAATTGACGCCATCATTCGTTCACTGACGCCAAGAATAATAAGGTCTTATAATGAATCGTAATAACACCAATAAAAAGCCAAGCACGGACAATTTCCTTTTATAAGTGTACAGTAAATTTAACGTGTTTGAATGGAAATAGCGTTTAGTTTTGTGTAAAATATATCGCATTGTGATGCACGGTGTTTTGTTCATATACTTTTATGAATAATCACTCAGACTAAAAGTGCGTCATTCTGACATATTCACTAATTTTTACACTATCAATGCAATAAAATACAATGTGTGATGTGTGTTTATGATCAACTATGGTTTTGGTGTCTAATCTTTATCTTTTTCTAATATATCACTGATTATAGAAAACCTTTTTTTCATGAGATTACGATTAAACTATGATTAAACGGGAAATTAACGCATAATTTGAACGAGCTGACTATGTCCCCCAGAGGAAATCAAAAAATGATGACGAAAACAAAATCTTAACTTTGTACATTTTATTTATAACGTTGTACATTTTCTCACAACTCATCTACAATTGAATTGGTTTTCATAATTATGAGTAAATTATATTTACAAATAAGTGTCAAAATAGAACCATATTCGAATATACGTCAGATCATGGTTTCACTTTACATTGACAGTTCATATAATAATGAATGTTAATGACTTCCATTAACAATGCTTTTAACTCATTAAGGGTAATGCCTTAATTGATTTATGACTTTGATGCAAATGCAATTATAGTTCTCATTTGGAATACTCCTATCGCGAATGCTTTCAACAATTGCTAGTTTTCTCTGATGCATCACCGCTTAAGAAAGACGTTCACTTTTTCAAATTAAAGAAGATAATGGATATGAACTTTTAGATGTGGTTTCCATAAAGCAAGTTGTCATTGTTCATTGTTCTTTAATTAGTAAATATTGATCCAGCAAAGATTTATATCGCATTCCTAGGCCACATTGAGGAAATGGATGCAGCCAAAATGTTCATAAAATATAAACAATGATTTAACTACACGTTGGGTTTAAAATCAAGAAAATGTCGTTGGTCATAGTGGCAGTTAAGACAACAATGACACGTGATGCATGATTTTATAAATGTGTATTAGATATTTTAATCATTTAAGAAAACAGTGTCAGCAGAAAGTGAACTACTTCTGGTTATCTCTTAATTTTTGTGTGTTTCATACTACGTTCATTTTTTTTCTTTACTAAAGTAAATTCAATTTGTAGATAGGAGGGTCATGTGAGAGTTTCTTAATCTCTTCATAGTCCCTCAATATGATCTCTCGTGGATACTCGGGTGAACTCACATCTTTTTGGCAGATCCCGAACTCCCGTTGCTAGGCTACCTTTGTTGATGTCCATAACAACCGCGTTCACAGCGACGTATAGTTCATTCAAATCGTTATATCGGACTTCTCGTAGTGGTTCTTTAAGTTTTGGAAACTGGTTGTAGACGGGGGACTTAAGTCGGGCGAACATGGTAGGTGTTTAAAAACGTCCCATTGGTACCGCTCGAACACATCCCAAACAACGCCGGACTTGTGCGGCGTGGCGTTATCATGCACAATTAATAGCGTCACCTATAGCAGTTCCGGTCGTTTGCGGCGTATCGCTGGTCGTAGAATTTTATTCAAATACCACTCCGCTACTCTTTATTAAACGTGCTTCAATGTGGAACTCTGTGTGTTGTCTAAACGCCATAATATCGTAAGCGAAGATTATTAACACTTTTGGACAGTTCATATACACTGCGGCGATATTTCACAGGTCTTGGCGAGTGGGAGTATGCCATAACAGCGCTTTGCGTTTAAATTCTGGTTCAAATAAACGGATCCATGTTTTGTCGCTAGCAACCACTCTTTTAAGCAATTTTAAATATCTGGCAATTTATTTATACATTTTTATGACAAAATACATTTACACATGGCATTACTTAATTAAAAATATTGCATCGTTTTGATGATGTTTGTTAAGTTAAAAATGTTCGCCGGTGTCTAATAACTTCATGTCAAAGCTTTAATAATGTGGCACGGCCGCCTTGACATTTTATTTAATATATTCTTTGTTAAAAGAAGTCCTCGGAACGTTAAGTTTAAATTTAAGGCATTTATCTTCTGTAAAGATTCTAAATAAGTTACTGCTTGTACTGTTTCTTATTTTTCCCAGTTACATCCGATGTGGGTATCACTGTGTTTTGTCTTGCTTTTATAATATATATTCATTTACAATATTTGTCTATGAGAAAAAGCTTTAGGGAGTACAAGTTTAAACCTCCAACATTTGTTTCAATGATTATTCCTTCCTGTGGTAAAATTTAATCTATAAAGTTGTCCGAATGTTCCGAAGGCTGTTTCATATTTTCGCATATAAATAAATTCTACACGTTGAATTGAGTATCCGTGCTTATTGTTTTATTTAACGCCTCAGCCAACAATCTTGTACTATGTACAAAACCCATTCAGGTTCAATATTGTTTTGTGTATGATTTTTTATGAACTGCTGTATTAATCCCGATGATTTAAGTTTTCAACAATGCTTATCTCTCGTACGAAATTCCGGTCGATCTTTTTTCATTTTTATGTACATATACCGGACATGTATTTTCCCATAGTGATACATTCTCTATTTTACCCTTGGGAATATTCAACAAGAAATTTAAAATAACTTCCTCCATTGTTTGGTGAAATCATCCATATACATCAACAATAAATGAAAAAAACACACAAATTCCTTTCAACATTGCCCATGCACCAACATGTGTATTAAATGAAATATGAATTCCTTAAAGCCTCGTGACGAAAAAATCGAAATTAATAATATACAAAACATATTTTAGCATCAATAAACAACAACAATAGAAACGACCTAAAACAAACAAATGATTTTCATGTCTATGTAATGTTTCTGTGCTTAAAACAATGATAGAATTTTCTAAAGAAATGTAGAAATAAAAGTACATTTAAGTGATTTAATAAAGTTGCACACGATGATATTAAACAAATTACATCGTTATCAATTATGAACAGGGGATAAGATATACAGTTAAATGCCAATGTTTATTAAACTAGAAGATCAACACACATCAGATTGACTTACTTTTACGAATGACATCAACATTGTCGTTAAAGTTTTATTGCATATTGCGCTTGTCAAGGACAGCTAACACTAGTTGCCGGTTATACGGTGCCATCGCAATGTATTTTATCAAAGAAGGTCATGATTTTATGAACATTACTAAAACTCAATTATTCATTCCTTTCTTTTTTGTTGTCGACAAGATAATGGTACTATTGACTTCTAGCTATTGGTAGAGGCAATGCCCAGATAAATATCTGGGTATAATCGTCGAAGCTTGGTTGACTGAAAAGTCATAAAATAACCTTCGGCATGGACATTATCCTTTGTTACTCAACAAGTTTTATTTTAAGGGTGATTATTTGGAAATTACCAATATTGTTTTAAATGAGTAGCTGCATGTAATACAAATATTCTTTAATCAGAGAACTTTGATTAAGACTGTCTCAATTATCGTTAAACACACTCTCATTTCTTATTTGTCTTTTCGATTGGAAATCAATGTCCACGTGTGCCTTCTTCGATGAATAAAGATGAGTGGATGTTTTTTAATCATAGGAGAGAAAAGTATAGATAAAGCTTGTCAACTCAATACATTAAAACAGCTTTCGATTATTATATTTAAACACAAATTTCAGCAATTTTTGTCCAGTTTCGGTCACCGTTTTTCAAATAACGTAATTTGCACAAACATAAAAAACATTAAAAAAAAACTTACACATCGATTTTACTTTAAAACAATTACCACACGGCACTGCTTAATGCAGGATATTTAAGCAGACAACGTTCTTTTACTGGCGTTTTTCATATTTTCTATACAAGGTTGTCATAGAAGTCTAAAGGCAATAAAACGGTTTGAATGGAAAGGAGCTCTCGAATAAGCTCACTGTCTAAGAACGACATGTGTTTCCAACAGCTACTATGAAATTAAATTGATAGTTATTAAAGCAATCTAGCGTGTATACAACTTACACATGTGGATTGTGAAAAACAGTGAGGTATCAATATAAATACAATAAAATATTGTAAAGATTATACAATAATTACTGGCAATTAAGAATATTTCAGAAAATAAAGCAGAACCTTAACTACCTGACTCTCCTCTCAATCTTCAATTAAGTTAAGCCAATGTTAATAGGGAAAACATGCGAATTATCCTAAAATGTATACATTATTGTTCATGAAAAATATTGTTTGCAAAAGTGGTCTTTCTAATTTTACTTTTGGTGTGGAATTTCAGTTATGTATTATGTATTAAAGTAAGATTTCGTAGTTTGGTCTTTAATTAGATATTTACATAGAAGTTATTTTTTTAATTTATATGTTGGAGTAAAGTAAAGTAGAGTAAAGTACACATGTTTAAAATATTCTCCCCATACGTATATAGTGAAGGAATATACTATTTTATATATTTCATGTTTAGCAAAAATATTAGTCACATATAAGAAAATATTAACTTGGAAGCGAAGGATTGTTTAACCTGCATATCCTTTGTTTATTAAATTATGCAACACTAAACTTTAATTCAATGATACTGTATTTCGGTATAAAAAAAGTGTGTCTTTTGTTGAGAAATTATCTTGGCGGCAAATGACGACTACAAGAACTTTGAAGTATACCACATTAAACACCACAACAGCAATGCTCTTAGCGTAAATACTTGTTTATTTCTGTTCATCTTGGGAATGGAGAGTATTAACCAGAAACAAATGATGTTATTAATTTCCTTATTTTAAACAACGTTAGTTACTGACATAAATTAAAATCACAATATGCACGAATGCATTTAAACACTTATTTACGGAGACAAATAATCGCTCTTGATGAACAATAATAGTTATGGTAGGCGACACTTCACATATCTTTAGAAACATACCGATCTGTTTACTAAAGGATAATCCAGTTTAAGAGGTAGTTCAGATTTAAATACCTGTGGTTATTGGACCTTTTCATATATTCCTATTAGTTGGTTTATTGGCTTACACCATTTAGATAAGAAACACCTGGTTTAATATTATGTAGACATGGGTGAAGTATAAGACTGTATTTGTATACACTAACAAACCACGCTTCAAATATAAAACCATTTGTACGTGACATTGGTTTATCGTATAAAGCACATGATTTGTTTTTGCTACAATATATGTTATGAAGTAATATAGAAAACATAAAACTCGTTGAAAAAACAACCCTAAAGCATTCATAGAGTATCAAAAATCAGCATAAAGTACAACCTTCGATTAATTTTAAATAATATTTTATCTTACATAGACATTGCATTTAAGACTTTGTTCAATTACATGTAAACATCTATTAACGTACAGGAATATGCGACGAGCTTGGATGATACATGGATCACGAAACTATAAATAACACATAAAAAATGTATTCACTGTAACGTGATCAAATTAAGTGGATCTTGAATCCTGACAAATCCAGGTGCCGCTTAAAATCACATGAGCAATAAGAATTTATGACAAAGTCCTATGAGCATAGCAACATATACCAAACTCCGAAAATGCACAGAACAAAGGTATTTCACATGCAAGCCAAGCAAAAAGTAAGAACAAATTTGTGATGAGTCATTTAACGAAAAGAGCAAACCCGACAGTTACCGCCTTGGAACGGTCAGTCGGCAATATGGACCGACTGGGGTGCTTAAACCGGTTTTACAGAGCTCTAACCTCGCACTTCCTGACGAGTTTCTCAAATGCAAGCAATGAAAATTGAATACAAAATGTCCAAGCGCTGATATTTCCTATAAGTTATGACAAAAGTAGAGACGTCATTGAAAAATAATGTCCACATAGTGTTTAGAAAAGAATATGGTATCATTTCGATTTGAAAAACTACACAAAAATGGTTGCCTACAAATAAAATTGACTTTCTGAATCATGAAAACCAGAGACGAATAAATGGTTGTAGCATCCTGTTCATGTGAAGATGGAATTGAAGAACCAAGGTCCATTGTCCATCAAAGGAAATACACGTAACAATCCTTATAGGATGAATTAAATGGCGCTTCTAACATCGGGGTCTTGAAAAGGGATAAAGAAAATCGCCAGACCATATTGTGGATTGTCTAAGAGCACTTCAAACCAGTTATGTTTACTATGATTCAAACAGAAATGTGCTGTAGTTTAGATATTCTAAAAACAACAGGGAAAATAAAAAGACACATTTAAAATCATGCCAAAAAAACAGCGAAAACTGAACTTCTTCTTTGCGGGGGATTATAAACAATCGACCGATTGTGGACCAGACTGAAGAAAATATCATGACTACCTTACAAAATGTAAAACTTATGACCATAAAATCTACACTTAATATATATCCGTCAATTTTGAGCCAATCATTTTATTGTTTATGACTGTCGAATACATTTCACGTATTAATCATCAACCGAAATGTTTGAGATTTAGAAGGAAGTGCGGCTTAAAGCAGATACAATTGTTGAAAAGAATCGAAGTGTATTTAATGGTATCAACCAAAAATCACAATACTTTGATAAACATCATGTTCACTTATAATCTTATGATCAGATGCATTTTAACATAGGAAACATCATCAGCAGCTGCCTATTTGGAACAGTCAGTCTGCTAATTTAACACCTAAGGTGCTAAAACATCGCACATACTAAAGGATATTCTCAATGACAAACAGTAATTATATAATATGCCATCAACTTGCTCCTAAGAGGAACTCGTTTATGACGTCACGTGATAAAGAGTAAAAGAAATCATGTCATTAAGAGAACGATTTCTAACACGAGCGGACTGATCGAATCTAATGATACAATTTAAACCAAGAAACATTATGTAGTATTTTTATGATTTTGTGATCTAAAAGTTAATAAATAAATAAATAAATATTTATATTTAAATAAATAAATAAAAAAATAAATAAATAAATAATATATATATATATATATATATATATATATATATATATATATATATATATATATATATATATATATATATATATATATATATATATAAAGCATAAATAAATAAATAAATGTATTTATATTATATACATATTGTCCTCTCATTGTGTAATTTAAAAGCAAGGATTAAAGATTTAATGGCAATCTAGTTCAACGAAGGATTCTCGAGTTGTTACCATCAGCAATGCATTTTCTAAAAGAATTCCGTTTAGGAATATTTCAATAAAATGCAAAATAACACGCGCAAAAGTGTTTTCATACTAATATTATACTTTGGAAAATAATAAATCAAAACTAGGAAATGACTATGACAACGCCCTAATTAGTTTATCTTTACCATTGTTGTTACATTTCAGTTGTTATAAGTACACACTGTTTGGTATTAATAAATTCAGTAGGAGGTAGGGTGGGTTGAATCATCATTAAGATGTGGATAATTCACAAACTACTGAATCTAATAGTAAGTTATAAAGTGTAAATTGTTAGCACAAATGCAAACAGTGCCCTGGTTCTACCCAGGGAGAGGATTGTTGAGAGTGAATTTATCTTTCTCAACTTACATAAAAAGGAACTGGTTTTAACATACTCAGGTATACCCGATAGCGCTAATTAAAGTTTAATTGTATGTCAAACAAGTATAATGTATCGCATAAATGCGAGGTACATTGACATTCCTATGTTAAATAAAGCTTCTACTTATATTCATAACCCCACGCTAAGGGCAATAACATTCCGGTTGCAAAAGTTGACAAGAGAGCATTGATGCAAAGGTCGCCGTCGAGGTCCTGTTCATTTCATGGAACATTTCTGATTAACATAAAAAGGACATAAAACAGCACAAAACCCTTGTTGTTGTCAAAAGATTTACAATTTAATAAGAATTTATGTCTTATAATTATATATAGTAACGAATTGTAAATGGACGCAAGGAATAGGCCCGAATACAAACAACAGAAAAGGGTATAGCATTTGACTTGAACACATTTCACCATCATAACAAATGCAATTTAAATTGAACAAATCATACATAAACGGAAAAATTAATAATTTAAAGTGATAGGTAATGATGTAGAAAATTTTAAACTAAAATTTTATTGACTTCTGATATTTACCAAAGTTGAATGATAACTGAAATTCAATGCATGAAACGCCGATTTCACTGGTTTCTCAACACAGCGTCATCCATAAGGTTGGACGCCAATAAATAATATCGTATTGTCGTATTAAAATGGATCCTGATACAGGTTAAGATTATTGAAATGAATAGTTTTCAGACTATAAAGATACAATAATGTTAAATTTTATTAAAGTACATTATCTTTAGACCAAAAAGGACCCAGTATACATGTTGGGTGATGGTTAAGGTCTTTTTTGGAGCATTTTCTTTTCATTTTAGCTACATTTACATATCAGGAACGCTAAATTCAGACTAAACAGTAAATCTTATTTCTCAAATGTCTTCAAATGCAACACAGTTGATGATAGAACACATTGTTAAATGGATTTACCCGTCTGCATTCATTTTTAAGCCAAAACTACAGACAAAGATTCTTCCGGAAATATCACTTAAAGGTTAATTTCCACTAAATAATTTCGTTCAATATTCAATAGTGAATCGCGAAAAGTTAGAAACAAATTGCACCATGACCAAGTTATGATGGACCCACCTTAACCATATATAAGTGCAAAGAGCTATTTATTGTCTATCAGAAAGACCCAGAAATAAGCCAACTTTTGCAACTTGTAAGACGATTCTGCTTTATAGAATGCACATACCGCCGAATTGCCTGTCGGTAACCCCAAATTTCAATGAAATATGTACTTCCGGTAAAAGTGGATCAGTCTATAATTGTGAATAGGTGTTCGAGACTTTCTTTAAGTTCTACATAGTTTCACTTCCTTTTGACACAAAATGATTAAGATTATCTACAAAATAGGAAATTTAATGCCAAAACATAGCAACAGACTGTTACTAAAGAGAAAAAGTCCGAGTCACACATTCTACATCCGGTCGGTATTTAGTGTAACCACTCCTGTAAGACTTTACCAGGAACGTTTGCATAAAGATGCTGATAAGTCTAAAGTCAGATATTCACAGATACAAAAAAACACAACTTTACATGTGTTATCGTTTATTTTTCCAAGCTATATCTATCCGGTTCTGCAAGATAACATGCATGCGCAGCAAACATATATACTGGTATAAATTACAACATATAGACTGGCAATAGACACACTAATGCTGCGCGCTAACAACATCTGACTACAACTGCGTATTCTATCTTAAATATGTACACCTGTAGAAGCATGCGTGCCTGTGTAAACAGGTCTAGCGTTTATCTGCACATCTTGTATGCATTTCACCGTTCGGCCTGTGATATGAAACAATAAAAGCGCTGAAAAGTGCTCTTTTGGCGGTGTAGGTTTAACGCTGTAGGCGATTAAATGTATGTAAAAATGGCCACTGAAACATATTCCGTGTTAAATCAAATGCACAACTCATTTGAAAGTAGACAATTTTCCAAATGCACAAAGCTATCTTTTCTAACAATAAATATTACATTGGGACAAACGTTACACCACAGTCAATAACAAATGATATTATAAACTTTTAAATTAATGATACAAAACTTTCTATAATTATGTCTGAATTATTTGCTATCGGACTCGAAAAATAACCCTAAGTTAAAAAACTATTTATATCGTTAAAACTACACCCTAGTGAACTGAATCTAAATCCCATCGCAACATTCTTTTTTGAACGCATGCAGTTACTTTAGATTTAGATGCTGCAAGCTAAAGACATCTGAATTACAAGAAATGTGCAATAGAGGATGGAATAACTTTTGTCACAACTTGTAATAGACCCGTAGAAAGCAGTGAGACCTCGCCCGTGAATATCTCAAATATCTTGGACTAGTAGGTAATGCATAGTCACTGGAACACACGTTCTAATAATATTTTGCCCCCTTCGATTCTTCTTTCGTCTAGTCACTGTGTGACTTTCCTGTTCGGCGTTGCTTATTCAAAGTTCATGAATATCTGTATTGCCAATATAATCACATGAACATATGTTTTAAAAAAGATATAGTGGACCTGACAGGAGAAGTCATATAATACACACATTTGTTAGACTTTCAGCAAAAGTAATAGTAAGCAAGTCTTTTTGTAAAAGTATTGGTGTTCAACATTATTTTGTAAATATTTCAAATGAATCTATGCCATGAATACTTAAGCAATATATTTCTTAATTAAACCATAAAGTATAGAAGAGTGGCATGTAAAATTCGTTACCGTAAGACAAAAATAGTGTGTGCGTATGACTTTTTCACAGGTTCCTTCAGTGATTATCTTTGTTCATTTGTACATATCTGACACAGAAGAATCTATGGCACATCCTCTCTATTCTATAGAGATACACTGTTGGATATATGCATGGTATGTTGTTGGTAAACAAGTATGTGTGACTAACTCTTTTCTTATTTCTTTCTTTGATCAGCTTTTATTTTACAAATACAACATCCATTTCGAATTTAAAGAGGTTGTTTATATTCAGACATTTTTCTTACGACCGCTTCCGATTAGTTCCAGTTTTTCGATCGGAAAATGGCGTAAAAGCAACCATGTGACGTATGAATAATAATTATGTAAACAGTCATGGACCTACTCAAAGGAAGCACGGCTAGCTTCGACATTGTCTAAACATTAAAAGAAAGGACTTTAAATGAAAACTGGTAATATAACATCAGTCGATAACAGGCAAAGAAGGTATGTAGCCCAAAAGTAAATACAGTCAACTCTCGTTATCTCAAATTTCAAGGGACCGTAGAAAATAGTTTGAGATATCCGATGTTTGAGTTATCCGAATTTAAGGATAGTTTGTGTAAATCTTAAAAATCTTACTTGCTACACGATGACTGGTAATGACTGAAATTCCTTGTTATATCTGCCACTGTAAACTAAGTTTTTGCAAGTTTGTGTGGTTTTGCATTTTTAAAGTGTTATTAGATTTTTTACAATGTAATTTAATATTCTTCTTTTTATTGTAGGCCATAACCAAACTTATTTTTTTATTCAATAATCAGTACGTGTATTGTGGGTATGTAGTGGAAGAATCATAAAATCACTAACGCGACCTCTCATTTTATTTACAAGTTGAGAAGGCCGTGTTAACAAGTTCTTAAAAACTGTTACAACAACAAGTACAAACTGAAACACTTTAATAAGCGTTAACTGATTAACGAAATTGTTGATAATTAAATTAGCTAATTAAATAATAATCGATTAACCTCTTCTCTAAATTACGTGATAGCCGATAATTGGCGATAAAACTAGCGCCCAAATCTTCGCGAGTTTCAAGATAGGTGTGAAAATCACTATTGTTGCCGTTTTGCATCATATAGCAATTTGAAGTTTGAGATAGACCAACTGATTTCAACAGTTTTATACGTGTGGGGACAAAGAATTTAGTTAAATATATCCGATAATTTGACACATCCGAATTTGAGTTAAGCGGAGTCGAACTATATAGAAACTATAGGGAAAACGGGACCGTAGAAAACAGTTTGACATAACCGGAAATTTGAGATAACCGATTTTGATATAACGAGAGTTGATTGTAAATAATCTAAAAGAAACAAGAAGGAGAGCGAAAAAGACCACATGCTTGTATCGGAATATTTCTTTGTCTGAACACATGTATTGAACAACGATGGCAATGGAAGTTACTCTGAATGCGGACAGAGATTTAGCCCAGCTCCTGCTTACGAATATCAGGTAGGCGATGCATGTACAAGCATTATTAGAATATTACTTAAGAATCATTATAAAACCATGTCAACACTGTTTGTAATATGTTTATTCCCTGCTATCTACACAGTGCTCTGTGGCATATATATGAAGGATATTATAGTTTATAAGCGTTTTAGTATTTGGACGCAACATGTTCGTACCCAATTATTAAAATGGAATATTTCTAAACAGTGCTAACAAAATTTGAATGAGCAAGGTTTAAACATATAAAGAAGTTAACTGATGTTTTCAAAATTGATCTGATTTAGATACCTTATGCATAGTTTGTATGATCTCTTAGGCTACATTGGTGTTAACTAGAACATTTATCAACATATTCAGTATAATAGCATCACATAAGTAGAAAATAATTTATCATAAAAAAACTATGTAATATATGTAATGATGTTTACACATTGCCCCTGGTAGAGGGTTGAGACTCCAACTTATATCCTCTGAATCATGCAACCTTTCACCTTTTTTATCTTCATTTTTTGTGCTAAGCCTGAAAAGTTGTCAAACAAAAATGATAAATGGATTAAAATAAAACCTTTTATCATAAGATCATCTGTATAAATCTTATGTCTTTTTAAGTATAAAGCTGTATTTATGATGGGAGAAAGTATTTAGCTTTTCCACAATTTGAAATGAATATCTATATAATTTTCATTTATATGCCATAATTGCTGCACAACAAGATTGAACAACTTCACACTTTGGATGTTGGATTATATGCCATGATTTTGCATCCCTCTTAAACAATACACTGATTGGTTCTAAATGATGCAATAATTTAAATATATATGAAGTTACGAAGAGTGGATAACATACAGAGCATCTTGTTTCATGTTCATGCCATGAACTGTAACAAGGATGCTTTAGAATTAAAAAATGCATATTTTGACAATTACTTACCTCATTATTTTAAATAAATTTAGAATATATTGTATAAAAAAAGTGAAGGATAAGATAAGTAGGTGACATAAATGATAATTCTCAATGTTGGTCCATTCTATTATTTACAACATATGTTGTTCTCTTCAGCTGCACGATCCCAAATGATAACTAAACACCATTTGAAACCTATGCTGAATTATCATTTTACTTTGACACCATTGTGTGAGATGTTAATGTTGTCGAATGCAACAGAATTACACGAAATGAGGTTATTATATATTTTTATTTAAAACTTTGAAATATCTGACTTTGTTCTAATGACATGATGATCTGTCTAACAATTTTGTTTCTTGTTAGGTATTGTGTTTAGCATCCCACCACCAACATTTCGGTAACCTGCAGAAAGTTTCCACTAAAACCAGACTAGTATGGCCTTCACTGTGTTTATTTTTCATTCTCAACACTGACACCAGGCTGTAATACAGTGAATGCGGCATCATCTTCTTCAAATTGATACTGCCTTATTGAGAGGAAGTGCAGTGCATAGGAGCCATGACTCTGTTCTGCATTATTTTGGGGTAATGCCCCTTTGTTTATTTTTCTTGTATGGAGCATAACTCCTACGTTATCAAAGCTATTGACTTGAAACTTCCTAAGTGCATAGTTCTCATTGAGCCGGAGTGCACTTCACAAGAACCATCACGCTGCTCTTCATTATATTAGTGTAGTTCCCCTTTGTTTAATTTTCTTGTCCGGAGCATAAATCCTACATATATCAAAGCTATTGACGTGAACTTGATATATAGATAGGTCTCATTGCGAGGAAGTGCAGTGCACAGGAACCATACCTCTGTATTTCTTGTTTTTTGGAGTTATTCCACTTTGTTTAATTTTCTTGTCTGGAGCATATATCCTTCGTTATTAAAGCTATTGACTTTAAATTCACAGGTGAATAGATCTCATTGAGATGGAGTGCAATGCAAAACAAACGTCACTGTAAACTTCATTATTTTGGAGTGATTCCCCTATTGTTAAATTTTCGTAATTGATGTTTGAATATACTCCTACATTATCAAAGATATTGATTTGAAACTTCATAGATTGATAGATGGTATTGCACAAAAACAGTCACTCTGCTCTTCTTATTTTTGAGTAACGCCCCTATTTTTGAGTAATTTACACAAATGCAATTACTCTCATGTAATTTTTTGTATATTTGGTGTTCTCTTTGATTATTTTTTTTTAAATACCCAGCCAGATTGCAGTTCACAATTATGCCACAGTACATTGCACAACAGTGCACAGCAGTTTGGCAGATTAAACAGTATATACATTGGAGTTTTATATTATTCTACTTCAATTTCAGCTTTTCATGCAATAACCTAGGAGTGCGTGCAGTCGAAAACATTTCCATACTGCCTTGCATAAAAGTATACAGCAGTTTGTTGCAAATTGCCCAATTGACGAGCTTATTTTGCTCTGCCTTGTGGTGCTCTTGTTATCATATGCCTCATGTATCTTAAGTGATTGTCTACAAAATACACTGCCAGGGCAAATAGAACTATTTTTATGACCTAATATAGCCTTTATTTTTATTGTTACATGTTATATAACTTGGACACCTCATTATTTCAGTGACATAATCGTGTTTATGCCTGGAGCTGAAAAGTGACATTGGTCAGACAAAACTGCATCAAATCAAGGTAAGCGCAGCATTTAAGTCACTTTTAAAAGATCAGTATATGTTTATACATTCAACTGCGAATATCATACATATATTTCCCTACTTGTGACAAAAATAAATTTTTAATAGGTAAATAAGAAAAGGTCCAATCAAAATTTTCACAGATATTTAAATTTTATCTGCCAGAAGACAAAGGCAAACAAGGTACATGGTTGTTTTATTTCAAGTAAAATAAACCTAAGTCCAAGGTTTGTCAAAAAGAAAATATACGTAACAATCCTGATAGGATGAATTAGATGACAACAAAGATCACATGCACGGGGAGATTTTTTACTACCGCCACACTGCACAAGTAACACTGTTGTGATTATGAATAGGTAAATAAGAAAAGGTCCTATCAAAATTTTTACAGATATTTAAATTTTATCTACCAGTAGACAAAGGCAAACAAGGCACATGGTTGTTTTATTTTAAGTATGAGTCATCAAAACCAACATGTACATTTTCTTTTAAAAACTTGTGTAAAAATATATATATGTTTTTGAAGTTCATCACCCACCTACTATTTTGTCAGTTATCCCAGATCTGAGGCATATAGTTCTGCCTTCATTTGGGAAATGCATGAAATGAAGTTTATTACATGATAGGACACCCAGTCATATTATACTTACCCCAGACCAACCAGTCATGGAAATACTCATATATATGACAGGCCGCAATGGCCCAACTGGTAGAGCGTTGGCTTGCGAATTGGGAGTAGGTCACTGGGTCAAAACTTAAAGCTTGTGAACATACTACAGGCCACATTTATAGCCCAATCTTCACCAAAGTTGATCAGAATATTTGTCTGCATGAAAACTCGGTCGAGTATATTATTGGGTCACGTAGGATCAAAAAGTAGGTCACTAGGTCTAATCTCAGAAAAAGTTTGTGAACACACTGGAAACCACATTTATAGCCCAATCTTCACTGCAACTGGCCAGAATATTGCCAGCAAGGAATCTTGGGTAAGGTTGTAACAAGGTCATGTGGGGTCAACAACTCGGTCACTAGGTCAAATTTTAGAAAAACCTTGTGAACACTTAGATGCCACATTGATGGCCCAGTCCTCACCAAACCGGGCCAGAATGTTTGCAGATATGAAATCTTTCACATGTTTTGAAGTGAGTCATATGAATTCAGTAGGTTTATAGGTAAAATTCTAGAAAATGTTATGAGTTCAGTGGCCACACTAATGGTCCAATTTTCACCAAACATTTCTTAAGTAAATAACTCTTGATGGCAGACATGAGCCTACTAAGAGCATGTGTCCTCAGCTAAGCAATTAAGGGCCATCGTGGCCCTCTTGTTAAAAGTTAGTACAAGTCTGTTTTCTTTTCTGAACAAAAATGTAGACGTAAACTTGCTATTTGTAACTATGTAATGCTCATTACTATCTATGGACTTGCCAATGAAATTTCAAACCTTCCCCTTATTGTATTTCCTACTTTGCATAAGACAATTACAGCATATCTTAGTAACTGCCTTAACTTTTTTATTCCTTTGAATGTTGGTGTTAATTTGTTACATGGACAAACAGATGGATATGGCTATTTTAAATGCACGTATTGTTTGTTCCGTAACTATGGAATTAAAATTGTGGACACTATTAAGAAAAAAATGGACAACAAGGCTAGAAAACAACTTAAATAACTTAATTAGACAATAATCTGCATGAGATACAAACAGGTATAAACAATCTGCTTCTTATCTGCCACACGCACTCTCCTGAATTAAGATGGCCATGTCTACATAAAACAGGCTTGTTGGGGGGCTTTCTCAACCCAATCAAAGATATGATAGGTAGTCCTGACCAATGTGATATAAATAAGTCCTAAAGATGTTATATAAGATGTTGATCCAATGTTTTCTGATTAAATGTTCTTTCTTTCTTGAGATATAAAAAGAAATAATGTCTCTACCACAAGAACACACTACCTTATTAATTAGTGCTTATAGAATGTTTAGATTGACATTCTTTTATAAAGAACAAAAGGAAAGGAATGCCTTAAAATGACGTTCACAATCATTTTCATTTTTGATGAATGTTAATCAACTGTCTACTGTCAAATGGGCGCTTGTGTGGGGCCGCAATAGTTTCAGTAGAATACAATTCTTTATAAATTTATTAAAATTTGTAAGTTGATAAAAGAAACTAATAAGGGTAAAATGTACATCATTGTCCTATTACTTATTGCTAAGCATTATCAACAACATTATAATGTACTGCACTGGCCATTGTGAATTACTTGTAATTAAAGTATGCACCTTGCCTAAGCAGGCTAGTGATTTTTGGTAATATAATGGAGATGAATTTAGATAAAATTCAAGCAAAAGCTTACTCACACAACAAGGATATCCATAAATACTTTTTATATACATGATGCTGGATACTACAAATGATATATTTTTAGTGTTATTTGATAATATGTCTTTAGCCAGGCTGAAATTTGGCTGCGTCTTGTTGTACCTGACCTATTTTTAAACAACTGAGTCAATCGGAACTTGATAGAATAGTTAGAATTGCATGTAAACTACAGCAAAAACAGTGTTTATAGACCGGTTTCTGCTTATGCAATGTCAAATGGACAGATAAAAAATATCATCTACAGATTAGACAAGTATGCACGTATTATGCATAAAATAAAACTCACAGAAATAAAACTATTTTTGTAAAAAGGTGCTGGTCTATTCATCATCTAGAAATGTCACTATTTGCCTTGAAATTGCCAATACTCTTCCTGTGGGAGCAGACCCGCTACCCTCAACCCATGAAAAATATGACCATAGATTATATTACACGTGGAAATATAAACAGTATTGGCTAATGGAAAACGTTATTGCAGCCTCTAAAGTGCAAAGGTTCTATGTAGCTGCTACATTTCAATTTGTTTAGGGAGCATGCCTTCCAGACCCATCTAACACCATTATGACCCCTCTGAATAAAACTGGATCCGCCCCTGTACTTGATTTTCATATATCTTACCAGATGATGGTATGTCAGCGCTACATTATACTGCATGTAGTATGCGAACAAGTTATCGAAACTACACGTATTTTTATAAATATAATATTGACAAAGTAACAAAAAGCAAAATTTACAGTTTTAGAAATTAATAAATAAATGTTACTGGTTCTCTAAAGGTAATTTGTAGTTTTATGTTTATGAAACCATTCCTCTGATTGACCTGTGCTGCACATTTTTCTTTGAGTAAGTAGTCAAATAAATACAGCATAGAATATCTCTTGAGCTGGTCTAGTTGAATGACACGTGTAGTCCCTACCGTAATAATTAACAAAACAGTGTGTGGTTGTGTATGTTACGAGTATATGTACGAATTTTGCCTGGCGCGATATTGTTTTGCACGAAAAGATCTGCGGAATAGATTTCTGGAATGTGTATTCCCTGCATATGCTTCAACATACTGACTCATGCAATAGTGCAATAACGAATAACAAACTATAGCTCTGAATGGACGGCTGTGCTATCTCGGTCGTTATTACTGTTTCACAATCATCATTTGTAAATTAGCATGGTTTTAAATGTAGCTACATGTTCACTTGTTTAAAATGCGTTTCTAGCGACGATGTACTTCATATAAATAAAATAAATCATGTTCTAACTTTGTTGCTCGGTAATAAAGTTTGCTTTTGAATAGATCGATAAATAGAAACAGTGGCTGGTGTTCGTTACACACTCTAGCTTTTTGATGTCGACATATTTGCTGTGAATATGTGTGTGTAGTGTACGGATAAAATGTAGGAGGACTCTATTACTGGTAAGTATAATATGCATGTAAAACTATGTAAGCATTTTCATTATGAATGATCTTTCTAGCTTTTGACAAGCAAATTTCTGTCTTTTATTAAAATGGCGAATATGTCGATACATTGTAAACTCAAATAAGCTTTATCCATTTCTTTTATTTGCTTATACTGAATTACCAAGGGGGCGCGAAAGAATAATGTTTGTTTATTGGGTTTAACGTCTCACCAACAGCCTTTCAGTTATCTTGAGATGGTGTCTACATGAAGCAGATATTGGGCTGCATTTGTTACCGGACTAGCTGGGTGTTAGCAGATCAACAACCAATGTGTATTCTGGTACAATGGAAGATGGCGTACTGTTTATTGCATGCCGTAAACACTTTGCATGATACCACACCCAGTTCCATTATTCTGACACTATGAGTAGTCAGAGACGGGAGAATAGACAACGATTTTTGAGGGAACGTTCGAGCCCTCTCTTGCGTAACCGGATCGATCGCGTGCGGTTAAGGACAATATAACTCGCCATACTGCGTACCGACAGGGTGCCGCTATATTGACATATTTTTCCTAACAGACACATTTTCCCATAACCCGGGCGTACTTTAATACCATATTGAGAGATTCTAAAGCGTAGCAGACGACCGGCGTATTTAAATTAGTTACCGCCAATGGTTGGATAAGGCGTATGTGAAAGTTTGTACTGATGATTAAAGACATACTACGACATTGTGTGAGGTTGGTTGAGGTTAGCAGAGGTCACATCTCGTTCTGTTGCACTGAATTGTTAACATCTACACACTTGACACAACTATAGGGTCCTATTGACAGAAACAACAAAAGCGTTTTACTATATAGACATAACATTTATTTGAGTTATCTTGTTGTCTGGTACCTTATTGTCCGGAACTTCGTCGTTGAGATATCCAAGGTTATCCCCGAGCGGTGGGTCCCAATTTCCTGGAGAGGAGATAAACACCACAGAATCGGTATCGCAATACAGAATCCGATTTCTTAAACGTTTCAAATAGCTGTAGAGTTTGAGGCGCACTTGTGCTGTAGTATAGGTGCAATAACGACATTGGGTTTAGAAGAGGCTTCGATAAATTCGTCATTATATATCCAGTATATTTTCACTGACTAATTGTTTACGAACTGTACATTCTTTATTTTTTTGTTGGTCAGATGACTTCATGTCAAGGAACTTAAGTGGGTCAGACATAAATGACGTTTGAGAGAGGTTAGTACGTTGTACAAATTTCCCCATAATGAGTTCAACATCAATTTTACCAACGATCATATCCACAAATTTTCTCGTATATTGCTGGAGTCTGATTGTATACCCTCCTTTTCGTAATATTGTTGAATGTAGCTTTGTTTGGTCACTTCATCTACACACCAATCGGATCGCCTGTTTTCGATACACAATCATAATGGGATATGTCCTTGAAATGCCACACTTCTTAGATGGTTTGGAGGATATAACCCTGAGCCATTGCCTCCTTTACCTCGCCAATAACCCATGTTCCGGTAAAAGCTCTATCATGTGCTGAATGTTAACATTGTGTTTGTTGGTACTGCTCTGCGCACGTGCGACAAAGACTGAACATCAATTTATCATTGCATTTCGCGGCAATTAATGGTATGTGAAGATTTCTAGGTGGCAATACCTTGCATTTAAAAAGTCCTTCATAGTAAGAGATATCTTTAAAATTCTCTGTTATGATCTGTGGGTGTCCTATTGGTTCTTTTCCAGTTTTGTATATGAATGGATACAAGGATGTCACGTCATAATATTTAATTTGTTTGTCGGCGGCTGCCTTCTAATATAGTTTGAAAGCTTCAGTACAACCTTCAAAGAAAGCATCGCGTGGTTCCAAGGGAGTGACAAATTCTAAACTGTCTATATATGTTTGCATTGGTTCTTAACTGCTCTTAAAAGTCACACTCCCATAGTGCCTTATATGAATAATCCTCCGATTCTATGAACTGGTTTATCTCTGTGATCCTGGAATACAGGTCACTCATGGACATGTCAGTTACAGGATTAGTAGTAGACTGATTAGCATTTAGTACAGCCGCGCCAGAGACAGCCGTGAAATTCTAAAACATGGCGCTGCTCATCGTCTTCATATACGTCCACCTTGTATGGGCCTATGGTCTTCTCGCCTTTGTTCTGTCAGGTTGAATATTGATGTTCTTTTCTTTGGCTTCATAGGACAGCCTCTGATATGCCATAACCGACGGTCTTTCTTCGGGTCGATAACCATAGGCAGGTATGGTACCAATCGTTTCTGGTGCTAGAAACAGTGTCCTATAGACAAGGTTACATGCTGATGCTATAGTTATGCATGTTTCAAATGGGTCGATACCTGGCTAACTGTCCCTCTTGGTCAGTGTCATAAAAAGTGATCTAAATTTTAGGCAACATTTTCTCAATATATCAACGTCGGCTTGACAGTAACGTAAAAGTTCTTGCTGAAATTCAATATGTTTCCCCGCACACATGGTCACGCTTGTGTTTGGATCGGTTTATCAGTTGGCTGTATTTGTGGCATCTGTCATACGTCTCACAGGTAGACTTTCCCTTTTCAGGTTTCTTTAGATGAAGATGTTAACAGTCTTGGTTAATAATTTTACAGTTGCATTGACCACAGTATTTCCAATCATCGATGGTATTTGTGTGCAGATGTCGACAGAAATGACAGGGGCTGTTACATGAATGCTTTTCTTTATGGTCATAACCCTTTTGCCGAGTGAACAATAGTAACATCGATTTAAAAATCCACTCATGGTTGTTATGACATCAAAATGACCATCATGCAGATACAAGTAAATCGGGATACCCCTTTCTGGCCCACTGTAAACAATGGCATTAAAGGGTTCTTTTGATAGTATGTGTATCTGGTAGGCCGGTAGCACAGTTTGAAATTTCTTAACCTCTTCGATGCCGCACCTTTGTAAAGCAACTTCAGCTTTCTGATATAAATCCTCGGCCAATGAGTTTTGTATGGCACGCCCCTGTCTTATGTCATTCCACTGAGGATGTTTCTCAATTCGAGCTATAGCTATGACTATAGCCCTTGCACAACACAGTTCATCCTTGTTTTTAACCTTGATAATATTTTTCTTACTTTCTTTGCATTTTTGAAATATCAACTTCGGCCCGCATCTTGTACCCAGGTCCAGTTGGCATATGTACATGTACAAGTTCCATGTCAAACGAACTTGTCTGACTTAATCATTTGAAGTTATGTCATTCGTCATTCGGTTTATAATTTTCTGAAACATGGACTTAAGGTATTTTAGTATAGTTGGCATATCTATACTACTCGGCCACATCAGAAATGTTTATCCGGTAGTATGTTGCTTTTGTATTAAACTTTTCAATTTTTCCTTCTACAACTTTTCTAATATCCAAAGTCTTGTCTGCATCGAGTTTCAGTTTCCGTTTTTAACGTCCCCGTCCTCATCTTGATCTCAAGCTGAACGTTTAGTAGCCCCCCTTTCTAGTAAAAGTTTTCTTACATACTTCACACTTGTATTTTTCCAGTGATTTTGTCGTCCGCTTATAAATAGCTGACTTAGTTTCTGGAAAGTAGCACCGCACTGGTCGCACTGGTAAAACACCCATGTCGTTACCTAGTATAGCGGGTTATATTGTCCTTGACCGCACGCGACCGAATCGATCTGATTACTCAAAAGCAGGCTCAAAAATTCTCTCAAAAATCGATGTATACTCCCGTCTCTGACTACGCGGGGCTTCCCCGTGTCTGGTGTCGACGCTTCAACGATTGCGCTACCAGGTCTGGTACATAATTATGTATTCTTTTACATTGAGTAATGACATTTATTCTCAGCATATATGTCTTATTTAAAAAAACAAACAAAAAGAAAACAAAACAAAACTAAAAGAAAACAAAACAAAACTAAAAGAAAACAAACATCCGGAAGTGTCTATACAAACAGCCGATAACAAGTATAGGAACTAGTAATTTCATGTCCGTATAATAACAAGGAAAGATGGAAAAAGTCATTACAGCAAGTGCAATGCCTATTTTAAATGTACATGCATAATAAAGGCTTTTCACTTATACTAGATCGCAAATGCGGCGACAGAAATATAATTTTGGTTAAAATAATTCTTTTATTAAACATCTTTTCAAACGATATAAATTTTACAATAAAATACTTGTAACACATTCGTGTGGGACTGTGACTGTGGGAGCTTGGGTGCATTATACATTTTAAACTAGGTATGTTTCATTTCTATAAAACGCCTGTATTACATATTCGTACATTTCTGTTGTCACATATTTCTGTTTTTGAACTTCAGGCACATACAGACAAAGATGGATATCATGATAGCTGTGTTTTATCTGAGTATTGCCTTGGGATCTTTTTATATTGTAGAAGGTAGCGGTATTATTTTCCTCTAAAACATTGTAGTTATGTTGGGATATGTATTTACAACTTTTATATGTTTATTTTTTATTTTGAACAGTTGTTGGTTCTTATAAATCACTTTTAGAACCTATGCTCATACGCTTAATGTACTGCTTTGACATTTGAATATTATTATCTAGTAAATACAGTCAAAATTAAAACAAAGTTATTAATTAAATACTTCAAGGCATATTAATTTTATCGTATGCAATAAAGGGCATGATCGTATCATAAGAAATTATATCAAACAGGTCCAAGATTATTCTGATTTCAATTTCTTTAACGGAATTTAAAAAAATACTTATTTATGCACAGGTTTGGAGATTGCACCGTCTTCTGAGCCAGGTTTTGACAAGTTCTACTATGCTGGAAGTAATCTGACAATTTCCTGTTCAGAAGAAAATCTTATGCATTTAAAATGGATAAAAGATACGTCCGATTTATCAGTGTGTTCGGTTGACCAAGAACCATATTGTCTACCAGGGACAAGATACACATACGAGAATGAATCATTCAACTTGATGCTTATAAATATGAAGGCCAAGGATTGCGGTCAATACAAATGCATAACCAACACAGGATCCAAATCATTTGACCTGCATCTTATAGGTATGTAAACATCAACATAAATTTTAAACCGTTTTTATACTTGTTTAAATGGCAAAGTACCATTCTAAATATATTTGTAACAAAGCATTTTTTGCAAATGTGTTAGTGACGACAGAACTTTGTTTTACATGTGATAGTTATGTGGTTCTTGATGACAGATATTTAGTAATAAAACGAGGAAATTAAGTTGCTTTGACACCACAACTTTTATGGAACAGTTTTAGGAAGTGTGTTATAAATCAAAGTTGTTGAACGATTATTTTGCATTGTAGTAAAAATAAGAGAATATCAAAATAAATTCTTGCATAACATTGCAATTTATATCTTATATCTGGAAGAGATGTGAGTAAGTATTAGCTTAGCTGGTACGGATAATGATAGGCAGTAACCTCGCACTTCCTGAAGGTTTTTCTAGCAAACACACAGTGTAAACAAAAATATCCCGCCAAAGTGAAACAACCAACAGTAAGCACCTGCATCGGGAGTTAAAACAGATACAATGAACTTATGTACATACATAATAAACAGTACAAGCGCTGATAAATAATAAGAACAATATATTGACGTCATACAATGCCATGACGTCATATGCCAAACGTGTCAAAAGTGAAATGTAAAAAATACGAAAGAAATCATCGAATTTTAGAAAACAATCCAAATCAGCAAAATGGAATGTAGTGTTGTCAGAGAGTTAATACGTATTAAAAAACACAAAAAAAAACACACAACAACAACAAACAAACAAAACAACAACAACAAGACAACAACAACAACAACAACAAAACTTATCATAAATGCCGAGGATTTATCCGCAGTTTGCACACTGGAGAGATAAAGGAACAAGAAATCCATCAGTGACTGTCCAATTATGGCTTTTAGTTACTGTTTTCATATAGTCTCAACGACCTGTCCTTTCATCGTGTAATTTAAAAGCAATGCAAGTTCTTGAATGTAAAAGGGTCAATTGCAAGCAATGCAGTATAACGAAGGATTCCCGGGTTGTAACTATCTGCAATATATTTTCTGAAAAGTTTTGTTAAGTGGTCAGAAAAGTTATTGAGACCCTTGATTTTCATTTACTTTTATAAAACATTTCCATAAAATGAAAGATGGCTTATGCCTTTCTGCATAAGTGTTTTCACACTGCTGTTATACTTCATCGTCGGATACCCATGGTTGACTCTATTACGTTACTTTCCATTCATCAACCGTGGGCAAATTGCTACTCATTTCGTCGTTTTGTTTGAATAGAACAGAACAGACATTATCCAATCAGATGTTACAAAATTAAATACTCTTCAATCGGAAGAACAATACGGTGACCTGAGAATGTAAACATGGCGACCGGTACAGCGCATCGCAAGTGTAAAATATGTCAGTCGGCGATCCGCGACAAATGTTCTTACAGATCTTTGGGCACTCCAGCAAGTATTGAAAAATACACGTCGGTTTTAAACGAAATCGGTATCCTTGCCCATGAAGACAGTGACGTTACTTGTAATTTGTGCGTAAATAAACTTGACAATGCTATCGAAGTGGTATGAAAGCGTAAACTTGATGGTCTCAGCGAATCAATCGGATTGCGGCATTTCATAGTAAACGAAGCGACGAAATGAGTAGCAATTTGCTAACGGGTGATGAATGGAGGGTAACGTAATAGAATCAACCGTGGGTATCCGACGATGGTTATACTTAAAAGCAATAAAAGCATTGTAGTGAAAACGCCTTTCTTAATTTATGAAAGCGAAAGCCTTGCTGTAACAATTTAGAAGAAATAAACCGGTTTCTAGCATTGAAATCTTCCACTTTAGTACAAACACGTGCAAACCTTGTAAGCTGTGATATGTAAATACCATAGGAGGTAGTACGACGTGAATCACCATCAAGGTATGGATAATTCACAATACTTACGTTGTAATCTCTCTTGTCATAGATTTCAGTAGAGGCGTTGTCATTGGAAATAGCGATCTCAATGTCTAGAAATGCTGCATTATTTGCTTTATTAAGGGTAAGTTCTGGAGGGTAAATCAGATGGATCATTTGAGAAAAGAAAGTATTATCTATAGTTAGTATATCTTCAAGATGGCGTGACGTTAAATTGAACGACTCTATAATGTGGCTTTGGTTAGAAGGGGATAAAGTTAACATGAAATCACGTTCAAAGCAGTATAAAAACAAATCTGCAATTAATGATGCACAGTTGGTTCCCATAGGAATACCAATTACTTGTCTAAATAAAGTGTCACCGCATTTTATGTAAATATTGTCTAATAGGAAACGTAGAGCTTCACAAACATCCGTGCAAGTCCATGTCGTAAACTTTTCTAAGAAAGTGTTGGTAAAATGCATTACTTTCATTACATGCAATATATAGACGTTGCTCTCGAGCAAATGTTTTCTCAATGATAGCAATCAATTTGGTCCCATGAGGTAAAGAAGTGTACAGCGTAGAGAAATCGTAAGTATTAACTGCAGAGTAATGAATGTTTAAAGTACGAAACTTGTCTAAGACTACTGAAAATTTTTTAATAGACCAAAAAATGTTAATTCCTGAATTTTCATACATTTTTTTCACAATATTTACCAATGTGATTGCGGACGGCAATAAGGCAAGACGTAAGAAGTTTAAATATGTGAGTGGTGGTGCTAAAGCGGGCATTAGCTATAAATCGTGACTTGTATGGCGTTTTCTGAAGCTTAGGAATCAAGTACAGTGAAGGAAGTTTTTCTTGCTTTGATTCTATTTTGATATTGAAATTATGCAATATCTGTTTATGTTTGTCAATGACTGTCTGAAAGTCAATGTTGATGCTAGAGTAAGAACTGGTAGTGGATAACTCAGCACTCAGTACATTGTGTTATATAATCGTCACACAAAAATTATGTTGTTTGAAGCTTTGTCTGCAGGTACAAGTACAAAGTTATCGTGAATATTCTGAAAGGACTGTTTAGATGTTTCAAGTGATAAAAAGTCTTCTTAGGTAAACTAGAAGGATGGGAGCGGTAGAATTTTAACGTAATTTTTATTATCTTAAAAATGTCTTTCTTCCAAGTATTGAGTGCTACTGTATTCGTGTTTTATCTCTTACACCAGCGATCGGCAAACAGATTAATTGCATCAGCAATTTCTTTGCAACAAAGGTCAAAATCTATTTCATCTGGCCAGCGATATTTCGGAACCTTAGAGCCACATATTAGTTCAAAATCACCCAAATAAAAGCATATAAAACCTATTGCATGCGACAATATAGCTCTCCATTTAACGATGTTCAAAATGTGAGCATAGTAGAACGTGAATTAGACCCCGGTTGTTACGATATAAATCCAAATATTTGTTTGTGGTGGAAGTCTTTCGACATTTACGAATCACAATCGCGTACGATCGACGAGCCCGTAACAATCCTTATATTCTCGCCTCATGATTATTCATGACGCATGCGCAGTTCAACGCTAGCGCAATGGCGAATGTATAAACATGGCCGTGATGAATCGAAAAGCTTGTTTGACTGAATTGAAGACATAGTGTCGATAGAAAAATTGCTTGGATACAAAATAAGACAGGAAAATTCAACAGAACTTGAATCAGTCGTAGGACGAGTGTAGGAAAAGGATTTTATTTATTTATTTATTTGGGTTTTACGGAACACCGACACTTAACAGGTCATACGGTGCCGAATACAAAGTTAAATGCGAATAGAGCATAATCATGTTAAAATTATGTAAGTAAAATATATAAAAATATAAAAACTGTCAGGTTAAAAACATAAATTATACTTGAAAATAGGTGAACACATCAAACGGTTTGGAAAAGGATTTTATGCAGCCGGCTCAGTTAGACGCGATCAGCATACAACAAGTAGGTTAATATTCTACTTTCTCCTTCTCAGTTTCTGAAAACTTGTTAAAATCTTTCTGTATGCATACGATTTTTTCCTAATGGTACGTGTTTGTTTGTTGTCGGACCATTATTAAACTTGTATTCATTGCATGCCGATGATTGCTCACTTATGTGACGTAAATCTTTCATAATAAATAAAAGATCGTGTAAGCAAAATTGAAATGCTAGCCACTTAACACATTTATTATTTATTATTAATGTTGTACGAACTTCAAGTTACCTTATTACTGCCACTTTATCATAGCAGTTTACAATTAACAGGTTACACGGTTATCAAACCAGAAGAAACAGGGATGGATCGGGGGTGGGGGTGGGGGGAAAGAGTTGTGAAACACATGCATGCAAGCTCAAATAAAGTGTGATATATAGTAGAACCTGGGATGTGATTCAAGGTGAACATCTTTTTGCTAGAAAAGGGAAGTGTAGCGGTTACACTACAGGGGCGGATCCAGAATGTTTTTGTGGGTGGAGATTTTATCAAGATCCATTTAAGTTAAGAAGAGTAAATACTATATGTGTATACACAGTAAGGGACCATATCTTCGACCTAAGCAGTCAATGGACACAATTTACTTTAAAAGCTTAATATCTTTAAGCTAACATATATGTGCTTTCACAATTTTACCTGGTTAGTGGGACACCCCCACCCCCGCATCATTTGTTCACTGGTAGTTTATTCACTGAGCATCTTCAGGTAAGTTGGTATAGTGAGTCGCTAGTATTGGGGGGTTTATAGTTTGAATCTTGAGGAGGTTCACTTTTTCCCGCTCGTTTACATTATAAATGAGTTTGTAATAACAATATTAATTAAACAAATTCAATAAATCAGAATATTGTCATTATAATAATAAGTGCGGAGCTTTAATATAATTTTCATATGCGTTTAAAGGAAATCAAAACGGATGCTAGAGATGACCTGATCCAATATGCGAGATGAGTTAGTGCCGGAGAATGCAATGCTCAATGACCAATTAGGAAAGGTAAGGATGAATTTTGTTTCAATCACTCAGACTGTATGATGATTAAATTTAGAAACCTAGAAATGAGATATATTGTAAAATGCAAACAATAATTGACTTCAAATGTTTGCTACCACTGCCCCCACCCCCTCATTAAGAGATATCACTAAAAGCAACTAACTGCACAGCTCATATTTTTTGCTGACTTTGAAATGCATCACGAAGACACAATTGTGTTCATGATAATGATGTCCAGCTCTAGTGGTGCAGTAAGACCCAAAACATATGTCCTGGTAGAGCCACCAGTGTACCGAGCCCAAATGAATTTCAAGTTAATGTTAATAATTATTCCGTCTTGTCGACAAGAGAACAAAAACAGTACATCTGTCTAATAGCCTCAAAGAATGGTCTGAAGACTATATTGACATATTTTGTACTTAAATTAAAAAAGGTTTGAGACTTAAATTATAGTCTAAATCTGCCACACGTTTTTTAGTAAAGTTTTATTAAAACTGCCAATATAGCCAGCTTAGTTTTCATTTCATGCCCTTATGTTTTGGCACATTACTGTACACGGTGATTAAATGTAAAACAAATATTTTACATTGTTTCTTTAAAATTTGTTGTGATTAAGTAGCAACCCAGGTCAAATACATGACTTAATCCCGCATGGCATGGGTTTGCAGTCCATTGAGTGACAACTTCATAACATAATTAATAAAAAATGTTATTTATTCTCTTGTTTTGTTTCCTAAATATAGCACACATTTTATTGAAACGTGGATTTACCCTATATAAGAACAACAGGCCTTGTTATTGTTATTTTTCTCGATAACATAATGAACTAAAAAGAAAAAAAATGTTTTTTCTTTACTTTGCAGACTCCAAAGACACAGAAGTTAATTGTGCGATTATAGTGAGTTGAATATCAACGTAGAGAAAACAGCAAAGTGTTTTTATATTCTTTACTGGTGACTGCTAAAGGCAAAATGAGGAGAAGGAAGTTTGATGTGGAAGAAAAGGTCGCCATAAAAAATAAACTGGTTCATGTCCTACAAGAGGAGTTCAATGATAACCAGAATGTGTGCTAATAACTGATATAATCACATGGACATTAATTTCACACACATTATTTTACGATTAAAATCTTTTTTTTTGTAAAAAATAAAACAATAACACTAATATTTCGTTTCATTTATTTTTCACTAAGCACAACCTAAATCATGATAATAAGATTAAAATTGCAATTCAGTCAAGCTTTCAATCAATTCCCCTGATATTCACTTACTTGCAATGTTCTTAAAACAGACATATCTAAATTATTACTAAAGTTTTCAATATTCTGTCTGACATGTCTGTCTCAAATACTTATATAATTAGAATTTATTGTCTTACATAAAGTTGAAAATCAAATAAATATTTAGCAAATTACATAAAAAAAATCATGAAATCTAATTATAAACAAGTACAAGACACAGAACGTTAACATGAATACAAAATGTGTTATGTCTACTTGCACTCATTTCCATATTGCCGACTGACCGTTCCAAGGCGGTAACTGTCGGGTTTGCTCTTTTCCTTAAATGACTCATCAAAGATTTGTTATTACTTTTCGCTTGGCTTGCATGTGAAATACCTTTGCGCCTTTTCGGAGTTTGGTATATGTTGCAATACTCATAGGACTTTGTCATATATTCTTATTAATCCTCTTTAACTAACTTATTTTAAGCCCTGACCCTCATCATGATTACATGTATATTGTATGTGCATGTATGAATTTGATTTGACATAGTGGTTTAAAGACTAGGAAAGAAGAATGTTTAAAGCTGTAAAATTGTCTTTATTGCTCCCTGTTTACCTATTAGCATGTAAACATGTTGGTTCAAAGCAAGTGATTCTGGCATTTTGTCTTGATTACCTATTATCTTCTTATACTGACACTACATTGCTATTCAGCTTTTAATAGTATTATTGACAACTGAATAATGTTATTCTTTATTTGGTGCTGTACAAGGTAATTTCAAGACGCACACACTTTTAAAATACAAATGTGTTGTAACATAAATCTGAATGATACCTTGCCATCGTTTGCCTGGATGTTTATAGTACCTATAAAGGAAATTAAAAAGTAATGTGGATCACTTGACTTTTATTTTCCAATAGAGGTACTATAAAAATTTGTAAACCCAAACACTAGAAAATCAAAACATTTTGAGAAAATACATGTTGACAAACATGTAATAAGCATTTATATAGTAACCCAATATTATTATTAAATAAATTTAAACAAAAATACTGCACTAGATTCTTGATACAAACATAATAAACAAGATTTTATTACTCTCGGTACTTCACTAGATTCTTTAAACAAACATAGTAAACAATCTTTATTACTCTCAGTACAGGCCTGTAACTTTTTGCTTGTGGGGTACATTCTCCATTTTTTCTATGTTTATCAAATAGTAACTAAAGTGATTTAATGCATATTTGTGTCCCTCTAATAGGCTTCATTAAAAAGATATTAAAATTAAGGATACAAAACTAAATACCAAGTAAGTATGAACAGATTACAATTTTTAATCCCTTGCTGACATTTTTATGAAAAATGTAACATTCTTAGTACTACACAATCATAAGCTGGTCTAAAAACTATTTTTGTAAGGTAAATAATTCAAGTAGCATACCTATAGTAATTGTTTAACAAAGGGAACTAACAATGATTTTTTTTCTAAAAGGTGGTTTTGTCCGCATAAAAGTAATTGAATACTTCAAATGACTTGTAAAATAATTCACAATTAATATAGCGACTAAAATCCACAGATACCCAAACACAGTCTAACAATATTCTTCAGCTGTTATATACAAAGTGATTTAACAGGCACATTAGATCGGTTTCCTTTGTAAGAAGGGAAACACAGGTACCTTACTTTTTTACAAATAAAGTGTTTTCATTCCAATAAAATAGTCTTTTGTTTTGACAGGGCTTTTGTTCATAATATTGCATTTCTGGGAAATCCCTGCCAGGGAAAGGTTACTGTCATTCCCGAATGATCAATCCATTAGCAACATGCCTTCGTCTGTCAACAACATCCCTTCTTCTGACCGTTGTCTTAAAATCACTAAAACAATAAACCAATCAATTCAAAAAAACACTCTTAATGAAAAAATAACAACATACATATCTGCTTTATTTAAAGAAAATAACTTTTATGGCAATATAGTTTTTTTAGTTGATACACTATTTTCACAGACGACATGCACTAGTGTCCCCCCATGATACCATTCTATCATATCTGTACACTACTCACGTAATGCAGGTTTTCTATTGCCTCTTCACAAAAAATAAGACAGAAGTAGGGCATGTTTTTACAAAAAAGTAGGGCAAAGTATCAAATTTCATAAGTAGAATAGGGCTAAACAAGGAACTTATTTGTTACGTTATTGTCATGATGTTGCCTAACATAATCCATTGATCTGTTCATGCTTGAAAGACAGGCACCTCTGACCAATATGTCTGGACTGACTGGCCAAGGGACCATGTTGCTTTTTAGAATGGAAATCCCAAGGAGTACCCACTAGCACGTCTTAACTGCTATTCACAAGTAATAGAGAAACTGAAAATACAGCTAATGAAATATTTTGAGGTTCATGTTATGTTTTCTTTTCTGAAAGCAAATAGTAGGGATAATAGGGCTATTTCTTAAAAGTAGGGAAAAGTAAGACTCTGTTGAAAAAGTAGGAAAAATGTGAAAAGTCGGGACCAGTAGAAAGCCTGTATAATGAGAGCATTAGTAATAATGATGGAGACCAACTAGCACACAACAGGGCTGTTGGTTTATAAAACTACCATAACAAATATACAAATGTTTCTAAAAGGAAATAGCTGCAGGCTGCAGGCTGCATCTAATGTTGCCAAGTCAAAGTTTTGCATCAGACAAACAGAAGCACACATGCGTGAAAATCGACACTTAGGTACTCAAAGCGTTGTGTCACTATCATGCCAATTAGTGTATTGTTTGTGACTGACAAACACAAAATAAGCACTACAACACTTTTGATCCTCATCAACAAACAACAACAGAATATTTTGAAGGACAGCTGATTAATATATATAATATAGTGGTCAGAGGTTATACTTTATTCCACTATTTATTGCGATTAATCAAGGCCTTGCTATTTGGAAGAAAATGACTACAAGATGTCTATAAGGACCCTATATCGCTCACCTGAGTGTCATAGACATTAAGTTATAGTGAGCAAGAAATATCAGCAATGTTTTAACAGATCAGAAAAATTATTTATTGGGTTAATTGTCCAAGCAACATAATTCAGTCATTTGGAGATGGTTTCCACTTAAAGCAGATAAGATGCTGCCGTAACTGTGTATAGCATGCTGTGAACACCTGGCATGATACCATATCCGACACAAGGTCTGGAACCACCATTTTAAATACAGCATGCCATACAGAGCTCTATGAAACCACGCAAACTCCCATTATCCCGACAATGAGCAAACCTGTTGTGTAACTACCTTATATTTGCTTGAGCATTACAAGAGAGCTATACTACTACAATTTCTAATGACT
Source organism: Sinonovacula constricta (assembly GCA_007844125.1). NCBI lineage: Eukaryota > Metazoa > Mollusca > Bivalvia > Cardiida > Solecurtidae > Sinonovacula > Sinonovacula constricta. Next base: position 34,093,563 of record CM017571.1, on the reverse strand, counting down.
TCCGTTATGTCATAGACCATGAATAAAACCAGGGGTCTCCAGTACCTGTTGCCTACGCTCTAATGATTACGTCACCAGGTCCGCTCTAGAATATTCATACTATATGTAAATACACAGAAGCAACATTTGGACAATCAGTATTAATTTCTTTTTACTACAAAGTCATATAAAGAAAAATGGCTTACACCCTGGCTGTCATGTCCTTTGACAGATCAATATTCTTTGAACAACTTTTCATTCCCCATGTCTGCTGAAGCGCCTGAGGAAGTATGGTGGGCAAGCAATTTCAGAAGAAGTGTCATTTTTTATGAATGCTTGATGGTGGTGGTGTACACCACGATAGCTTATCTTGAGTGTATGCTCAGGTGAGCTTAAATGCTAATTTCACCAATTGTTACCAAGTCGCTATAAAAGAAATTAAATTTATCTAAAGAAATACATGTACCTGGTATGTAATCCTTATCATATTCATTTACAGATTGGTGGTCTGTGTTTCAATGATCTCCTATTCTGATGACCATTGGCCATATACCTGCAATTGAAATAAATTTGCTAAATATGTGATTATATGTGATTTGTTTTGTTTTTATTGAAAATTTTGCAGTATGGGTTATTTGAGGAGAAAACCCCAAAACACATCTTTACAAATTTTAAAACTGCAAATAAAACAAAACTTTCACAATTAAAAGGTAAAAACTGAACAAAAAATTTAGATACCCTTAATATCAGTTTCAAGCTCTTCTATGTAGGGCTGCGACAATTCATTTGCAATTGGATTTGTTCAGCTTAATTTCCCTTTTAAAAAGTTTCCCCTAAGCTGTCAAGTCAATCCTTGATTTGATTTAATTTTAAAGAAAAAAATATATTCAGATGGGTAATACTTGATTTTCTGAACCCTTTGGGTTCCATACTAAAATTTACACGCTTTTTCACGAAAAACATTTGAGAAGTGGATTGAACACAGTTAAGAGACAGTTATATTCATATTTAGACTTTTTGTGAGCCATGCATCATACATGCATTTCAAATACGTTATAACAGTTTAGCACGTTACTGTACTACTTATGAATGACACATTAAACTGACATAGTTGCATGTTCAAACATGGATCAAATAATATTTCTTAAGATCATTAAACCTCTAATAAAGAAAATAGTTTGAAAACTTTTCAACATATTGATGTTTTTTGACATATAACACTGCAACAATGTCATGGTTACTAAGTTACTATAGTGATGTTCAGTTATGACTGTGAAGAAGGACCTCAGATTGGGTCAGCTGAGAGACCCTTCCACGTAAATGTTTTCATTACAGCCAGGACTCAAACACACGCAGTGAGCCACCAAACACTGGAGTAAAAGCTGACGACACATTCACTTGCTCACATTCCAAAACTTTGATGAGTAAACTGATCAGCTATCAATTTCAAAACCGGTTGCACTAGCACTAATTTCATTTTAAGTCAGCATATGGGCACAGATTATATTACCACTAATTAATAGACTACTTGTCATTATGAAGCCGCATTTCAGTGTGGTGCAGTGATTTTTCAAGTTAAAAGAATGTGAATAATGAAAATGTAGAAAGTGGCTAGCCTCATTTTGAGACTATGAACAGATGTAATAATAAATTTGTTGCGGACAATAAATTTCTAGTAATACATATTCTACATGTAGTTCTAAAACTTACTCAAACACAAATTACACAACTAGTTAGCTGGTGTTGGGCTGGTTGTCATGCATTACAAGAGGTCTTCTGTCCCTCCCTTTTTCTCTAGGTCTGTTCACATGGCTTGGCCCAGCAGTGGGTTGGTCTAAAACCGACTATGGTAACAAGGTGACTGCTACTCTATAAATATAATGCACCCTAATATAAGTAAATACCATGCCTAAAAAATTATGAATGTTGTTGTTATCAAATTTGCTTTGTTTAAAGAATGACCTGCCAGAATGTACAGTTATAAAACGACCAAAAATGGCAGTTTTATTTGATTACGAAAATACATGGGTACGAACGACACATGCCCGTTTATGCTAAAATATTGTTCACGCTGTCAACTATGACAACATAATGAATTTGAAAAAGTAAAATATACACGTGTTGAAAGAAAAAGTAAATCCATTGCGTTAAAATAAGTTATAATCTCCCCGATACTCTAAAGCAATATGCAAGCGAAAAGTGAAAGTTGAACGGTAAAAAAACAACAACAACAGTACTGTCAACTAGTGTCGATAAAACGGGCTAATTCAGTGCAAACCATCAAATGTGATCCCCAAATAAAGGAGCTCAAAAGCGAATGAATCAATAACATACAGCAACCATACATGTTCACTAGAAAATGTGCATAAATAGAATAACAATACTCACCGTTGAAAACGGCATCTTGTCAAAACATTGTTCAACATGGCGGGCGTGGCTTCGTATGCAAAGTAGTTGGTTCTCGGTCAAGCTTCAACATACTCTGTAAATTCGTTTGTTTATACTTGTTTAAATTGTCGATTTGTGTAAAAGATTATTACCCGATTGGAGACATTTTTTGGCTTGTTTGTAACATGAATGTTTAAGTTAATGCTTTTATAATTACATTCAATATTCAAATCACAATAAAGTTCACGTGTTTATTCCAACTAATTTATAAGTAGGTCTTATCCAGTGATAATTTATTTTGCAGGTTATATAATTGTGGGTATGAACGTTTTATAAACAAAGATCTGTATACCAGAGTAACGTAACAGCATAAACGTTAATCTAAAGTTGTAAAAGAATTCTAAGTAGTTCTTACAGCAGTTACTTTTCCAAATAAAAATTACCGTCACTGATTGTGTTCATTTAAGTTACATTAACGCCATGTGTTTTTAAAATATTTCCTGTTTCTTTTTTTTACTACAGATTTTGTAAAAGCTATCGATGTCCTTGAATACAGCAATAGCATAACCCTGACGACAAACTGCGTATTATCGGCTAATACAGTGAACCTACAATGGTTTTTCATAGACAGGGTAATTATTGACACGTTTACAAGAATGTTTACTTTTATATCATGTTCAATGCACATTTGCATATATATATATATATATATATATATATATATATATATATATATATATATATATATATATATATGCGTTTTAACGACGGTAAATGTCGTCACAAATCGAAAAATTCAAACTGTAAATTTAAGCACAATATATTGTCTTGTGTTACTGCAGTGTATGTTTAGCTCATAACGTATCTTGCAGGACGGATCATCTGTCGCTTACAGCAAACCTGCTAAACGGTCAGAACTACAGGGAAACTGCATGGAAACATGCTTGGAAGACAGAGCATTAAAAGTAAAAAGCACTCTAGAATTACCATCTAAAGTAAAAAATCCTATTGAAGGAAAGCTAATGGCTTATGTAGAACAGGGTGGAAAGATTATGACGTGGACTACATCTTATAGTCATACAATTGAAGGTAAGTTATGATGTAAATGTATGTATAAGTATCGATAACGATGTGTAATTAGATTAGTTGACTAGCTGTGCTGTACAAACAAATGATGTAAGATCTAAATAATTATGCTATGTACACAAATATTTACTTTTAACTAAACGATGTTTACACTTATAGCCTTAACACCGTGCATTAAACTTTCAACTTATAGAAAGGAATTAGGTAAAGTAGCTGTTAATCTAGCTGCCATCCCTCTAGCAGAGTTATCGTTCATTATTCTAACATATTTGTGTTACGAGCCGACATTGTAAAAAATGTCCAGTTCCGTTAATCTTTCTATGGCGTCTTTGCTGTCGCACATCTATAAACATCCTCGTATATTCATGCTACACCCAGTTTTCACTTTAAACACAACCTAGCCCTCAAATCCTGGTATTTAACTTACGTGGTATAGTTTAGAGCAAATCGAAGCTTTTGTGGCAACATTTCAGATTAAATACTTTGTTTCAGGTTGTCCACTCCCTACGAAAAATGGCGTCATAGCAGCAATTTGCATAGCAGTAATTTTCATAATTGGAGACATTATGTACATTTTATATATTTTTTATTTGAAACGTCAACAACGGAATTATGTTGAATCACCACTTTTACCAGGTACGCAGATCATGATATACAGTGAATTTGGGAAAGAGAGTAAGGAAAACTAAAAGCTGTTGTTGCTGAACAAACTTTGAATAAATATCGGCTGTGGTTAAAATGCTTTCACACACCTGTGTGTACAGTTTTTGTTTTAAATTATATTATCTGCCAATTCAACTTTGGTGTTACAACGTTTACTATCATGGCCATGTTATTTCATAATTTGCACGAAGCCTTCTTTTTCGCACATCGTTTTCCAACTAAAATGAATATAGTAAATAATATCAAAATGAGTAAGAAAATATGACTAAGTCATATAAACATTGCAAATTATATCAAATTTAGCAAGTCACAGGACAACGGTATTCGCATTCAAGTCAAATGTAAAGGTAAAAACAAATCTAAAAAATCAAAACTATAAAAAGGTAAACAAATGAAGCGCATATTATAAGCAGCATTCACAACGTACACTGTGCGACGCAAGCTATCGTGAACACGGCATTTTTAATTGACTGAACTGAATATTTGTATATATAATGAATACAAATGATGTAGTGTAATTTGCTAAACTTTCCTATCTGCAGATGTTAACGGTGCGAGCATAAGTAAAACAAAAAGAACGCACGTGGAAAAAGGTTATGCTTTCAGATCGATGGCTGGTAAGATTTCCTTTTTTACAAAACGTTTACTGATGTTGTCCTTAAACAAATAAACATATTTTTAGAATCAACTAACAATTAGTTTGTACTTATTGCTAAAAGCATTATATCTTGTGTATATAACACGAAATATATTTTATAGAATGCCTCGAAATGAAAAATAGCAGTTAAGAAAGTATTCTATAACTGACAGCATAAAATTGATATTACTATACCAGTACAATTAGACCGTTATATCTGAAAACATGTAGTTAGCAGTGCCCGTGTACGAGTGGTAAAGTCGCCGCCTTGTAACTCCTCTGACTGCTTAGCCTCTCACCACATTGGTTCGAGTCCCGGTCGGGGAAAATGACTTTTATCTGACCTTATCTGACCTGCGGAGAACCGGCATTGTATCCAAAAATTTAACTGGAGTCTTCCTTTACCACAATAGATGGACGTCCCTATGGTAACATTTATTGCCTTGAGTGTGTCACAGCAAAGTAGTTTTATCAAAAGAATTGTTAACTTTTTTATAAAAATGTTCTTTGTGGCTACTAATTTACTTTTCCAAGTTGTCTTGTACGTTTTATTTTATATTCAGTTTTAATCGTGATGTAACCATTAGTAGTGATACCATTTTGTAGATAATGTCTAATTATGCATCTGTTAACAGATTGTTTTCTTTCAGATGTCTTTCCCGCCATCGTTGTCTCCAGTATTGTATGCGTTTTTAGCGAAATATTATTGTTACTGAAGAATGGTAAGACATATATATCAATAAATATATTGTTTACTTTACAAAGACTTGATATACTCTGTCTTTTATGCCCACATTATACTCATAAATATGGTTCTTTTTAAACCGTAATTAAACTATGATCTAGCCATGTTTTTTAAGTGACCTACTGTGTACATGCTTGATCAAAGTTGAATGTTAAAAAATATAATCTAAAATGTGTGTGTTTCCTTGCAGACACCAAGATTCCAGATGTACATGGCAACTGCGCAGATGTTCATGTCAATAATATAACAATGGTTGTAGTGATTGCTTTTGTCATTATAACGATAAGTGTTAACTGGAAAATTATCTGGACAATCGGTAAGTAATGCCTTACAATGTTTTTAGCGACAGAAGATTGTTTAGCGCTTGGGCTGTTTTATTTGTTCTTATAATATATCAGCGCTTGGGCTGTTTTATTTGTTCCTATAATATCTTATAATATATCAGCGCATGGGCTGTTTTATTTCAAACTGATCTCTCGTTTGGGATTTTTGTTTTTACGTTGCCGAGGCTTTTATCTACTGTTCGTACTGTACATATGTTTATAGTTTATTTTGTTGCTAGTTGTTATGTATGTATATAAGTTCATTGTCTTTGTTTAAACTCCCGATGAAGGTGCTTACTGTTAGTTGTTTCACTTTGACGGGATGTTGTTATTTACACTGTTTGTTTGCTAGAAAAACATTCAGGCAGTGCGAGGTTGGAGCGCTCCACAAACCAGGTTTAAGCACCCCAGTTGGCCCTTTTGCCGATTGACCGTTCCAAGGCGGTAACTGATGGTTTTTCTTTATGTGTGTTATGTCTCGTTTCTGTGGTTTTTTTTCACATTTGCATTTACCTTGTTTGCCTTTGTCTACTGGTAGATAAAATTTAGATATCTGTGAGAGTTTTGATAGGACCTTTTCTTATTTACCTATTTACATAGAGACGTAAAACATACGTGAAACCCTTACAAATAACTAATGGTTTGCCATGCACGTTTTTTTAATTACAACTTTAAGTGTTTTGGTCTCCGCATTTGGTGATGTATATATAGGAAAGCATCTTAGGACAGATATGCTAAGATATACATGTATTTTTTAATATAAGATGTACAAAACCTAGTTGTATTATAACCTTCATCATATTATTTGGGTAAGTGTATATCAAAACCAGAGTGATAACATTTGCACAGTACAGCCCAAAACGAGTTAAACGATGAAATGGATGTCCTGCGCACCGAAAACAATTGGAAATGAATTCTTGCCTCCACATATGTATCTTTTCAGTAACATATGGCCTTATTCTAAAACAAAATCCAAACGTGTTGCTTTTCTGGGTAATTTAGCCCTCATAAGGCGTAAAACCGCCTTAAACTGTCCTACAAAATGGGTTGTACTTTTGAGCGCATTTTCTAAATAAATAATACCTTTCATAAAGTTTTTAAACTTAGTATGGAATAACAACACAATGTATAATATTTCCATTTCAGGTTTTGTTCAAGCTATCACTCCTTTAGTTTGTTTGGGTAAGAAATGAATTTGTCCACGAATACTAGTGAATGACGTTTCTGATATTTTGGACTTACTTCCAATAACGCAGCAGCAGATAACAGATGTTCACTACCGTTTTCTCAAGACTGTGTTTGTTATATCATTTACCAGGTCAACACATGTACCCTTTTAGTGCAGTTCATTTTGCTATGTAAGGGAGCATATACTATTTTTCTGTTCTCAGTAAGGTGAGACGGCATATTTATTTTTCATTTTAAGAAATTCATAGATATTTTGTATATCTTAATTTCCTCGCATGAAATCAATAATTAACTTTCGGCTATTTGCTTTCAACAAGGTAGAACCATCGGTACATAAAAAACACCTGGAGACTGTTTTGACCACAGTGCTGTATGTGTTCATTAAGAATGTAAGACACTGAGTGTATTTCATGCTAGCTTCTTTTTACGGATGATAATTTTCGTTTTTTTCACCCACATGAACCTGGCTTTAAAATTCTAATTAAATAATGTTGTTTAATGTATAACTAATTTTCTTTTATATAGTAAAGAAACTGGTTTGGAAGAGGGCCAAGACGGATGAAAGCATTGAAGGTGATTGTCTTTTCTATTGTAATAACATCTTTTTCAGTACATGTATACGAAGGTGGTTATCTTTTCTATTGCAATAACATCTTTTTCAGTATAAATGTGTTACCCGGAATAAGCATAGTACTTATATTTTGTTTTTAGTACGTAAACATTTGGAAAATAATAACAAAAAGCACACGTTAACATATTTATTAATAGTAATCGTAAACATTAACAGCATTTTTGTTATACAGTGCATTTCAGAAAATCATATTTTTAAAATTTGTCCTTATCTTGATATTTCTTTCCTTTCACCACAGCCTACTTGCTTAATAAGCTTTTCGGTTAGAGAGGACTCTATTTCATAATATTTTTAAACATTTGTCTTATCAGCTAACGTGGAACCTACACAACCATTAAATGAGTCATGGTCTGGTGAGTATGTAACATTAATGATACAACCATCACATCCAACTTTTATAACTTAAGCTATCCGTACCTTTAGAAGAGTCATGCAAGAATGACATTTATAATGTGTTGTACTTATCTTATCTTTTGTCAAGTTAATACAATCATGCTTTTGCGACCAGTTGTTTCATTGAAATTGTTCCAGATATGCTACTTCAAGGATAGCAAGAATATATAATCAATCCAAGTGTCTTATGTAAATAATACATTTGCATCATTAATGAATGTTTACATCAAGACACAGTAATATATGAAGAAACCCATATTTTTGTGTGACCAACATTTATAAATTACTTGAAAAGTTTAAATCCAAAATACGTCGAAATTGATTCCTTTGCAACACATCAGTATAATAATAACGTATAATAATAACTAAACAACATTCAAAAGTACTTCTATTTGAAACTTTATTTCCGTATTATATGCATGAAAACGGGAAAAATAGCTTGGTATGGTTCAGAAGCACGCCGATAATTCATGTATTAATCAAAAGGTTTACTGCCTCATAGTATTAGATAAACGTTCACAATTACATAAGAGAGAAATATAAACAAACAAACGGTAAGACCATGCATTTTTAAAGTGGAACAAAAGGAAATTTAATGTACCTTTACAAAGGAACTGTGCTTTTGGCAAAGAAAAAAAGGCTTTTGTTAGTTTCTCTTTGAATATTTACAAACTGTTTCTTAAAGTACTAAGATTAATAGTAAAACATTCAACAAAATCAACAAACATCGTTGATTTAATGTTTTTAATAATGGTATTTTATATTAAAAACTTAATTGTATCGTTTTCCGAAAACATTGAGACATGTTAGTTTGTGTGAATCAATCTTTTTAATTGGAGGTCTGTTTACTTTTTAATTTCAAGTTTTTATGTATCTGTAACTTGTCACTTTTTGTGTAGATAAATTTCATTGTTAATCATTTGTTAACAAGATACAACACGGGAAAACATTGAGCACATCATTTAAGTTCTACTGAAATTGCCTTCAGTACTCCAGTACTCCACTACACGTTTATTTATCTTATTAGATTGTACTGAAAAAGCAGATTCGTTGCGCTCAGGGCGTAATGCATTAATGTTGATGCTTACTTTTTAACTGTTCTTTTTCTTTTCTTTTGTTTCTTATTAGATTCACCAAAGAAAAAGAATGAAGAATACAATATGTCATTGTCTTGCATTCCATTGGCTGTCAATGAGGTTTTAATAAACCTTGGGGGAAAAGGAAAGTTGACATGTACTTTCGATTCAGACAACTATCCTTCCTGGATATTTCCAAGTGGTTATGTTATCAACGAAGATGGAAAAGAAGAAATTAAACACGAATATCAAGGTCATATCAGCTGGGATGCAGACAAAAGAAGCATCATCATCTCGGATGTGAACGTATCTCACGCTGGAACTTTCGTATGCCTGAACAAAGGCAAAGTTCAAAAGCTGAATTTGGTCGTTATTCGTAAGTTTTCAGTTTGTCTCATTATTATGATTAACACTGTATATACATATAACCAAAAGTAGTATTTTTGCTCATATCACAAATTTTGGAACAATGATGTCAAACAATAATAATAAACAAAGTAACTTAAAATTTAAAATATAATAATACAATAAAAGGTAAGAAATGCAAACGTTTATGGCATGAACTTTAATAACTTTTGTAGCATCCTAATTACAATTCCTGTACTTAAACAAACATTTTCTAACCACTCTAGAAGACTTTTAACCAAATTAGCCATATAAAAGGTACAGGTCAACCATGACCTCTGAGATATGTTTTGGCCAATCTATCCGAGGTCGCTAAGATAGATAAAGCAGAAACATAACAGACGATTTCTTCACGCATGACAGATATTTAAAGCAACGCACTGCATAAGTAACCAGAAGGCCAAACATGTATTCAGTTTTCTTTTATATGTCCCCTTAAATACCATTCTATACTCACAATGAGCGAGAATCACGTGCGACAGTAATTACACGTACTTACTGGAAGTCGGGAAAAAGTAAACTAAATTTAAAAAAAAATTGAATATTTTCATTGTTAACTTTATTATAAAATAATCAAGTTTGTAGAAATTCATGTAAACTGTTTTGAATGAATATATACAAACACACAAAACGCATTCAAAAGGTCTGCTTTAGAGGACTCTAACCTACGACCCATATATTAAAATATAAGCATCTTCATCCACTGGACTACTCAAGCTTGACAACATACACCACTTGCTAGCAGGAATTATTATTAGTGATACATGGTTTCACCTCTTTTATCTGGGCGAGTCCTCAATATATAAATAGAATAGGCTCAATGCTCGTGGTTGACCAATTTGAGCATAATTTATTAATAATCATGGACTCGCATGCTCAAACTGCCTAATGGGGTTTTCTGGCAGATTATACGCTTACGGCAACAATAAATAAAAAAACAACATGGATACTAGCAGAGTATCCGGTATCCTGCCCCAAAGGATAACCTTCGATAACTTTGCTTGTACTATTTGTTAAATGCCACCAAATCTTCCTCGTCGCATGTACATTTAGGACAAATCCAATGCAGAACGCATTGTTTGTTTTAAGTGAAAACACATTCTTGAAAATATGTACATGTATACTTTGAAGATGGTTTTATATACATATGTAGTTCTGACCAACTGATAAGGCAGATCAGTTTGGAAAACATGTTATTTTGTGATAGAGATGGAAAGATATTCATATTTTGTACTTTTTCGTTATTCAAGAATGATCATTTAAAATATACATCTTAAGTTGATATTTAAGCACTTTATCATCAAAAATAGTTTTTTCCAGTATTTCATCTAATACTACTTTTTTTAAATAACAGTCCCAACTGAGAAAATTCAGGCTAGTGTAGATGAGACTGTGCACTTGGATCCGGGGGAGGCTTTGTCGATAAAAAGAGGAGTATGGAAGCGCATTACTACCATTGTTCAGGAACTGTTTAACACGGTCCATGATGAACGGATAGAAATCCGAGATGACGAGTACGGCATCCGCATTAGAAATTGTCAAATTGGAGATACTGGCATCTATGAATTGGTTGAAAATAACGTCATCAAACGTTTTGATGTATGCATTAACAACATGCATCACGACCTTCATACAGGTAAGAATTACCGATGATATAATGATAGCACTAAACGTTTTATAAAACATGAAGTACTGAAAATTTTATGAGGAGATTCCTTTCAGATTAATATTTTATAGATTTTATTTTGGTAGTTGATGATGATAGCAATGGTGTATTATGTCTGTTCAGATAGATATGTCATCATAGTGTTACCATTATAAAATTCGTTTTACAGATGCATCCTTCGTCGAAGAGGGACAGACTATAAAGCTGCAGAGTTCAAGTAAGGAAAAATATCCTTCATGGGAATGCGTGGAATCAGGAGTATTCAACTATGGGGGTAAAAAGGATTTCAAATCAGTTAATCCAGATACCAGCAATCTTTTACACCTAACATGGAGCGATGACGAAGCAAGTCTTATAATTATGAGCATTCTGAAGAAGCATACAGGAACCTACATCTGCAGACACGCCAATGGGTTTGTTGAGACTGTCACAGTCAATGTTAAAGGTAATTTAATTGTTTTCTCTTTCTTTTTGTAAACAAAATCTCAGGTAATTGTCTTTGAAGCTTGTTTGCACTTTTATATATGGAGAAGGTTATTGTCCCTAAATTAAGTTACTTTACCTCTTCGCATGGGATCCATATTGTGATAGAAAATTAAGAAATGTTGTAAAGTTTCAAAGTTAAAATAAATAGCCTAGGAAATGAGTCGCTCACTTTTTCGATGTATCCAGTTGCTTTGTGTTTGATATCGCGAAACCTTTTCCGATAGCATGGATTTTGCAAACATCTACGAATAGCAAATTTAACAAGTAATCAATTAAAGTAAGATGCCTTTCAAGTCTACTAATCCCATATTTAAAGTACACTTCCAATACAATTAAGTATGCTGCCAGTATATAGACTTACAAACAAGAATTAAAAATGTTTTACTTTGATATAATGTATTGCATACGCTTGGCGAAAAACGCTGGTCTCTTTCAACATAGTCCAACTAAAACATACTTTACTATTCGATATGATAGGCAAAGGTTCAGTGAAAAGACTCGAACCCCATTATCGCATCTTACGTATAACATTGATTTCGTTGATTTTCAGGCAAAGCAGAAGTCTAGACTTTCGATGGAAAAAGAAACTAAGGGTAAAATAAACAAAATTTCGGTAGAATAAGGCATAGACTGGGTAATTTCCGGCAACAATTTAATAAAAAGGAAGCAAATTTGTGCGAATGAAACTTATTACCTTTTCTGCTAGTTATAATTATAACTCCTTACAATACTACTTGTATTTTACTACATGTATTTTTATCATTTTTTTTAATTCGATGACTTCTTTCGTAATTTTTACATTTTAATTTGACAAATTTGGCATATGACGTCATGGCATTGTATGACTTCATTAAATTTGTTCTTATTATACGTCATCTTTTGGGCTGTTTTATTTCAAACAACTCTCTCATTTGGAATTGTTAAGTTGCCAAAGCTTTTATCTACTGTACATATTGTACATATGTTAATAGTTTATTTTATTACCAGCTATTTTGTCTGTATACTAGTTCATTTTTTTCTGCTACAGTTTGAATGATTCCGGAACTTTTACAAACGTCGAATTTGTCCAGTTATAAAATATGAATTTTACAGGACTCTTTTCGTATTATTCCATATACGTCCAGGTCTGTATACCTTTACTCCGAAATAAGCACAAAAGCACAAAAACCGTTCTTGCAAATCAATGCCTGAACAATTTCTTACAATTTAAATAAAACCATAGCCGTAATTGGAAAAAAAAATTGAAAAAAAATATTTTTAATAATTCTTTCCTTGCATATAATGTACATACACATTTTATATAATTATTTTATATAATTATAAATTGAAATTGTTTTTGTATAACTGAATACATTATACAGCAAATATATATTATCTATTTGAAGGTGTGTTACGCATACGAGGGGTATTTATAAAGTATTAATCAGTGTGGCGCTTTAGTCGTATACGTAATATTTCTGCAGAAATTGTTAGACCAGCCCTTCAAAGTATTCCCCTTTGACTTGGATGCACTTTTCCAAGCGAAAAATCCAATCGGAAAATGCTTTTCGGTAGCTCTCTTTAGGTATAGTGTTTAGACACTGGAAAAGCGCGCTGCCGACGGCGTGCCGAGATTCAAAACGTCCACCTCTCATGTAGATCTTGATATAAGGATTCAACCAAATATCGCACGGAGCAAGATCAGGGCTATATGTAGGGTGTGGTAAAGTGTCAATGCTGTTGTCACTTAGATACAACTTTACCACCACTGACTTGTGGGCAGGTGCATTATCATGAAGGAGCTTGATTCCGCGTACGCCGGTACGGGGACGGGCTGCAGTATAGTAGCTTACAACAGCAGAAAGAATCTCGGTAAAATATTCCAGTAACACTCCTGCCTTCTGGTATAGGAATTCGAGCCACCATTCCCTGGCAATCAAAAAAGAATGCATACATAATGCGTTTTGAGGTGCGAGCTCTACGGGCAACTTGGGGCCGTTCGTCATTTTCACCGACCCACACCTTATTTTTTTCTTTACTGTCAGGCTCATAAAAATATTCCCATGTTTCATCGCCAGTCGCAATTTCATTCATGCGGTTTTGGTCAGCATTCTTGTATATATCGAGCAGCTGTGACGCAATTCGCACGCGCTCCCGTTTTTGGTCCTCAGTGAGAAGGTGGGGTATCCACCTGGAGTAAACCTTGCGTAGTTTTAACACGCGAGTCAATATTTGAAAAACCGATGACGAATTAATGCCACATAAATTACTTATCTCCTCTACTGTACAGCTGGCACCATCTTCCACAGCTTTTTTTAACAGCGGCAATATTTCCGTCAGTCATTGTTGAAACTGGACGGCCAGGACGGGCCTCATCTTTTATCGCCTCTCTACCGGAGGTAAATAGACGGACCCATCTTCTAACTGTGGCATACGATAGGACACTGTCCCCATAAACCTTGTCTATGTCTGATTTAATATCAGGTGCAGCAACGCTAAGCAATGCGCGTGTTTTACAATACGCTCTGTGCTCATCTTGAGAATTGTTCTCTTTATCTGCCATTTTTAACTGCAGTGTACCTGACCGTAGTCGATTCAAGTGAACATTGCGCTCACTGTGTAGGTTTTTCCCGGTTTCCTCGTGCACGTAACTGTAGAGGAGAGTCTAATCTTTCCATACATGTATAACATGTACCAATTACGCTCGGATTAACGTTAAAATGCCCCTCGTACTATATCTTTTTTATAAAAAACACATGCGTATTGTTTTCTTGTATTTGTTTGAGCATGTTCCTGCAATGCTTATATTATATGTGAATAGAGAGGATGCTTTTTAAGTAAAAAAATCAAAATCTAAGATCAGGTTAAACCGATGGGGTTGTTGGTGGAAGAAATACGACAGAAGGGGGATGGATGGTTGGTTGAGATTGAAAAAATAAATAGATAAAACACAACAAAGTACACATTTATTCTGTTTCTGGGGTATATTTATCTTTTTATGTGCATTTGGAGTTATTGCAATGGTTAATAAGACTCTTGAAAGATTTCCAGAGCTCAATATGTTCTTCTAATAACATGTTTGCCCAAATAGGTTCTAAATTGTAGTAGTTGCTTAACAATTTCATGAAGGAAGTGATCGATAGTGCTTTTTCTTGTCTCTACTCCTGAATATATAGTGTTTGGCTTTTATAAGAATGCAGTTAGTTATTTTTGTTACGTATTCGTTCCTTAAGTTAATATATGTTGTTGTTTTAAATTTACATTCGTGCATTGTGTAATAAGTGTTTTTAATTGTGTCCAGTTTTATATATCTACAGTCGTCGAAAATGCCTAAAATGGTTTCTTTGTCCACTTTTCAATGATAACATAAACTGTTACTGACAATAATCATTTTTTTCCAATTGGTAATTCATACCAAAAATTCGGTGGCATCCACTTGATTGAAACCGCTGTAGGTGAGGATCTTTGCAAGATATGAAAGGTATCTTATAAAGTTTGATTATGTATTGTACATTTTTACAGTACTCAGTTCTTGTATCCGTTTAACTGTAGAAATTAGATTAAGAGTTTTATGTTGTACAAGTCGATTATAGATATTTATACATCCATGATTTTTAGTACTAATGAAAATAACGATCGTATATTTGGCTGTTAGTTTTTTTTTAAATGAAACTATGTTTATTTTTAAATAAATTGTGATTGCTGTTAGTAGGCCTCTGTATTCTACATCTTTTATATCGTTATGCATTTCTAATATATCTCCAAAGGAAAGAAAAGAGCCATCATATTTTAGAATGTCATTTATAATGGACAGACGTGTGTTTAAAACTTTTTCTATATATTGTCTTTCCTATCTTTATGTTTTTATTGTAACATATATTTTCAAGTTTTCTTCATTATCGTTACTTATGACTACTGCACTTCCAAATCTGTAATATGAACTATATACATACCGCCATAAGGGGTTTACTCTATATCCTATTTTCGTTTTATGAATTCTGGGCCCAACCTTTGATAATTTAATAAAATATCGTTATAGAGCGATAGTATTGCCAAATGTTCACTAGACCCTATAATCAGTTTTGTTTTTCATCAAGCTTTTGATGCAACTATGAAGTAATGTAGGTTTGTCATTGTTAATCCTCCATACCCATATTCTATTTGTAAGTAATGTCTCTTTCTATTTTATCCGGACTCCAATCCCACAGAAATTTAAAGAACATATTTTGGTGTTTTTCTATTAATTCTATTTCAGGGTTTGGTAAAAAGGATATTAGATGCATAATTTTCGAGAATGCAAGATTTTTAATTACAACTATTTTCCCTAAAGAAGTTTGTTTGTTTATTAGGTTTATCGTCCCACCAACAGTATTTCAGTTATCAGGAGACGGTCCTAAAGAAGTGAATATTAATTTAGACTTATAATTCTTCTATCTCAATTTTTATTCAAAGATTAGTTTAGTTATATTAGATTATAGTGGGGTTATAATGTATACTTGTATTTTTTAAAGATTTCATATGCTTGCAGCCTTTGTTTTTCCAACATTTATGCAAAGGCCCGAGATGTCACCGTATAGTTTAAAAATTTCAAACTAGTTCAGAAGATACTTTTCTAAGCTATAAAGAATTAAAGTGGTATCATCAGCAAATTGTGAGTTTAAAAATTCGGATTTTGTTATTTTACATCTGTAATATCAGGGTTATTTCTGATAAGGGTAGCGAGCACATACACATTGCTCAAAGAATGAATAAGCAAGGGGATATAGAGTCGCCTTGACGACACCCACACTGTAAATAAAACCATTCTGAAAGATGCCCATTCACCACACAAGATTCAGTATTTTTGTAAAATATGTTATCCATTTTTAAAAATCCTGATCAAAGATAAAAATCTCTAGAACTTTTCAATGACGTGCCATGAAGAAAGTCGAATGCTTTTTTAAAATAGATTAATAATAAATCCCAATATCTTAAATTTGTCTGCGTAATAACATCTAATCATATATTAATCAGTGTTATTGGAAATATGTCCACCTGGAATAAAGCCCGATTAATCTTCTTTAATTATTCTGTACAAAAACTTTTAAGTCTATTTGCAATAACTTAAGAAGCTTTTTTATAAGAGATATTGTGCAATGTAATGGGTATCCATATCCATTTTTAAAAGTATTGTTTATCTTTATTTCCTTTTGGTATACATGCTATTTCTCCTTGTTTTTGGATACAGATAAACAGTAGATTAAGGATTTTACAAGCAAGTAACTAAAATCCTTCCTCAAACAATATAAAAAGACCCATAGTAAATCCTGACAGGCCTGGCCTATTATTATTCTTCACTTTTTCTTCAATTTTTAAAAATATCTGTAATTTCTTCCAATGTTATTTTACCTTCAGGAGATGCTTTTCCTTCTGCTGTAAGACTCATAATTATGTCACTGTAATTGTTATTATCATCATGGTAATTATGTTTATTCATGTCGTTATTTTTCTCACCTGCGCTATTGACAAAATTGCCTTTCAACAGTTTTCAAATCCACATCAAATATTTCTTTTTATGATATAGTTTCTAATAGAAACTCTGAACGTCATTAATAATTTTGTTCTGTTCTCTTATTTCTGTATCATCCTCTTTTATCAATTGTGTAATTGTTTTCGAAATGATGTTTTTGCTTTCCAAATTGCAAAAGAATGTTCTAGCCCTTTATCCTTGATTTATCTTTTTTGCCCGGGACCTTACTTCAGCACTTTCCATTTTGGTCTCTTATGTTTCTATCATTTTCTTTTGTCCTTAAACGATGTGTGATTTAAATAAACTGATTTTCTAGCTCATCTATTTCTCCAAATAATCTGTCTCTTGGTCTATTTCCTGTTTCTTAAGTTTTGAACTGTTTGCAATAGTTTGACCTCTAATTTTAAAAGGTACAGTTTCGACTGTATCTAGTTTAAACAAATAGTACTTTTTAGAAGAAACCATACAGACAATCCAAGTATGCAAAGCGGTAAATAGCTTATCCACTTAGAAATGGCGGCTTATAGTAAAACAGTAGTAGCGACATTTGAAAGAAAGCTGTACAGTTTAAAAACACAGAGTACATTAACACATTTAAGCAGAAAATAACATAACTGGAAAAAAGAATAACAAAATGACAGCTTTTGGAAGCGTTCAAAATAAAAGAAGTATCAAAAGAAAATATTATTATAAATCGTTTTGCACTGAACTATTTCTCTGAATTTATTTACATCAATACTTTAATCCTTCAAATAACAAACCACCTTACAGTTATGAATACAAAACCACAAAGTGTATGCATTCTATGGCAATAAAGACAAATAAGACACGGTTCTTTGAGTATAAAATCATATAATCTGACAAAGCAACAGATACAGATATGCATATGCCCAAATGCATAACTTTGGGATGGTGTCTTCCGTTAATATATTACATAATGACATTTCTTCCTCAGAGTGCTCCCATAGCTAATAACGTCTCTAAACGTCACTATTATAGTCGCCTTTTGACTTCTGCGAAAATTTGCATAATTTTTGCCAGAGAGTAATAAATACATAAATGAATGAATGAAATGAAAATAAATAAATAAATAAATAAAACGAAAAAAGTTGACCACCCTCGCTGATACCCCAATCTCTGACTTCATGTTTACCGGTAAAGCGACCCCTTGTGTAGTGGTACAGTGTTACATTTGACCGGTTTCTGTCAATTGTTTGTTCATATTGGTTTTTTAATAACTTTAGTACATTATATTACATTATTGCAAATACGTCCTACAACCAAGCTTATATTTTAAATATTTACTATTCTTAACCTTCATGGCAAAAGGCAACACTCAGGCTATTAATAAAATTAGCTGTGATATTTTTTGGAACTTCTACACATTAATGCTCGCCACATTAATGCTCGCCTTATAACAAAAGTTAGGAAGAGGGTAAATAAGACCAAGTATTGATTGATTGCAAATAAAAACTAAACGCTCTTAAAACTAAATTTTGATGATTTGGTTTTTGATGTCCTGTTATTAATTAATTTGATGTCGAATTTTTATTTCCTTTGTTAGAAACTTGTTTCAGAGGACATCACCGCTTCTTATCAAATGACGTCTTTCCATAGCTCTATAATATATCAACGCTTGGACTGGTGTAAGTCGAGACATTGTAGGAGTTTGTCAAAGTTGTCATCTGATGGCATGTTTGCATAAAAGAACATCCATGTTAACTGTTTTGAAAGCTGTTAGTGTAAAAAGGTAAGTGAAAATAAAAACTTTAAACAAAAAGGTGATAAAGGTGGCAGTTAAAAGTAGCGATTCGATTTTTGCCATGAGTCATTCTATTATACGCGAATACAATCGTACATTCTAGTAAATAATACAATATATGAGATACAGTTCTGGAACACATCAATAACGAGTTTTATATGATACCATACACTTTATGGTTTGATACTCGGCTTATTTACACAGTACGAACTCGCCGTATTTCAAATCAGTCTGCCCTAATCGGCTTACTTCCAACGCACGTAGACGGAAATGTTGTCACACCTTTCTTGTCAAATGAGACAATACAATTTTTTCCGTCTAAATGGTAAAATGTGTGCAATAACAAGTAAGTAAAGCCAATATGATCCCCTGATTAAACATTGAACATGTGTGTAAAATTAAATCATGCCAAGTTACATTAACTTAAATGTACATTTAACTAACATTCTTACAAGCACTCTTCTATATGATATTCCGATTTTCTATCCCTACTTCTCGCCTCCGTCTCTGCGTGTTTCAGAAGCGAAATTCATAGCCAGAATACGCATGCTGGTATCTTCATATGACACGTCTCGAGACCGGATGCAGGTGTTGCGCACTTCTAATGACCACATACGCTCACACTGCTCCTCTAGTTTTAGTAAACACGGTGTCATAAATGTGGTAATCAGTGTGAGGCTTATAAACGCTAACGTGACACACGTGATATATATATATATATATATATATATATATATATATATATATATATATATATATATATATATATATATATATACACGTATTGAATAACTTACGAGAGCGCGTTAGCTGCAAGAGAGTAAGCACAACAAAAGCAAAACATCGGAAACACATACATGTCTTCTACTCAATGTCATTAAATGAGAAAACATGGATTACAGACAATACACGCCTTGTGACCCTCTTTCAAGCACTTTAAATTTAAAGTTCTTCATCGTATAAAAAACCTATGGGTCGGCCGGGGAAACCTTACGTGACAAATTTTAACGATTAATGCTATTAAGGGGAACACCATTACTCACGCACACAACAAGTACATGCAGAGATATAATAACATTCTATAACATGCCAAACAGGAAATATGCAGCTTAACGTACTGGGTCTGTCCAATTAGACTAGGAAACTCATTAAGCAAAAATGATATATTTAAAAGAATATGAAAGTAGCCAAGCTTACTAAAAGAACCATACGCACAAAGGATAATAACAATATTAGACAAAATGGGACTAACAGCAGACCAATTAACACCGCCAGTTAATCCGCTTTATGTAAGAATCACACCCAATTAACATTACAAAATCTAGTAGACATAATCGACAAGAACGATTATCCCTTTAGTAGTGAAGATACCGCTACTCACAGCCACATCTACACCGAGAGAAGCAAGGATACAAAAAATATCATAGAAGCAGACAAAATTATTAATGAAAACAACAGAATCATAAACAAGGCAAACATTAATTAAGTAGACATTCTATATTTAGATGGGAACTACTGGCAATTAAAGGATCAATCAATGTGTTTTCATAGCCAATCAACAATAAATATTAACTCCGCCTCTGTGTGCTCTTACAGGCGTTTCGTACAAATAACGGAAAGAATAGAAATAACTAATCAAAGAAATATATCGATTAAAACACAAACATTAGCAGGATCACAACTCTGCTATCAAAATAATTTGGATTAAAAGGCATATACATGTTGGAATACTAGGAAAGTAGATATCAGATAGTCTGGCTTAACAAGGTGCAGCATCTTACATAATGTTGAACATAAGCCTAAGTATGAAGGAAACATTAAGGCAAACTATAATACGAAGGCGGAAAACAGATTTAACGATTATAAAAATATACACTATTATGAAAACGGGAAGAAAAATCCCAAGGTCAAAAAATATATATTAACAGCGCCCGATATAATATGACCACCTTTTAAAATAGGAGCTACATGTAGCTGCCTAGGAAAAGAATATACACCTAGGCCGAGAAACTGTCCACATTGTAACAATGAAGAGTCATAGTATCACGTACTATTCAGGTGTGGGCAACACGCAACAGAAAGACATGAGCTAGTTTATCTTATGAACGCAGATCTACCTTCAGTACATAAATACTTTACTAATTCAGCAGAAAAGCAGAGATCATACAGAAATTTATTTTCATTTGTCCGGAAACTACATTGAATTAATTTAATATACTTTATTAAATTATTAATTATTTAGTATTTATTATTATTAAAAATTTATTAAATATTATCACGTACTATTCAGGTGTGGGCAACACGCAACAGAACGCCATTGCAAAAACGGTTCAAATCATATGAGTTACGTTACGGTAACGATGTATCATTTGAGATGTGTTTCGTTCCGTTACTTTACGATATGTTTATTACAGTCCACGAACGCTACGTTACGTTACGTTACGTTACTTTACTTTTACGATAGAAATACGGTCGAGAGACGATGTTTTAGATAACTGGTACGGTGCCAACATTGTAACCCTTAATCCCTGACAGAAACAAAAAATAAACAAAATGTGTTTTTGTTTTCTCTTTGCAATTAAATTAACGTCAGAGATATTTTAAAAAATCATTTTGATAATATTTGAAAGCTAAATCTAACGTAGTTAATGACAAAAACATTAAAACACTTTTCATTGGTTTCTCGTAGCTATTCACACTCGAAACCTATTAAATGTGACCGTCTTTGCAATTTGGGCCAAGTAGCTGCCAGTAGTCATTCGGGATAATGCTTCTCCTCAAGTTGATTTTCATACGTTTTAAGAGGTGCTTAAAAGCAAGGAAACACCATTACTCTAGCTATCGTATCATTTTAACATGGTCTTAGCTAATTACACATTGTTGTCCTAACAATGAACATACTGTCAGAAATTAACTTTGTTGAGTTTTGAATCCTGCAGTGTATATATACCCTTGGGTATCACAAGTAATTTACCTTGTAACTGAGGGAAGGACCAGATGGTGATCATGCTGCGTGCAGTCGACTTCGTTCCCTGATATTGTAGTAACAGTGGCTATGTGCCTTTACGTGTTGGTTGTAATAGTTAGGCTTTGTACAGGTAAATTTAAAAGTGATGTATATTTCAATTAGGCTTTGTGACATGTGAAATTGGTAGACAAGTTTGTTTTAGGCTGTGTGCCTATAAAGTGATAATTGAAAAGTGTTTTAGATAGGCTGTGTGCCTGTGTGAAATTGCAAGTGAAGTTTGTTAAGGTTGTGTACCTACGAAGTGTTAAATGAAATGTGTTTTAGTTAGGCTGTGTGCCTTTGAAATTATAATTGAAATGTGTGTTGAGTTAGGCTGTGTGCCAGTGAAATGATAATTGAAGTTTGTTTTAGTTATGCTATGTAAACTCTTAAACAATGTTTTGTAATATTCTAACACTGGTCTGACGATAAATTTGCAACAGTAGGAGTGTACCAACTGACTGAGAGAAGAGCGGTTCCACATGTTTACCTACATGCTGAACGATATAGTCTGTGGATAAGACATTGACTTTGGATAGTTTTACTTTTATATAGAGAGATATATGTGTATTTAAATAAGTATTTACCATCTGTTTAAAGATCTGTACAATTTAATAAGTAAATTCTTCCTCGAGAGTTCAATAATCTCACTCTCAGTTAAATCTTACTTTCAGTTATATCTGTTTTTGTTGTAGTTGTTTTGTATGCATATTTCTATAACTTGTATTAAACTAAATGTAAAGTTATTATTTGTTTTGGTGTTGTGATTAATTCCCGAATTTAACAGAAATTAAAATTCTGACACATACACACAAGTAGAGAATATAAACTATATAAGTAAGTGTTTCACTAGGTTTTATGTTTTTCTTTTCTATGCAAAGCAAAAGTCTGTGCAGCATTTATCAATTAGGTTCAATTAGATCAGAATAACTGTATCTTTACATGCTGTAAGTTTTAGGTCTTGGACTTGAGATACATTACCGATTAAGAACCTTTCTATTTAAATAGTTTTGGATTTCTCCTGATTCATTCAAGTACTCGATATAGTGCATGCGTTCCTTATAAATGATTTTCTATTCGAGAAAAAAAAACGTTGATGAAGTTTCTTTACATTTGATTCTTCCGTAAAACTAAAACGTGTCACGACCTACGTGTATAATTGCGTGACAGTTATTAGTAAGAAACATAGAACACATTTAAGTATACCTAATATCAAACCTGTATACTGTTTTAATGTAATATATAGAAAATGCGGACCTATACATTGCAAATGCACGAAGGCACATGTAAGCACATGTAAGAAGTTCGTTTGAGTAAAGTCCGCAAATGTCTGAAACTAGAACTCCTATTAACTAGGAAAGTCACAACAAAATAAGATGATATTCACTTTTTCTGCATAAAGACAATGAAAATGTCATCAAATGTATGGAATTTCGGCGACATACGTTGAATTGATTATAGTTTATAAATGTTTTTCTTTTACGACTATATCGTACTGATAACGTAATGAACTCTTACTACATGTAGGTACGTTTAACTCATTTTATTGACTACTACATTACATATTTGCCTTTCTTTTTAAATCGGTAAACAGTTTCGCAATGATAAAAATCATAGCTTAAACTATAATTTCATTTAAATCTTTTGTTCTTTTCTAAATTAAAAATCAAGTATTCTCCATTGTTTAAGGGCTCGTAATTCTTGAAGCTTGTGTACCATTTAAAATCAACTAACAACTAACAAATAATCAATTACTACTGGTACGCTTGATAAAACATAAAATCTACGTTTTTGCATTAAGCTAGTATAGAATTGCATGCTAGCTGTTTGTATTGATGTCTACCTTTATGCCACCTATCTTAAAAATCCGATGCAAAAATTATCAATAATATATTTTTGTCACACAGAGCTATATAGTGTCGTGAAGTATGAAAGTCCTATACGTGTTCTTTTAATTCTGATTGATCCTTAAATGGCTTTTGCTAATCCATAATAGCATCGGGACATTACATCACCACAATCTCCTGATAAAAACACTTAAAAGAATACAAGTTTTTTTGTCCAAAGAGACCATATCGAAAACCCTGTCAAATAAACATTTTGTTGATTTAAGATGTAATTTTGTTCAGTATAAACCTGTACAACGTAGTTTTGAAATGTTTTTTTTATTTTCTAAAGAAGTAAAGCATCAGTAACCTATTAATATGTACTTATATATGCAATGTATAATCTGTACTTCACAATATGTTGGATTGTAGAATATTCATTTTCATGCGTTTTTCAAACATACGATGTATATCCGATAAGAAATTAATTAAAAAAAATAAGTAATGATGAAATGACTACAAAAAGTTAACTTGCATCATGTCCATTGTTTTTTTTTACTAGGACAGTAAATTTTAAAGAAGTATGGCATCAGTAACCTGTTAATATATTTATATATGCAACGTATCACTTATACTTCACACTATGTTTGATTCGTAATTTATCATATCTGCATCAATAGTTCTGTGATAGTTCTGTATTAAATGTACACGGCTCAATGATATATACTAACATGTCAAACATGCATTCCGTTAACGTTTTCTTTAACACAAACTCAATGCGAACGATTTCGGATTTCTGATTTTTCTAACTTATGTTCTTGGTTGAACAAGATTGTAGAATATTTATTTTCATGGAGACAGGGGTATTGGTCATGCGTTTTCTAAACAAACTAGGTACTACATGCGTCGTGTCCATTGATTTTTCAGTAAGACTGATAATTTTAGAGACTTAAAATCACTTTAACCAAGTATGAATACAAAACGGATCTTACTCAAGAAAACTTATTGTATAACAACGTAATTAACTGCACGAATAATATGTAATAACTTAATGGTCAGTTTCAATTTTTTTTAAACAATTTTAACAAAAATGATTATTTCGGAAAAGAAGCATCCTCTTGCAAAGTCATAGTGTTCAACAGAATCGGTTCATTTCCATATAGGCACCGTGTTCTTCCGTTTGGGCACTGATGTTAAGTTATCGGTCGAATTTCCACAAAATACTCTGTCTGTCTGCATACTTATTGTATGCAGCCACTTCGATGAAATAACACAATACCTCACTTGCATTCGAAAGAATTAATCGAACTCATAAAGAAGCCTTTGTTTAAGAAAACAATATCGGAAACAGTTCTTATTGTCTTTTATCTCAGATTGCTAAATAAATCACAGATGGCAGTGAAAAATATAATCTGTATCGTGCTTCCTCGGAGCATCGTAAAACCGGATCAGTTCTCTAATCCGTCATCTGACCGACTAAACAATGTCCAAGACGACTATGGAGGCTACGAATGACACATAAATTAAAGCGATGTGGCCAATAAATTAGCCGTTATTCTCTAGGACTGTCTGCAATACAGGATGTATGTTTAAATGGAAGGAAATTTCTGATCAGTAGCAACGGTTTTAAATGGAGGGTTTACAAATCGAGGACGTTTTCAGTCGCAGGTGTTTTTCATTGTTTATTTGCTATATCACATTGGCATTTTTGTTAACAAATAGGTTTCTTCACAATCAATCGGAAAGTAAATATAACGAGGCTGGTAAAATGATGTAAAGCAATGAATGAAAACACCAAATTTACATTAAAATAGCACGAAACTTTTTATATTTTGAACTATTTGATTTCCTAATCTTAGTATTTTTATATATTCTTACACAAAATATTTTACAGTTAAGTCTTTGAAAGTGAAAGAGCCATATTCCAAGACAATACCAATTACTACAGTACTGAAAATCACGAAATTGACAATTTTCCCGTTTCCACTCCGTTTCGTTTCCATTTCAGTTGAAAGCGTTCGCCGCTCCGTTTCCATTCCGCGTCCGTTGCGTTTCCATTTCGTTTTGTTCGCTTCCAGCGCTGCATTTCAAACGCTTCCAGCGTTTGTATCTATCGTTTCTTCCGTTTCTATCGTTTCTTCCGTTTCCATCGTTTCAAGCGTTCCCTTTCGCTCCGTTGCGATTTTTATTAAAAAATTTCGTTTGATAAATTTCTAAATGTAAAGTACTTCCGGTGTGTTTGCAAAATGACGAAAGAAGTAAACATTATAGGGTAAGGTAAAAGTCTTTCATCAAATATAAAGGAATCGGCAGTAGATTGATTGCGACGAAGATATTCAGTGTCAGCCACCGGGAAAGAAATTGCGGACACAAAACTACCCTAAAACAGCGCCAGCACACAATCCTCAAAATTCAGGGAGTGCAGTATTGAGAAGATGCCTATATAAAGAACATCAGGATGGAAGGAATGCCAATCGACGAAAATCCACCCACAGACCCGTTACAAGGAAGCACACAAGTCTATAATTGAACATAAGTGCATACCTGCTACAGACGATATCTCTGTTATCCAAACACTGACCCTAAATAAACGAAAAAAGTTCACAAGCACAATTGCAACTCTGTCACAATTTTGTTGTCCAAACACTGAATCACCAAAGATAGTCAAATAAAGCACAAATTGAAATTACAGCTCTCTAAACCGTTTAAGAATTAATATAACTTTTTGATCCAAACAGAGAACGAACAAAATATTGTGTAAATTTCGTACGACTTAAATACCATCGAAGTTTTAATTGTTTAACGAGAAATATCGCGTTGATTATTTTGATGGGATATAAGTTATTTTGACGAATTTGTCAATATGACATTATTTTAACAACTTAACCCAAAGCCCTTACCTGACCTACTTGGCTTCGCCAGACGTCATATCCCGGTAAAATCAAACCAGAAATAACTGTGAAATATGGTCCACACACATCCAGTATCCTAAAAAGTAACTTCTCTGTGACAAGTTAATCCGCAAAAAAGCATAATGGTGATAAGATCTTAGAATTCGGACGATGACACACTCAATTTATTAAACACTTTATAAAACCCGTTCTTTTATCGGATTATTCGTAGTTTTCGTATACATATTCATGAGTTCAAAAGAACACGTTTGCGACAAGAATTCTTATTTGGAATTTAAGCAATGAAAAATGAAAACCATTAACGCAGATTCTCTGATATTTGCCCCTTGGATAATTGCCCCCGGACGTTTGCCCCCCGCCCCTGTAAGTGCAGACCGGATGTTTGGCCACCCCCTTTCAAATATAAAGGCCTAGCGTTCCCCCCCCCCTCCGATATTTGTTATATGGCGGACTTTAGTTTTAACGTCCAGCTGACAGTAACGTGTAATATCCAAGAATTTTTGGAAAGTAATACTCACTACAGTCACATTTTATCGTTAAAATGATTATCTCATATAAACATGAACACATGCTGTTTTGCCGAAAAACAGGCACATACATAAAGTCGAATGAAACAAACAACTTCCTTAGAAAACAAGTGTTTTTTTTCGGTTTGCACATATTGGCGCCAATTAACGGCTGTTAACAACATTGTTAATTATTTATATTTAAGGAATGGATTAACTATAAAAGAATAGGCGAACTATTGAAATAATACATTTGCAATAAACACGAGAAGAAAATATACATAAGACTGTGTACCTCGATGTGTCGTCTCTTGATAACATTATTTACAAAAATAAACGACAAGTTGTGTAGTATTTACTATAAGAAATCCCCACATCCACCTTTCCTCTTCCTTAACGGAAACAGAGTGGGGTGGGGAAAGGGTGCACCATTGGGGGTACTGCTAAATATAGCATTAGGTCCTTTTATAAGCCAAAAAGATATTGTAGACCTTAGTGTTTTGTCCTTTTTGTTGTCCTCGCGTAAGTCAATGCATATTGCTCTTTAAAAGGTGAAGGTCATAAACTACACGACTGCCATATGGTGACATTTTCAAACACAGCTGCATAGCGGATGCATGTGTTCTTGCAAAAGGGGAAAAGACGCCAAAACACGACGGTCACACTTCCTGTCCACTAGTCTAACAAGGTGTCATAAAACTGTCAATGTCATAAAACTGTCAATTAGCTTAATTAGTTGGGGTGTCCGCTCATGTCTTAAAATTGGGGATTGAATTAGAGTAAAACGTTATGATGGTATGAAAGGGACCCACGCGCATAGAGAAGCATAATATAAATTTACAAAACGATATATTTTAAATTAATACATTTCTATCCTTAAATGGGTACAAAAGTTAAGTACCCGGTAGGGCCCACTTTAGACCACACTTTGGCATAGAACATTTAAGCCATGAATGAGAAAATAAGCCGTAGCCAGGCGCGTAGACCCTCATTCAAATATTTGCAAGTCAAGTAAAGTCAAAAGTTTTATGGAGATTTTTAATCGCGGTCCACGAATTCCGATTAATCATATATACGTAAAAGCGCATTGTAGGAACTATGCATTTAGAAATAGAAATTTTGACACCATTGTCCAAATTTACAACATTGTTTATTAAAAGATATATTACAATTAAGATTAGAATCATAAGAAACTTTGCTTGACAAAGAGGCAATATAAAATAAAGTACATATCCATACCCATGTAACTACATGTAGTTATGACGATGCTACTGTTGATAAATGGAAGAGAAAGAGAAATACTAAACTTACAAAAGAAGTCATAGTTGAAAACATATTGCTTACATGCGAACTATCGAAGGACGAAACAGACATTAGAGTCATGAGTGCACCTTGTCGGACAAATGTTGATGAAACTTGCAAAGGAAACATATTTATGGTAGAGGGAAAACAGTTCTGCAGAAGAATCTTTTTTTATACCACAACATTGGTAAGCACTTCTTAGAAAGCTTACTGAAACACATATACATACATGGCGTCACGTTTCACGTTCATGGTAACGCAGGTAAATAACCCAAACAAGCAATTTAGTACGATGATGTTTTGCGTGTTGCGAGGTTTATTAAAAACTGTGCCGACGAACGAGGGTTACCACAGCCAGCAGCACCACGTGTCACTGATAACATTCCGTGCGTTTATTTGTCCTGTGCATTGTCTAAACAGGACAATGCATCAAGAATACAGGCGATCGTTGACTGATGAACGGGTGCTTGCACTAACATCCTTCAAAGACATATGCCGCACGTGCATCCCGCACATACGAATAGGAAAACCACATGAAGACGTGTGTGGGACGTGTGAGAAGCATCGCAGGGCGATAGTTAGTGCCGGTGCTGAGTAGGATAAATTATATTTCCTCAAAGCAATGAAGGAGCATGTAAATCTTGCAAAAAGGGTATGTATTTCCGGGTGAATATACATGCTTTGTTCACCCATCCACATTAATACATATTCAATTCGTTTGCTGCAATTATAACAAAACGCAATTCGATAATGCTTCCGTTATCATGTTTATTTAAGACTTTACAATAGAGGTTTGTACAGAAATCGACAGTGCGTGACATAGTCTACAGGTAAGTCTGCTCGAGTTATGTATTATTTTTGCATTTATTTTATATCCGAAGAAATGGTACATGTATATAAGGAGTCGACAGCCTACCTTCCGCGTCACCATGCTTTAGGAGTTTCGGAATAAACAAGGTAAGATTTACATTTAATTCTCGTGTTTTTTTTCTAAGTAAAATTTTAAAAAAGTTAAAATTTTGAAAAAAAATATATTAGTTAATTTTCGTTTTCAGGAAAGAGAGTTGTATACCGAGTGTGTGAAGAAAAGTGTGCAGACTGAGGATATTAAGGGAAGTGTTTCCACGTTACATTTTACCTTAGTCAAAACGTCAGCCTTTCCCATTACGACCGATAGCCTGGGTCATTGTACTTCTTGAGCCTCTGTAAAACTAAATTATCCATGAGAAAATATGGGGCGCTCGTCGCAGACAGTTCAATCCTTAATTTTGAGTCCCGGTCGAGGCAAAAAACATTCATGTCGGAGGGATTTAATGACCATAACTGTGTCGCTAGACTGTATTTAATACACACAATAAAGCGAAGAGACAGACATCCATATAGAATACATAAAGCCAATAATCATACGTAAATATACTTGTAAATTTGTAAACCGGGAGATTATTTCCTGTTTCAGGTCATGCACGTTGTCTTTTGGATTTTAGCTTTGCCTACCTCAAAATTACCGGGAAAATGACTGCTAGACTGTTAAAGAGCTAGCTGGCATTGTGGAGCGATCCTCCATGGTCAACTCGGCCGTTTTGTATCCCAGATGGCACTGGAGAGGTTGGCTAATAGCGGTGACATAGTTCCGGTAGTCCCATTAAGGTGACCCTATCGCATCTAATGATTCAGAAATATTCTGGTTTTAAATATGTTTAAAGAAGAAGGAAAATTGTTCCAACCCTATCATGTAAAAAACACATTAATGCCAAGCACAAAAGACGTCCAATATATGTATAAAAAGAACATACGTTATACGACGAACGACAACGTCGGTCATTTGATGAGTTCTCACACATAAATAAAGTGAGCTGAAAATATGTGCATAACATATTCTGCACCATTTGTATTGTATTTTGTCTAAATGTATAACATAATGACGCATCTAATCTTTTATGGGTATGCTGGTATATACCTTAAGGAAAATGGACGGCTCCACGCAGCATAGTCTTCCGCTGCCTTGTGGGAAGGTTCTTGTCCGAACTTAATGGCTAAGGGAGTCAACCCTGACAGAAAAAAGGGCCAATGTGAAGACTCAGGGCGGTTGAAGAACCCCGTCTTCGTCCGGCCTTCCGCTGCAGGGACTAGTAGCTTACACCTACTTTGACGTATTCTTGCCGGAGTAGAACAGCTATTACCTCCCCGAGAAAGCTTTGCTGGTAACTTGCAAAAGCTACCACTACTTCAAATTACTTGCAAGCAGTTTTCATGAAATGATGAACCAAACGAATCTCCATACCTGATCTTTCGTCGCCCGGATCAAGGACCGCGCTGCACGATCTTCGGTCGACAATGAAAAGTATGCTAGGAAGACAACCCAAGAACCTGACCTTGCCCAGTGGAATATTAAGACGCTTATAGACAGAGATAAAGCAAACGGACCAGAAAAAGGACTGTGCTTGTGGCAATGGAGATGGCTAAGTATGGTATAGACATCGCTGCCCTGTGTGAGACAAGATTTCCCGAATATGGCAATCTTTGTGACATCGACTACAACTTCTACTGGAGTGGCAGCCAGGAGAAAGAGGAAGAAGAAGCTGGCGTATGCTTTGCTGTAAGAAGGTAAATAGTCTCTAGGTTGACAGAATCACCGCAACTCCTCAACGACATAATCACGACAATGCGGGTCCCACCGGGGAAGGATAACTACGCCATATTCATCAGTGTGAATGCACCAACAATGACTAACCCAGGGTAAGCAAAAGAAGCCTTCTACAGCCAACTGACATGTATCCTCAAACAGGTCCCCCTACTGACAAGCTCATTCTAATGGGAGTCTTCAATGCCATGATAGATAGTGACAATGACAAATGGCCAATAGTCCTGGGAAAACACGGTTTGGGCAAGTGCAATTCAAATGGAGAGCTTCTACTTTCTCTGTGTTCCGAGATGGAACTGACCGTGTCAAATACACTGTACAAACAGAGAGATGAAAGAAAGACCACATGGATGCACCCTCGCTCCAAGCATTGGCAAACGATAGATTTCCTCATAAAAAGACACAGGGACAAGACCGACTACAGCAGTACAACAGTCATTGCGTGGAGCAAAGTGCTGGACCGATCGCCAGATGCTGAGATCGAAAGTTGCGTTTCAACTTCGACAGAAATACCTCAAGCAAGGTCCAAAGAAGCCCCCCAAACTCAAGACTACCAAACTCAAAGCCGCGGACCAGAAGGAGATTCTTCTAGAAGCGATGAACGTAGCAAACTTGAGGAGGTTTATGGCTCTTCTGCTGGAAGTACGCCATCTAAAAGGACAAAGCCCATTAGAATGTGCTGCAGTCTAGGAGTGCCAGATCGACTGCTTTAGCATACTAAGGTGCATGCAGACAACTATAACAGCACAGTAGATCATTCAAGACAGCGTGGTGGGACAGAAAAGGAAAGGAAAATCCGAGAGCAGCCGATAAAATGACATGAATGAGTTTTTCAATGAACTGAAGGAGGTTAGGAGACCCCAGACTAAAGGACCCATACAACTGAAATCAGCAGATGGACAAGAGACCTTTTCAGACAACAAGAGAGATCTAGAAAGACGTAGTGAACATTTCCAGCTCCTCAATCTCCCGTAGAGATCACCCCGAAGCACTTGACAGCATACTGCAACACCTTTCTTGACTAAACTCCCACATTGGTTGAGTTGATGAGTGCGATTAAAAGCCTTAAAGACGGCAAAGCGCCAGTTGGAGTTGGAATTCCTGCTGAAGTATGAAAGAATGGAGGCACCAATATGACTTTCACGTTCCACTTTCTGATATGCAAGGTATGTAACAAAGGCTTAGTTCCGCAAGCATAGAAAGATGCCAACATCGTTATCATCTTCAAGAAGGGTGACAAAACAAATTATGGAAGCTACAGAGGAATCTTCCTCTTATCAATTGCATGCAACATTTCGCCAGAATCCCCCTTGATAGACTATCCCAGCACACCACCCCATATATAGTTTCTGAATCCCAGTGTGTTTTTAACATATAGGAGCACCGTCGATATGGTCTTCAGCCTTAGACAGCAGAAATGCTTAGAGCAAGACCAACCTCTGTAAGGCCCTGCCGGTGGGAACTGTAGAATTCTCCGGCTGCCGTAGCGGGGTAAGAACCCTCAAAAGGTAGACCACCTGTTGGCCGTGGGTAGCGACCCAGTATCCCTAGGGGATCCTGGTGGTAGAGGTCTTTGTTGGCTTGTCTGGATATTAGCACATAAGTCGACCCTGATCAACACACTACTTTGGCCATAAGTTGTGGGTAAGACGGATGGGGTACTGGCCCTGTATCCCCAATCGGCTAACCCCTCGACCGGTGCTGGGTTAGCATTTACTTCCTTTTGTCCCGCTTTCTTGCCTCCGACTTTCCACTCCTTTTCTCCTTTTACTGTCTTTAAATATACAGTGTTCTTTAAACTCTTTAACTCATATTTTCCCGTATTAACTATAACTCAGCTGCCAGTCGACACACTATTAACGGATCAATGTGGCATTTGTATGCTTTATAGTATATTTTATGTCGGAGTATCGTATCCTGGTATCACTTGCATTTGGAGGTCGGAGCTCCACTCCCATAAGACGCCCCTTAGTTGGACTCCGCGGTGGGTGGTGAGCCAGGGTGCCGAATGATTATAACTCGTAATCACTCATAGAACGCAAAAAATAATTCAAAGACCCGATCCCTACTTTATCGTCAGAAGATTCCGATACCGAAACACCTACAAGCACGTGCTTTACACTGTTCATTTTTTTTTAATCGACAGAGAAAAACAACTGATAACCAATGTATCCCCTTTTGTTGTAGAAAAATCCATCAAAGATCTTATCTTATCTCTTTCTGTTGGCTTCCTAGTCCGAGGAAACCAGGATGCAGACAAGAGTGCAAAATCTGCCTCAACCCTCACTGAGACAGATCTTTTCATTTCACACACTGATTTTAAATCCTTTATTAACCGTTTTTTTAACCAAATGGCAAACAGGTTTGGGACAACAGGTTTGGGACAATACTATTTATAACAAGTTACACGTAGTTAAACCTAACGTCGGTGCCAATGTATCTTTTTGCAGAGAAAATAGACGGGAAAACGTAGCTTTTACCCACAGTCGCATTGGACATACTAGATTAACTTATACATATCTTTTTTAAAGAGAAGTTCAACATGTCTGTGTTCTTTGCCAGGAACCACTGACAGTAAACCATATTTTATTTCAGTGTGTCTACACTGACATATTCGGTCCAAGTATTTGAATTTCAATAAAGTGAACGAACTGTTTAAGACAGTGTCGGATTCTAAACTTGTTTGCTTCTTGAACAAGATTAGAATTCTTAATGCGTAATATATTTTTAAACTGTTTATTAAGCAAACCTTATACAGTTTAAAACCCTTTAATGTGTTAACCCGTTTTCAATGAACCTGATTATGCTATATTCACATTAGACGTCTTTGTATTCAACGGCGTATGCCCTGTTAAGTGTCGGTGTGCTGTAAAATCCAAATAAATAAATTAATAAACCAACATCTGTACCTGGTCTTTGATGACTTAACAATGGCCTTTGACACAGTAAGAAGGCAAGAACTGTGGAAACTACTGAGGAAGTACGGATGCTTTTGAGAATTTCACCTCAATGATTGAATCAGGGATGAAATCAAGCGTCACTGATGGAAAAGCCTCATCTGAATATTTTGATGACACAAACGGTGTCAAACAGGGTTATGTATTGGACCCTACACTATTGTCTATATTCCTATCATCAATGCTGGAAGATGCCTTCAAAGGTCTAGATTATGGTGTCTACATTTCGTCGAGGCAAGTTGATGACCTCTTCAATGTGACAGACTTCAAGGCAAGGATCACAGGCATTCTCGTCTTGGTCAGAGAACTGCTATTTGCAGATGACAGTGCACTACTTGCCCACTCGCCTGAAGAAATTCAGCGTATTTAGACTGCCTACAGAGAGACAGCAGAGAGGTAATCTCCCCGTGCATGTAATCTATGTTGTCATTAAATCCACCCTATAAGGATTGTTGCGTGTATTTCCTTTGATGGACATTGGACTTTGGTTCCTCAATTCCATCTCCGCATGAACAGGATGCTACAACCATTTACTCTTTTCTGGCCTTTCTTTTCTTGATTCGAAAAGTTTATTTCATTTACTATTAACGTTTTCTGTAGGTTTTCTAATCGAAATAATACCTATCTCTCTCCTAAACACTATGTGGACATTATTTTTCAATGACGTCACTGCTTTCGTCATAACTTGTCAAACAAAACGTCAGCGCTTGGACATTTATTCAAATGGATCAGTTTTCTTATCATTGCTTGAATTCGAGAAACCCATCAGGAAGTGCGATTGTCGACTGACCGTTCCAAGGCTTCAACTGTCGGGTTTACTCATATTGTTAAATGACTCATCACAGATTTGTTCTCATATTTTCATTTGGTGTGCATGTGGATACCTTGGTCCTCTGTCTTTTCAATTTTTGTATATGTTGCAATGCTCATAGGACATTGTCGTATATATTCTTATTAATGGAAATATTTTTCCTACACAGTCTTATTGGCGATAAGGAGGTAGTTGTTTGTTTATTTCTGAATATTGTATATCGTTTGTTATCGGTCTATTCTATTTTGTTATTTTGTAAGCAACATTATCTTATTGTTCTTCGTGTTTAATTATGTGTTAACTGCTTTGGAGTAAAACGCGAAAGGAAATTCGAGGTTGAAGCTCCAGAAACCGGTTAAAGAACCAAGCTTGTTCTCTTTCCGACTGTGGCCCTGCCGGAAGGGGCATAGAATTCTCCGGCTGCCGCTACCTGTAGCGGGGTAAAAACCCTCCAAAGGTAGCCCACCTGTTTGCCGTGGGTGGCAACCCTGTATCTCTGTGATGAGGGGATCCTGGTGGTTGAGGCCTTTGCTGGCTTGTCAGAATATGACATATAAGTCAGTTCTGGTCAACACACTACTTTGGCCCTAAGTTGCGGGGTAGACGGGCGGTTATATTGATCCGGTATAACCAATCGGCTGGCCGCGTTGTTCATAGATTACTACTATTTCCCTATTGTATACACTTACTTAGTCCTCCTACTATCCACTCTAATTTCTGCTTTTTTCTTTATTGTATACCGTGTAACGCAACCCCCTCCCTCTTATTGTCTTCTTTTACTTATAATCTAGTAGACAGCCGGCTATACGGATCAATCTGGCATTATTTACATTTTGTATTTCATGTCAGAGTATAACATTTTAGTATCACTGGCGATAGGAGTATGGAAATCCGCTCCAGTTTTATCGTCCCCTTGTTGGACTCCGAGGCGGGTGGTGAGCTAGAATGTCGAACCTTAAAATCTTCACATATGGCTCATAAACGTAGGTGCACTGACCCAATCCCAACAATTTCATCGGACGACTCAGACAAAGAGAATGCAGAGACTATAAGTCCAAGCTTCCCTCACTTCATTGTCATCGAGGCAACGGATAAAGAACCTATCACCAAACTTTCTCCTTTCCTAATCCAAAAAAACTATTCAATCAATCATTGGTACTGTCGATAACATCAAAAAACTAAAAAGCGAACAGCTCCTTATTCAAACTAGCAGAAAAATTATTTCGGACAAACTTTTAAAATTAACAGAATTTGCTGGAAAAAAAGTAAAAACATTTCCCCATTCT
Source organism: Sinonovacula constricta (assembly GCA_007844125.1). Taxonomy (NCBI): domain Eukaryota; kingdom Metazoa; phylum Mollusca; class Bivalvia; order Cardiida; family Solecurtidae; genus Sinonovacula; species Sinonovacula constricta. Next base: position 34,057,399 of record CM017571.1, on the reverse strand, counting down.
ACTCTTAACTTTTCTAAAGGTGTCATCCGTTGTCCCGATCTGTCTGGAGTCCCAGAAAGTGAGATTCTTGCTGAGCTCACACCACAAGAAGTGTCTGGAGTTCGCAGGATTTCATTTCCAAAAGACGGCACTCGCATTCCCACCAACACATTCGTACTAACATTTTCAACTCCCCACCTTCCAAAATCAATCAAAGTTGGATACTTGTCAGTTAAAGTTAATGTTTACATCCCTAATCCCCTTCGCTGTTTTCAATGCCAAAAATTCGGACACCATGAATCAAAATGCAAAGGTGACATCATCTGCAAACGATGCGGCGAGGAAACGTATGACCACCTCGGACCTCATTGTGAAAAGCCACCGAAGTGTGTTAACTGCGCTGGACCTCATGAATCCACATCCAAAGACTGTCCGCGATGGAAAAAAGAAAAAGAAGTTCTTAAAATAAAATATTCACAAAACATCTCATTTCCAGAAGCCCGAAAAATTTTAGATAAACAATTTCAATCCGAAAGAACATACGCAAATGTTACAAAGAATCAACTGCACACTTCGGTCGGCATTGATGCCACAACACAATTTGAGAATGATGTCTCTTCCTCCGACAAAATAATCATCCCTACAAAATACAAAAGTAGTCCGTCTTCATCTTCTCAATCTACCAGTCCCCCTTCAACAAATTCCTCCTCTGCCCAACCTTCAGAACATACTTTAAAGACTCAGACGAAGGCAGAAAGAAAAGCTGCCGCGAAGGAAAAAGCTACAAGCCCTCCCGGGAAAACAAGAGGACCTAGTCCTCCCAATACCCGGGAGAAGAGAGTTGGCCGGTCCAACTCTATAAATAGATTTGATTGCCTGATGGAGACGGAATCTCCACCAGACAAAGACAAACCATCAAGGTCACCGATTAAAGCGCCAAGATAATCCATTTTAATACAACTTAATAATCCCATGAACAACAAAATATTACATTGGAATTGTCGGGGCCTTAGAGCCAATTTTAATGAAATTTTACTTTTACTGACCACTTTCAACCCTGCTGTGCTATGCCTTCAGGAGACATTTCTGAAGGAAAGTGATAATATTGACTTTAAAGGTTATTCTATATATAACCACATTCATACAATGTGCGATAGGGCGTCTGGAGGATCGACAATACTTGTCAACTCCAAACTGCCACATTCAAAAATTAACCTTAATACTGATTTACAGGCTGTTGCCATTCGTGTAACAGTCCATAAAGTCATTACAGTTTGCTCTGTTTACCTTCCACCTAATTCAGATATTCCAAAATCAAAATTAGATGATTTAATAAACCAATTACCGCCCCCTTATATTCTTGTAGGGGATTTTAATGGACATAGCCCATTATGGGGATGTTCCGATTATAATAATTTGGGTAAAACGTTAGAGGACTTTATTGCCCCAAATGATATATGCCTAATGAATAATAAAAAGGCAACTTACTTACATCCTGCTTCAGGACATTATTCATCTCTTGACCTTTCTTTATGTCACCCTTCTATATATCTTGATTATAGTTGGGATGTACATGACGATTTATGTGGAAGTGATCATTTTCCTGTAATATTAACTAACGATTCTGTCAACTTAAATGACAATAATACTTATTGGAGAATGAACAGAGCAAATTGGGAATTATTCTCAATATTTTGTACTGAAGAATTGACAATTTCAACATTTGAGAATGCTGAAGATAAAATACATTCATTCTCAACAATTCTTCATAGCATAGCAGAAAAGTGTATACCTAAGTCCACGACAAAGTCAAAGCGTAACAAACCCTGGTTTAATGATGAATGCAAAAAATCCATTAGGAAACGTAGAGCGGCACTTAAGAAATTTAATATTTGTCCTACTACTGCTAATTTAAATAATGTCAAAAATGAAAGGGCAAGGAGTAGGCGAATCATTAAACAAGCCAAAAGAACATCTTGGCAGAAATTTGTTTCTGGTATAACCAGTAAAACTTCAGTCAAAAACGTCTGGTCAACCATAAGGTAAATCTTCAGCCACAGTTAATCACTTAAAAACTAACGACTCAATAATAACAAACAAAAAAGAAATTTCAGACACCCTTGCTAAAAGTTTTGCTAAAAATTCATCTTCCGAAAATTATTCAAAAGAATTTCAAAATGTGAAGGAACAGGCTGAAAAAATTAAAATCAATTTTAAGTCGAACAATAATGAAAATTACAACCAACCCTTTTCTTTAAGAGAACTTACGGACGCACTTAACAAATCCCATGATACCGCTGCTGGACCAGATGATATTCCCTATCAATTTTTGAAACATCTGCCGCATACATCATTAAATTTACTTTTGTCTATTTATAATGAAATTTGGTTTTCCGGACAAGTTCCAAATTCGTGGAAAAATGCATTCGTCATTCCTATACCTAAACAGGGAAAGGATCGCACAGATCCTTCAAGTTACAGGCCAATTGCTTTGACTAGCTGTATTTGTAAAACTTTAGAACGGATGATAAATAATAGACTCGTTTGGTATCTTGAATCAAATAATTTACTCACAGAATTTCAAAGTGGGTTCAGAAACCAACGCAGTACACTCGATCATCTCGTTCGATTTGAAACTTTTATACGCGATGCCTTTATCAAGAAAGAACACCTCGTAGCGGTGTTCTTTGACCTTGAAAAGGCATACGATACTACATGGAAACATGGGATTTTAAAAGATTTAGGTGACCTTGGTCTCAAGGGTCGTTTACCCACATTTATTGACAGTTTTCTTTCTGACAGAAATTTTCAAGTTAAAGTTGGGTCTACTTTGTCTTCTGTTCATAAACAGGAACAAGGTGTCCCTCAGGGCAGTATATTGTCAGTTACTCTCTTTAACATAAAAATAAATAACATTGTTAAAACGCTAAATATTGGCGTAGATTGTTCACTATATGTGGACGATTTCCTTATATGTTATCGTTCTAAAAATATAAATACGATAGAAAGGCAATTACAGCAATGCCTCAACAAATTACAAACTTGGAGTAACAACAATGGTTTTAAATTTTCACCCACCAAAACAAACTGCGTACATTTCTGTCAGAAAAGAACTTTGCACAACGACCCTGAGTTATTTCTTAATAACATTCGTATTCCTGTCGTCAAGGAAACGAAATTTCTTGGTGTCATATTTGACAGCAAATTGTCTTTTATACCGCATATTAAATATGTCAAATCTAAATGTCTTAAATCTCTTAACCTGTTGAAATTTTTATCCCATACCGACTGGGGAGCTGACAGAAAAGTTCTATTGCAACTGTATAGATCGCTAGTAAGATCGAAATAAGATTATGGTAGCATTGTTTATGGCTCTGCCAGGAGATCATATCTCCAGATGCTTGACGTTGTCCACAACCAGGGACTCCGTCTGGCCCTTGGAGCTTTCAGGACCTCTCCTGTAGAGAGCCTTTACGTTGAAGCTAATGAGCCATCATTATATCTAAGACGAGAGAAACTTGCGCTTCAGTTCATTACTAAAGTAAAATCTAACCCAAAAAATCCCGCATATAGTGTAATATTCGATCCTAAATACGAACATTTGTACGAGCGTAAACCAAAGGCAATTAAACCGTTTGGTTTACGCATGCTAGAAATCATACACTCATCACAACTAAATTTAAATCAAGTAATAGAAAATAATGTTTTAGAATTTCCACCATGGCAATTGAAAACTCCCGAAGTCGATTTATCTCTCAGTATAAATACTAAATCAAAAACAGACCCTCTCGTACTACGCTCAAATTTCATCGAACTGCGCGACAAGAAATACTCCAACTACATCGAAATATATACTGATGGCTCAAAAGCAGATTCATATGTCGGCTGTGCTTCCGTAAGCAAAATTCATTGTTTTAAACAAAAATTACCACCCGATTCATCCATTTTTACAGCCGAAATTCAGGCTGTTAACCTTTCTCTTGACTTTATTTCTGATCATTCTGGCGATAAATTTGTAATATTTACTGACTCTTTGTCGGTATTACAGTCTATTAAAAATCTTAATTTTTCCAACCCCCTCATTAGAAAATTACTTTTAAAACTTAGTGATGTTTGTCTTAATAAAAATATTGTTTTCTGCTGGCTACCTAGTCATGTAGGCATCCGAGGAAACGAGGATGCAGATAAGAGTGCAAAATCTGCCTCAGCCCTTACTGAGACAGATCTTTGCATCCCATACACAGATTTTAAACCACTTATCAATCGATATATTTTAACCAAATGGCAAACAAGTTGGGATAATACTGTTTACAACAAATTACATGTAATTAAACCTTATGTCAGTGCCAATATCTCTACTTGCAGAGATAGTAGGCGGGAAGACGTAGCTCTGACCCGCTGTCGCATTGGACATACTAGGTTAACTCATTCATATCTTTTAAAAAGAGAAGTTCAACCTGAATGTGTACCTTGCCAGGAACCTCTTACAGTTAATCATATTTTACTACATTGTATTGACACAGATCATATTCGATCTAAATATTTTAATGTCAATAATATACACGAACTATTTAAGACGGTATCCGATGCAAAACTTGTTTGCTTTCTAACCGAGATTGGTATTCTTAGTAAGTTATAAATTTTTAAACTGTTTATTATGCTAACGTTATCCATTTTAACTGTTTAATATGTTAACCTGTTTTCATCATTCACATTTTTAACCTGACAGATTTTTATTTCTACTCACGTATTTTAGTTTTAACCTGATAATATTATACTGTCGTTAAACTTCAATGTATTCGGCGCCGTATGACCTGTCATGTGTCGGTGTGCCGTAAAACCCAAAATACAAATACAAATACTTTCCGACTGACAGATCCAAAACTTTAAATGCTGAGTTTTCTTCCATGCTTGTGCATTTATTGCTAATAAAGATTTGAATACAACATGCAGTTCTCACAGGCCCTTGTTTTATTCCGTGCACTATATTGCAGTGAGTGGCCAATATACTTCCAATAAATAATGTCAAAACATACTTTTCTTCCATCCAAGAACTTTATCAAACATTGTGATAACATTTTTATCGATAATGGTTAACAAATATATGATTACACAAATATGAAATTGTCACAATGAAGAATGGGTCTTCAACCTCGATATTCATAATTAGTATCAGACAATAAAGACACATTAATATATCTCATTGAAGTTTTTCCTAATTTTATAGATAAACTAAGTATATGTTTTCTGACAGGTTGATTGTTAAAAGAACCTATTTAAAGTAATAACGCTGATTGCTCATATTCATAACAGTCTCAAATGGCATGTAGTATACACAATACTTTAACTATTATAAATTATAATAAATGGAAAATGGAAAAGAACATTTAACATATGATTACGCCAAAAATATGGTTTTTGTAGTACCTCTTGTAAAGCAGACCAGTTCGCTACTGATTCCGCCACTGTTTCCTGGTACATGTGCCTAAGTTTTCTTATGTATTGTAAAGGGCACACTTATTACATTCAAATGTCAACATAACATTTGTTTTAACAGGTTTTAACAGACGGTCGTCATTTCGTTTGTATTAATGTCGGGCTCATTGAATGTGGCTATTGTTTTAAACTGTTTTGGAAAGTACATTGTCTATCCGGAAGGTGTTGCGGCTTTTAAGTGTGATGACCGCTTATTTATCTTGTACCTTTATTTGAATTAAATGCACATACTACACGAGTTAATTAAGCATTAAAGACTTGAATATAACTAGTATCTATTTAAGAATATCTATGGGTGCACATAAAAGCTGCTTTATTTGGTTAAGGTATGTGTTCTCTGTTTTTAATATTATAAACTGTATTAAAATACACCTAACAGTGAAATAATGAATAAGGCACTTGTTAGAAAAGTATATTAACCACGTAGAACCTATTTAGGCTCAACTCTGATGTCCGTATAAGAAAAACTAAAATTTTAATAAAAGTGTTGATATAATTTGTGTTTATAGCTTTAATTATAAAATTGTTAGTGTTTAAATGGAGATGACACTAAGTAATATACACTGGCAGATGCATTAGTGGCATGCAGATAAAGACTGCTATGGTAGTCATTCCATGTTATTTATAAAATAATAGAGTTTGAGAGGGGCCAATATGATCGATGATCGTGAAGACATAATGTCCCTTGAATATAATGGAAGCACTGTCGCAAAGAGATTGAATATAGCTCTACCAGTGATGCAAATAGATTGTATAAAAATATAGATACACGGAAATTGAACAACCAAAGTGGCGAAATATTATTTGTAGAAACAGCATTAATGAAACCGTTATCAATCCGATGTTTAGTAGTACCTTCTGCACAACATTTAAACCTGTTTAGGAATCTAATATAAACAATAAGACCATTGCAGTATTTAAAGAGAAAAAAAACATATAAGTTTGTGAATTTCAAATATGTAAACACAGAACAGATTAAGGTTAATTTCACTCAACTATATAACTAACTCTGTTATTACCAAGGTGGTTTATCTAGTGTTGCAAATTGCAAATTGCATATCAAATTTAATGAATCGTTGATAAATAAAATTTAAACTTGCATCATTTGACAAATATAAACAATTCGTAGAATGTGTGCAGTGAATATGATGAAAAACACATTGATACGCGTAAATGTACTCTTTTGTTATAAGATTTGCATTATATTATCACAATTGGAAGAAGCTTGAGATGATTATCATTTTTATGAGAGTGGTCATTTTGAAATACAAGGAGAATATGTTTATAGTTAAAACATGCTAAATGCTTACTTATGATTTTGCCGTTTTAAGTTCGACAACTAATAACAACACGCACAACTGAACAAGAATTTGGAAATGTAGAACTTCTTATTATGTTTAGTGTCTTGTATGCTTTATCTTTTCTGGTCACAATTGATAAATTATCGTGCGTGCTTGTAATATAATGTAGCATAAGAATTCGAAAACTATGACTGTTTAAAAACAACATTTTTTATCTTTAAACGATTTTCTTCTACAGTTCTTCTTTTCCCTAAAACGATTCTTTACCGGCTTTAAAAACGACTTTAGATGCAAATAGAAATAGACCGTTTTACATATTTTGATTATTTTCTATGTTGAAGGTAAGTAATTATAGGGAAATACTCGACTAACTTGCTTTGTGTTTCAGAACGTTATGTTTATTACCGGAAGTAATCAATGTATACTTGCAAAACGATAATGACGTCAGGAACCCAATGTCACGTCGCATTGTCGTCTGCCCATAATTCCCACCAAAACGTAGTGTCCACTTCCCGACATTATCAAAAGGACAAGTGTAAATTTCAGCTTTACAATACCTTCTTACGTTACTTACATTAATTTACATTATTTTATATGAGTACTATAAATATAAAATGTATATGCATACCAAATAAAATGTATATTCACACCAATGATTTACTTTTAACCGGAAGTCATTTCGAATTTTTAGAAAGTACTGTGTATGAGTATATGTATATTAACGAAACCGACATTGCTTAGTATGCATTTTCTTTTCCGTTTCTGTGTTAATCCTTTTTTTGGCAAAGTAGTTCGATGTCTGAAAAAGTACTTTTCTGGCGTGTCTCGTCGGATCTACCTGCCCATTAAATAACCGGGAAGATTGTGGGCTCAGACCTCCTTTAATACTGTAACATTTATATGCATTATAAGTACTCAAAATAGATTGTGTCTCAAAACATTCAATAAAGTTGTTTTCTTCCATGGTTTAATGGAATAATTCACTTTTTCAGTATTCAAAGTAATGAACACAAAAGTAACACTTCGACGGTAAAGGGACTGCGATTACATTGTTTTATTCCTTTTTTAAATCATTTTCTGCATGGGAAAATATGCAAGCAGTTAAATGAAAAAAAGATCCTCATCAATCATTATGAGAATTCTTATGCAGTTTAATCATATTCTCTTCCTTCTCGTTCCACCCCCAATGGCATATACTTATGCAACTTACAAGGTTTGTACGAGTTTTTATTAAGGTAGGAGAAATCATTGTTAGAAACAAGATTATCACTTCAAAATAACATGCAGCAAGGCATAAGCCATTCGTCATTTTATGGAATTGTTTTATATACATAAACAAACTCAAGTATCTCAATAACCTTTCTAACCTCTTTACAAAACTTATTAGGAAACTTATTTCTAATGCTTACAACCAGGGAATCCTTCGTTGCTTTCATTGAATCATTTTGCGATAAAACAGTTGCATTGCTTTTATATTATGCTACGGAAAACAAGTCGTTGAGTCTAGGTGAATACGGCGACTTAAAATCATAGTCGGTCAGTCACTTTTGAAATTCTATCTCTTTATCTTTCCAGTAGTGCCTTATATGGGACAACTTGAACAGTCTAGATGCCCTTTACTTGAGATAACACAGTAGTCATAATTTCGGGATTTTGTTAGCATTTAAAATTTAATATACCGTTTGCTGGTTGATCCTCCATTTATTATAACATCACAGTTTGAGTCCATTACATTGTTTTTAATGTTTTACATACTGTAATATATGCCAATACTACAACAACAATCGACATGAAATTTTAAGAATACTCGATAATAGGAAAGTGTGGTTTAATAATATTTAATTATTTTGAGAACCAAAAGCAGTCAACCATAAAAACTTAATTATTCTACTAAAGTTTCAGTAGCGGGAAACGTACTGTATATTTATGCACCAATGTATAAGTAATACTAAATATATTTACCAGGCGAGTCAACTATACTTAAAATTTAAGTCTTATATAATACATATCATAAATAGCTAAACCTTTTCTATTTGATTCTGTAGAATAGACCATCGATGACGGTCCTAATTAAACCTTCATTCTCTTTGATTGTGAAATAAAAACACATATACATTCGTTGCTTTGGCCGATGTTAGTGTTAAACTCTCTCAAAGCCTTAACCATTTCTATGAGTGTATTTCGTTCCCAGTAAGCGAAAATTTTATTTTTCTTATTTACCCTTAACCAAAGGGTTTCTTTTAAGATCTGCCAGTCATATATCTATTTATATTTCTCAATATAAGATATTTACTCGTTTATGTTATTAAATAGTTTAGTTTATATGACAGCAACAAACAACCTTTTTATATTTAGTAATGTAAAGTTCTCGTTTCAAGAGCACATATGGTATTTTTATAATTAATCGGAAGGGAAATTAACCTGTTTTACAAATGTACTATAATGTAAAGTTTTTGTTTCAGCACCTATGATTTTAATAATAAATATTAACAATGTATGCCTTAGTATCACATTTTGCCAAGTCAGAGTAATGCACTATCAAAATTTTGACAGTAATCGATCGTATCATGCATGACGCCACTCACTGTTGACACTTTTTTTAACCATGGCAAAAAACCTGTGAAATTGGTGTGGCTGATACCTTGTGCACTTAGACTATATATCGTATACATCATGTATACAGATCCAACATGTGCGTCAGTAAAACCTATATTGGTCCTTGTGGAAATTAATGTTTCGATGTGTTTGATGATTCGATGGGACCATCATTCATCTCTTGCAATTGGTGTTGGTTTATCTATTTGTCGGGGATGTAGTGCCCTACTAAAATATAAAAAAGTAGTATCTTTATAACTTAATCTTCGGTCATATTTTTTGAGTGATTGACAATGACTTTAATATATGTCTAAAATCAAATCTAAATGTAGGAAAATGCATAAATAAAACTGCGATATATCAGTAAAACTAACTAAAAGAACCGATAACCGATACTTCAATTTCATTTTCAATATTTGGTACGCGCAATCACCAATGTAGCATGTAATGGTATATGTTAACACCGTGTAAATACAGAATGTATAACCGTAGATAATATAAATTTGTTATTTATTTCAACGTTGTATTAGTTTTTATTTGTTTATTTTATCTTTGTACAAATTTTCTTTAGGAAACACGCCCGCTTTCTCAGAGATTACAGATTTGATATTCAATGCCATAAGGAAACCTACATGGACCAAGACTGGTAAAAATCCATACTTTGTCAGCCTTATAATGGTGTTTCAAAACACCACAGGCTTAAATACATTTTAAGCGAAATAAAGTTGTATGTGTCCAATAATGCTATTGTCTCTGACAGACATGGTTGGTTCTATGTCTCTAATGTGGGTTGTCTTGAAACAAACATATCATGTTTATTTATATTATTATTAACAACGTGTATAATGAACAAACATGTCTTTCCCGACAACGAAATCTTAGCACAATAACTGTATAATTAAATATACAAAGCAACAACAGAATTGCCCCTTTTGTATTTTGCAGTGGACATAATCCAATAAGCATACATCTCCTCTTACAAACTATACTTCAAATGATATGTTATATCAATATTCAAAACAATTACATGGAGAATATTCCATATAAATAGTCAAACATGTCAAACATTTGTTTCCTCTGCCGTTCTGTTTTTTTCTGCTTTTTATAAAAGAGTTTCAAGTTCAGAGTTCATACTGATATTACATTTACATTATATCAATACATCCCCGGTCTGGAAATGAGTTTTTTTTAACATATTGCAGATGAGCGTACAGTGTGCCAACAGTAAAGTACTGTACACACACTCTTTTTTTCAGATAATTTACTAAGCAACCTTCTAAGTCAACGTAAAACGGGTCCACTTCCTACGACAATCGATATAATCTACAATTCCATTTTCTTCAATACCAATACTCAATACTTCAAAACAGCATGCCATCATTTACGTAATTTCTTTGATATGAAAACACACACATTTTCTTTCTTCAACAAAATCAACTACAATGCATCATGTAGAAAAATTGTAGATCAAATTGAAACTTTGTTTCCTTATTCCTTATATATATATATATATATATATAGATATATATATATATATATATATATATATATATATATATATATATATATATATATATATATATAAATATCTATATATATATCTATATATATATGTATCTCTCTCTCTCTCTCTCTCTCTCTCTCTCTCTCTCTCTCTCTCTCTATATATATATATATATATATATATATATATATATAATCTAAGCTATCAAGTAGAATCTAGGCAGGTTTATGATAAGTTGATCAATTATTTTCAACTCCTTATAGGAATAAAAGTAATAATGTAGATGATTATTTATTCGGCTATGTCAGAAGTGCAAGTTGTTTTAGTAGTTAATTTTGTTTCTTTTAAACATTCCAGGCATAAGAATTACCATCTTTTGTAATAACAACAACTTATCTAGCCACTGGAATTCCACACGGGTTAGTGTTCTTTCTCATAAACCTGGAAGAGGTTTAATTGGAATTGCCCTGGGTTATTAACATTGACATATTCGCTCGTAGTATGCAAATATGGACTGATATGAGAGTCCTTGACTAGATTTATGAAATAACCCAATAATGAATATGTATTTGCAGTATGATTGGCTAGATCCTAGAATGATGGAATAATGTAAACATTAAAAAACATTGTTTTGAATATATATCACAAATGATGTACCGCACAAGTAATCACAACAACGTTACTTGTGCAGTGTGGTGGTCGTTAACAATCTCCCCGTGAATGTAATCTATCTTGTCATTTAATTCATCCTATAAGGATTGTTACGTGTATTTCCTTTGATGGACATTGGCCTTTGGTTCCCCAATTCCATCTACAGATGCAAAGGATGCTACAACCATTTATTCTTCTATGGTGATGTTTTTTTCTTGTTTCAAAAAGTTAATGTCACTTATAATCAACTATGTTTGTTTAGTTTTTCTAATCGAAATAAAATTCTTTCTTTTCTAAACACTGTGAACATTATTTTTCAATGACGTCACTACATTCGTCATAACTTATTAAAGAAAACATCAGCGCTTAGACATTTTTGTATTCAAATAGTTCAGTTTTCTTTTCATTGCTTGCATTTGAGAAACTCATCAGCAAGTGCGAGGTTAGAGCTTTGTAAAACCGTTTTAAGCACCCCAGTCGTTCCATATTTTCGACTGACCGTTCCAAGGCGGTAACTGTAGGGTTTGCTTTTTAGTTAAATGACTCATGCAAATTTGTTCTTACTTTTCACTTGGCTTGCATGTGAAATACCTTTGTCCTGTACCCTTTCAGAGTTTGATATATGTTGCAATGCCCATAGGACTTTGTCATATATTCTTATCAAATGATCCCAGTAGTTATGAATTTAAATAACAAAAGGACGAATTTATAACCTGTCTACAAGAAACATATTAATATATCTTTAAAGAAACATGTATACTTTATTGAAAAATGTTTAAATAGCAATTTTGAAATACAAACATTGCAAAATTAAAAAAGGAAAAAAACAACAGAAATAAAAAAAAATAAACACACACAAACAAATCTAAACAACAACATAAACAGCACCCCCAATAACAACAACAATAAAAGTCCTTAATCGTCTCTGTTGAATGAGTGTAACAGCCTTGAAGTTGTAGGATATAAACATTCTACAGATTTAGATTTGTTCTTATTTGCAGAATAAAACTTGCAGTTTTTTTACTGGCGATTTATTTTTGGTGAAAAATTGTAAAACGTAAGATTTTAAATAATAATTTCAATAAATGTGGTCCGACTTCTATTGAATGCTTAAATAATTATCCACTAATTGTAAAACTAGGCATTGTCGCACTTTTGGCGGGACACATTTTTACTAGACTAGCAAATAAATAAATCAAATAGTCGAATGCAAATTCGACTAGGAATGTTGCGAGAAATAGATTTTTCTGAACATTGATAAACGACAGATAGACAATTAGGTAAATCATTCTTGAGAGTCCAAAGAAGAGAGGTATTTGTTGCGCTCCGCAACATCCATGAATCAGTGGATCGAAGGTCCATTGTTTCCACCCAATCAGATGATGATAACTTGAGAGAACGTTTTAACCAACCGACTTTTAGGAAAACTATTTCTAAGAATGTACTCTTATTGTCATTGTATTGACATATCATTGATAAAGCAAATATATTCAAAAGCAAAATTCTATACATCATTATAGCAAAGAAATGTGGCATTTATGTAAAAAATCTTAAGTATTGTCCGCTCATGCCAAAACATTACGGCATTCGACAGGCGTTATTTCGACTTTCCAGGCACTGCGAAAATGGTCAGGTATACCAACCTTTGCAATGCATGAAGTCGACTTTAGTGACATCATGCATTATCGATATACATTACTAAATCATAAAATTAAAGAAATGAATAAATGACCGCAACATGTGCTCGTGTACGAACACGCTTGGTACTTGGTGCATCATATTTTTTCCTAAAATTTCAAGTTCACACATTATTATAACTAAATTGTCCAACGTCAAAACCGACAACATGAACACAACATCTTAAAATAACAGTGCAAATTATATAAATCCACATCGAACAACATTTTTCAAACATGCCATATTCAATTTTTCTTTATGATAACCGGCTATGTTATATATGATACAGACTACAACGGAGGTTACACATGGATTATAAATAAGAGCAATGTAGAGAATATTTTGCAGTTAATCCCCTTATATGGTCTCTCAGATTTGTTTTCTTACGTTATAGAAACATTATGAAATGTTGTGTTCATTCAATATGGCGAGTTTTGCCGAATAAGCACACACACATTTTTTGTTGTTCTTGTAGTCTTGTAGAATAATTGTTATGACTTAGTCAACGAAAAGAGGAGTTTTTTATTTGTTCTCATTATGCTTTTTGCACATTTAGACACTGAAACAGCGTTACAGACTGTATAAAAGCTTACCTGACATGCGTATAGAGGTTGCTCCAATGAAGACGCGCAAAAAACTCACATGACGACTAAGACACGGAAAGCAAAGTCCATAGATCAAATCTAAAAATCATACTCAAGTCACTACTGATTGAAAGTTAAACGATAGATCTCTGAGTGGTTAGGCATCAAAATTGTGACTTATGCTAACACGCAGCTAAGTACAAAAGGAATACCGAACACATCATAAAGCGTCGGAACAAATCGTGTGAAACACATCCTTATGTCAATTGCGTGAGTGTGAAGGGACATGGACTTGTCCGTTGGATTCCTCCCAAGTGGTTGTTCACAAAACTGAAAGCGCTTATGGTGTTGATTTAATTAAACACAACCGAGCCGCCTTCTCCTCAAATTGCCCATAACTCTTGGACGTTCGTTTTAGGATGTGGTCGGAATTTTCAAATATAAATATGGGAACCCATTCTTGTAAATCGCTTTTGAAATTTTCGTTGTACCTGAAAACTTTCTTTCTTTCTTTTTGGCATAAAATACAATGAGTAATGAAGGCTTTTAACAGGTGTGGACATCAATTAAAAGCTAAATGTTACATGATCAAGTATCTAAAATGAAATAAATAGAAATAGTATCATAGTATACGCATAACAAAAAATTACATTACATAAACGAAAATCCCTGAGCTCAATCATCATTTAGAAAACAATAATTTATTTAATTTAACAGAGACAGCAGTTTTCTCATTTTTTTATGTTGTTCTAAGTCGTGTTCATTTTTTTTTGCAAAGAGTTTACATTTCTTTATTTGCACTTACACAAGCTTAATAAGTCTACCATCTAGTAAGAAAAAAAAAATCAGGTTATAAAAACATTTGTATTACCGGTTTCAAGAAGCAACGTAAATGGATTAAGACTTAAACAAATTCTTACACTAACGAGAAACATTTAACGTATAAAGGATCTTAAGGTCAGACTTTACGAAGCAAGTTTTGATTACGTTTTGCATGAACAGTATACCAGAGTCATACAGAATTGAGTTATACAGTTTCTTGAATTTAAAATATGTATATTTTTCTTCTAACAGTCAATCGATCAGAGACAATTTTAATCAATTTAATCAATTTAACAACATTATGACAAAGCATTGAAACGCATATTTTTGACTTTTTTTTATAAGGATGTTATACAAATGTAAACTGTTTTTAAGAACAAAATTGAAAAAAAGTTAAACAAAGAGTCATCGTATTTATAACTAACAATATATATAAAACCAATTGGACACAACTTTACAAAGAGAAATAAAACATGCAATGGCTATTAAATTAATCAATTTATTCAGTTGATAGCAATGTTGTATCAATCTTCATATACTAACATTATATATGGTGATTATTTAGGCTTGTTTCAGATTTTGACGACACTCTTTGCTTGTACATTATGGATACAATTTAATAATTTCGATTAAGTACAGTTCAAGGATTACAAATTCAAATTTTATCAGGCTAGTACATTTTCCTCATTTTATGGCGCATTCGTAAATACGTTTTTTTTGTGGTTAAGTTAAAATTAAAATGCCGTATAAATGCAAACACACTAAAACCATATCTCCGCGTTAATTCTCTATTGTCTTGAAAAGCTTGTGATAAAACGTGTAAAATCATTTCTTCGGACATTTGCGGATATTCTATAATTATAATTGTGGTATTTCCCCAAGAAATTGTTTCACACCTTTCTGGCTTGGTCTGGTGGTTAGACGAATCGGACGTTTAAGAACAAATTATGGGAAATAACAAAAGTCTGTACCACAGACCTGTGTCATTATTGCTTTTAAAACTGTTGGATCATTTCGACTAAATTACTTTTCCCAAAACAAAAATGACAAGCGCACAAATAATAATAATGTCAAGGGGCTAAAACCATGTTTACTTTTGATGGCTTTATTAGTAAAAAGAGCTTGTTAATAAATGCAACCAAAATGCAACAATCAACATCTTGCTATTTTATATGGGGCATTAGGTAAAACTATAGTCTACTTGAATATACAATGATATATAATTACACACATGTAATATCAATTTTAATAAGATATAAAAACTTCATTTTTCTTGTTTTGGTGTAATTAATACATTTCCTTATTTTATGAAATTACTTAATTAATCGTAAATATCCCATTTATTCCCGCATTTTTGATGTTCTGTTCCAAAAAGAAAATACATATTGTAACTAACTTTATGGACAAATGTTAAGGGTCTCCATTAAAGTTAGTGATAATGTAAACGTATTATTATTAACTGAGATTGTATAAGGCTATTTTAAACGCTTATATTGCAGAAATATGTATTAGTACTGTTAACTGGAACGTAAAACATGTCGCCGTGTTCCAGCTTTGCGCTAACTTTTGTACATGAAGTCCCATAAATACATATTCTTTCCATCACTTTGAAGACATCTTTTGTGAGTACCTGCATTAAAATATTGATTTTATAAGCACTTTTCTTACAGATTAGTGATTTTTCTTGTAGGGTAAACATTTTCATTGTTCGTTTACATAACAAAGTTTGTTTTAGATAAGCACACGTTGTTGATAAGAGAGTACACAAAATAGTATCAAAGTTCTTCCTATATAGATTTAAAGTTTATTATTCAGTGTAGATAGTAGACACATATGTTACATGTATCTTTTTGTAAACCAATTCTCCGATTATTAAGTCAACATACACTCGTGGAAGCACCTAATCTTGTCAACTAAAGAAATCACAAACTCAAACTGGAATTAGATGAAGACGGGGTTCGTCCTTCCCTAAAGCATCATAAACAAGGATCGTAGACCTAAATCCGTCATCAGATTGACAGAGTTATGTACAAAACCACATTAAAGACTGTGAATGCCATATAAATAAAAGCAGTAAAGATACATATATTTAACTTTTTCCCTACTAGGTTGTAGCTGCCTGTCCTTATGAGTAGATGGTCCAACTTATTTCCAGTTGGTATAGTATAGTAATACGAAATCTTGTTTTCTTTCTAACTTTTTGTATTGAAGTGATTCGAAGAAATTTTGCAAGCTGACCATTTAGTTTTGTCAGTTAAGCAATTGCCTTGAAAACGGAGCACACCGGATTCGATCCCAGAGGTGTCACTTTCCGGACTTGTCTCTTATTTCTCTCGCTACGTTACATTGGTGCCAAACAAAAGAGATCAGGATCATAATGATACAAAAGAAGCGAGCTTGATGAAAGCTTGTGAGTTACTTGTACAGAAGGCGATGAGTGAAGTTAAAAGCAAAATTAAAGTTGAATGTAGCTGGGTTATACGAATAAAATATATAAATGTTTATCTCTACTTCTCATTGTCATGATAGTGGTTGTAATTTTTATAATTATATTTGAGCTACAAAAATAATATCTTATTTCATAAGCACAACATCAACGTTTATTTCTCTTTATTTATATATTTTGTTTGTTTTCAATAAATATCAGCAAAAATGCCTAACAACAAACTTCATGGGCATCTCCTAAAACAAATCAATTTCCAGTCGTGCATATTATAACGATGGTACATATTCCTTATATCTTCTTGAAGGTGCAAAACAAATAGGTACCTATTTAAGAAAAAAACATAAAGAGGGTAAAAGTAAGTACAAATTTTTCATCTTTCCGGTAATCTTAGATTCTATCCGAACTCAAGGCCACTATTAGAATATGAATAGTCCTTATCTGTGTTAGTAAAATCAAAACATTAATAGAACATTTTTTCAAAGTAGTGCTTGAGTAATAATGCAAGGCTGTTTTTTCTTTTCGTTTGTTGTCTCGTTTCTGCGTTTTTGTCACTTTTACATTTACCCAAGTTTGCTTTTGTCTAGGGGTAGTTCAGATTAAAATATCGTATTCTTATTTTTTCTTATGTATCTCTATTTATTATATATTATGAACATAATGTCTAACTTATAAATATTACGCCCTTTCCCAAGGTATTAATCTAAATAATTCGTAAAGATATAACGTTTACATTCTCTATACAATAAAAGTGAAACATAGAAAGAGGTATTTCTATAAATAAATTGAAGTAAAAAGCTGGTCATTTTCATCTCAGTACAACAGATTCAACACAATCATAAATATGCGGACAATTGAGACCCAAATTTGTTTTATATTTATAAGTATTAAATAATTTCCTACACTAAATTAGAAATATTTGACACCGTTTTAAAACAATTCAAACACTTTGCTTAATTACTACTGGAAACAGATAAACACCGTTTTAAAACAATTCAAACAGTTTGCTTAATTACCACTTGAAACAGATAAACTTATGTTAAACATAAAACCTGTTCCAGAACTCTACCAATACTTGTACGTATTGAAATCATTGATCTTCAAGAATTATGTACATGTTTGGAAAATTCACCTTTAAATAATGCCTGTAAGTTATGTATAGATCAAATAATACCTTATTAACTCATCATTGAAAAACTAATGTTCTTTTAAAATTAACTAGAATTAAGATTTAAAGTTTTCTATAAAAACTGCTTGTTTAAACTCCAAAAGGGTAGATTTTTACCTTGCTAAGGAGAAAAACAAACAAAATCTGTTAAGCCTAGTGGAACAGTTTTTGCGGCGACTGACTCATTTTATTTTTCGCTTCCCTCCTTTTTTCTGTAGTAATATACTAAGGACAATTTTATGATTGGAAGTTAACACAATAATACAACGTTCTTACTAAAGAACATTTACATTTTTAAATTCAACTTTTAAACAATTTTGTGAAACGCCTCCTTTAATAAAATCCATATATGTTAGTTGTTTAACTAGACGTTTGTCAGTTATATTATTTATGAGACGTTTTGCTGTTTGGTCTTAAATTATTGCATAATAAACCTTAGGCTGCACCATTAACATTTGAGCATTTAAGGTCATTGGGACGATCACACCAATTAATGTCACACATAACCTTTTAGCATGCAGGATACCACTTGAAAGGATTCTGAACAAAACAGTTTGGTAACCTACTAAACATCTTTTTAGAGTTTTTAGCAGTATAAGACCACAATTAAACAAAGAAATAACACGAACATACCGATACTTACAAACATTTACATATAAAATGTTAAAAAAGCCAATCGTTTCACTACGATAATGTGATCCATATACCTCCACTATATAACTGTATCTCAAAAATGTTATCAGGACACAAAGATGCACACATGCAAGTAGTAGATATAGAAGAACGCTATGAAAAAATCAAGCTAAGTCATAACACAAAGAGAAGAGATTAAATAAACAATGGCCACGGTGTAACTGTTAATCAGGTTTAACATGGCCAATACCGAATACATCCTTGAATGTGTTGTCCGAAATCACGTCTCTATCAAATGCAAAATTAACTACATAATTCAGTCACAAAGATGTTAGTGTTAGACACTTAATCTGGTAAGGTTTCGCTTGCATAGTTTAAACGGTAAAAGTTAATTCACTCAGAGCAGCATTGTAAAACTTTTACAGGTACCACAACTAAAATAATGATTTTCATTCGGGAATCTTCAAATCACATTGGAAATGCATTTAAAGTTAAACTGGATTATTGACGGAACTAGGCAGCTTTCAGTAAGCATAACAACCCATGTAATATTATAAACTATCATTGTGCAAAGATTTGACCATGTAACTGTATCGTAAAAGTAACATAAAATCTAAATCAAGACAAGATGCAAATTACCAATAAAACACATATAACCGTTGTATATTTGCGTGTAACAGCTTCAACATAATGCAAAAAATTATAGCTATCATTTATATCAAAAGATGGTTTATTGTAAACATGTTTTCAATGTTATGCGATCAACGTGGGAAGATGTCAATTAAATGACAGAAAATTGACTACGTTCAGTTAGTAAGATCCGTATGATGTATATAAAGTGTTGCTAAGGCGAAAGTGTTGCTAAGATATAATGATTATAAATTGTTTCATCCTTTCAAAGAAAATGTAAAAAAGTAATGCAAAATAAAAATAATATTTTGTTAGCATTTAGTTAAGTTTTACATAATATAACGTAGCTGTTTAAATTTGTAAGATGTAAAACACATTTTTATTATGATCAATCTTTCGTTTCTGGTGTATATCTGTGTACCAGTAGCCATAGATGTTTTATGAATTTACTACGGGAAGGTGCATGCACAAGAAAAAAAGCGCCTATAAAATGATTTTTTTTAATTTGTAGTGTAGTTACTTTACAGCTAACAGGTATTATTTTTGTTTTATTATTTTGGCAAATCAGTTCGATTGAACAATGCACACAACTCCATCTTCTTGTAAGTTATGTCTCGTCTCTGTGTTTCTTTGTCACATTTACATATACCCTGCCTTGGCCTAGAGGTAATTTAGACGTAAATATCTGTTGTTATTTTGATAGGACCATTTCTTATTAACCTATTCTTATTTATCTATTTACCTATTGAATCTATTTTTGTCTGTCTATTTATCAGAAACTAAAACAGCAACCCGGAAATACGAAAATGGTCTTTGCTTCAGGTGGGATTTTGTACAAAAACAACAACAGCACACACGAGAACGCCATAATTAAAATAGATCATTTATGTAGGGGTTTGACCTATTCTCAAAGAATACAATATATGAGATTTAACTACACGTTTTATTGTTTGTAAAAAACGTGCTGGTCTTTAAAATATTTTTGTACTGTAATTGTTAGGCAGAAAACAAAGCAAAACCGTTCATCTAATCCCCGGTATAACACACTCACACAGACATATCTCCGTTGTCTAAATATTGCAATAATCTTATAAAGACGTGTGTAAATTTTGCCTACTACCTATAAACTAATAGTTATGACATTCTGTAAGAGAATTCGCAAAACCGTTCCTCCTAATGGCGTTTTGACAACACCCAGTGCTTAAGTGCTTTTTTCTCAGAAAAGAAAACATGTCTTTTCAGCAGAAATTTGTTATTATCGTTGTAAAACGACGTTATGCCTCTTTCTCGTAAATGTTTATTTACTAAACAAGACGCACGCAATAACAATGAGTAGACTATTGTGGCCAAGGAAGGATTATAGTTCAGAACTTATTTATTTGCATGAGGTTGGCCATCTAGCATGGGAAGAAAGCATTATAAGAAATAACATATGATATGAAGCAGATACTGACACTATTTAAAAAATACATATTGGCAGTTGGCTCCACTTAACAGCATAACATATAAAATTCTAATATCAAATATCAATATCAATATATATTTACAATACACTTAATTGAATAATCATGTCTAAAGTACATATATCCTAAGCATATTCGTTAAGGTATGATTAAATAAGTACGATTAGCCAACATATTGTCAACAATATAACAACAAATACAAATATATTAATATATTAGAACAGTTAGCGGTATGCAGGGCTTAATTGTAGACATAAAGACTATCACCAACGTTGTTAATTATGTGTTAAGTATGTGGCAAAATCTTACACAAGTAAACATCTGTATCCCTTAATTAAAAAATAATCAGCAACGCAATACAATGTCAATTACTTACGGTCAGTTAAATGTATTTTCAGGTTCTTTAACGCGGTAGGTAGAATCACACACTTTCCATCAAATATACATTATGTGAACTAAACAACCGTTAGTCTTTTAATACATGTATTCATCAGAATATGCAAATTTAAAGTTATTACAGCAAACGCTTGATAGCATTCATTTGGAAATAACCACGTCTACACGACGGAAATATGTCATAAACGCAGTGAAACGCAATTGTGCGATTATCTTGTAAATAATTATTTCCGAAGCTAACAGAACGCACGCAATAATACTGAACACAATACTTCGAAGAATGAATGTATAATGAATAAATAAATATAACAAACATTGCAGCATGAACCAAAATTGGAAAAATCAGACCTCAAAAGTACTTACATAAAAGCCAAATGTGAAAACAAATCTGTAATAAATCATTTAACAAAAGACAAAATCCTACATTTACCGCCTTGGAACGGTCATTCCGCTAAAGAGACTGACTGGACTACTTAAACCAGTTTTACAGAGCCCTTACCTCTCACTTCCTGATGTGTTTTGAAATACAAGCAATGAAAAGAAAACCGATTTATTCAAATAAAAATATGTCATCGTTAAAAGAAAGAAGTGACGAAATTGAAAAATAATGTCCATTCAGTATTTAGAAGAAAGGCTGTTTTCGAAAGGTCAATACTGACCGTCTGGTATTTGAAGTAAATGTGAATATTAAAATATTATTGTATGATTGTAAATGTGTAATAAACTGAAACAATGTAATTGTTAAAATGGGCAAGAAGAAAAACAGAAAATGTTCATAGTAAGGCAAAAATGAGAATTTGATCATGTCCAAACTTTCATTGAGAGAAAAATGTATTATTTCACGACCGAGGGTATCCAAAATGCTGATGAACATAAACGGACTAAAAGGGTGCATTAGTGATTGAAAGAAACGTTATAAGATGTATTCTTTATTTCATAAACGGGATGTACTTTTTAATAAAAAAAACGCATGAACATGTGCACATGTGCAACAACTCTACTAATATACAGCAGGTAGCTGAAAATAAACCATGGAAATTAACGGGCCACACTGTCGCATGATCATTAGCATTATATGAACTAATACTTATTACTGCAGTGACTAAGGTCTATTGACAGATTAACTCAAAGATGTGTAGTTTCCAAAAAGGCACAATGAAACATGTGTCGGTCATTGTTTGGTAAATACTGCAAAGTCAGCATTATCAACTAATTGAATAATATTCCTCGCTATTCCTATGTATGATAAAGATAAATAAACATCGATTCATGAATTAAAACATGCATCGCTTTTTAAAGTTTAAGAAAAGAAACCATGGCTTAGACTAGAAAATATCGTTGTATCGGGCATACGTGTCAGACAGTTGTCTGTCTACGTTAATTTATCACCAAGCACGCTTGTATTTGCCAAAAATTGAATTATATAGTATTTTCTTAAATTCTATACATTGTTCTTGTCACTAAAAAAATTGCCAGATTTATCAAGGAAAATATGTTTTAATTAAAATTCGTCTTATATAATTTCAAGGTAAATAAGAAAAATGTAATATAAAATTTACTACAGATATTTAAATCTAAACCACCTCTAGACAAAGGATAACAGGGTAAATATAAATGTGACAAAAAACAGACACGAGGTATAACACACAAAAAGAAAAACCAGCAGTTTTCGCCTTGGTGCGGTCAGTCGGCCAAAGGACCGACTGGGGTGCTTAAGCACAGTTTGTGGAGCCCTCCGACCTCCCACTTCCTGAAGGTTTTTCTACCAAACAAACAGTGTAAATAAAGCTATTCCGTCGAAATGAAATCTGACTTGCTGCAATGTTTAAATATATAAAGTTTGTTCGTAAAATAAAGCTTTAATAATATAGTTTTAAGTGTATTTGTAAAAGTCTTCAGAACCATGATATTATATGTACTTTCATTAAAATATGGCGTCGGTTGGCATGTGTCTGTAATTTAAGAAGCATTGTCATCGGAATAGAATAGGAACTTAAAAAAGGTCGGTGTCTTTTCGCATCCCCATGTTCCAAAAATAAAGAAGAAAAATATTTCAGAATAAGCTTGTCTCATTAAGATGACACAAATCCTCCCAAACCACATATAATCGGTTTTTCATGACTAGCTCACATCGTGGTAAATGTTATAAAACTAATCTACAGCTTAATTACGCAAATTATAAGGCGTTTTGTCCATTTATTGTACATTTTTGTCTTGAAAAAGAAATCTTCACGGAAATTTCCTTGCTGTGAACTGCACTTCCACTCATGGCAGGGTGCTTATATTTTAGATTATAAGTGTACCCTATTTATTGCTTTCCGAGAAAGAAAAGATAGATTAATTAAGATAAATAAATCTAAATGTAGGCACTATTTCAGTTCCGAAAAAAGAGACAAACCTTCGCAATTTTTCTGCAACTTAGAATAACATCATATCAATAACATGCCAATAGTAGAAATAAAAAAAATGAAACAATAATTTTTGAAGAAGTCAAACTATTACATAATACATGCTGCTATTTTCATATGGTAAGGAAATTTACTCTGTAAAGTAATTAATCGAAGATATATTTGTCCGTGTAAAAATGGTAATTATCAGTAAAAAAACTTGAAGCCAACAAAATGATTACTATATCTTTAACAAACTATGGAACACTCATTGAGCAATTTGAGACGATAATGCTAAAGATAAGTTCCATCGGTCTTCATAGAGCCTTTGTCGTGTGAAAGAAAATCTGGGACAGAACCAAAATATACCTATCCGTTATCGTGTTTTTCATGATGACTCTTAAATCTTCTTTTTTCCCAATAGTTTATGTTTAGATGTGATCAATTGTTTTGACATAGAACTGAAATATATTTCCTAAAATATAAATTGTTTATGTTTTAAGTATGAAGTGACAACAAAAGTTATGAAGCAGATTAAAATTTGGAATCTTTCGCTCAGAAATATTTTTTTTTCAAACTATCGCCATTATTTTTATTCCGTTGACGCACTATTTGGAATATGAAAATAAAACCCCACAACACATGAGCATAGCAAAATAAACCAAATTTGAAAAGACACAGGACAAAAGTATTTACATGATTGCCAAATGTACAAGTGAGAACAAATATCTGACGAATAAGAAAACTAGTAGAACAAACCCAACAATTACCTCCTTGGAACGGCGTATGGGCAAAAAGAACCGACATGGAGATATATAAAATGCAAGTATTAAAAAGACAACCATCTATTTAAACTTACTAGGTTTAAACAGATTGGAAATAAACCACAACACTTCTAAATTTATACCATGTTTTTGGAGTTCTACTTCTCATATAAGCATACAAATCTTATTTCTTAACTTAACCTGTGGCAATTTGTATTGTTACAACATAATATAGAAAACGCTTTACATATGTTTGATAGCCATGAACAGTTTTATAATCAGTTACTGTCATCGACAAAGCTAAGAATATATTCTAGAATATATTCTAACATTTAATATTTCTATGGTACTTATATAAGAAACGTTTATCTTGAATTATTTTAAATTTCAAAACTAAATAGTTTCCATGGTTTAATTGCATATTATTGTTAAAGGTTTGTACGCTTTAAAAACATCAAACAACAAAACTCATTTCCTACGTTTGATACAAAATCTCTACATTTTTACATTTAGCTGGTGGACAATTTCATGCCAGCTGTTTGTGACGATGCCTACCATTTTGGCATATTTCCTAAAGGTTCCGATGTAATTATTAGCAACAGATTAGTAGGTCACAAAGACAGTGATTTAGTTCCATGAAGAATTGAAGGCTCTTTTTAGGTCATAACTTACAATAAGCCTGATAAACAGACGTGTTAGAAAAGTCTGAGTTCCGGTTAATCCTTAAATGCTTTTCTTTTATTCTTAATATCCCCAGAATATATATCACCACAATCTTGGGATAAAGAAAACAGATTCACATCTCTCCTGAGACTTCTTTTTCAATTGATGTTTTACTTTTCATTTTAAAAAAATTCTTACTTTGCAGTTCGCGACTGAGCCATTAACATTTAATAACATTAATGTCATGCTTTCATGCGTTTATTATTATTATTATTATTATTATTATTATTATTATTATTATTATTATTATTATTATTATTATTATTATAATTATAATTATTATCATCAATATTATTATTATTGACGTTGTTTAGTGATTCAACGTCATTTTAAATATATTACTCTTGGATCTACTATACCAGTCTTCCCTGTACCAAATGTCATAATTTGAACTGTTTGCTTCGAAAATATGTTTCACTGTATAGCTTGTTTCATTGTATGCATTTTACATCTGACTCACATGTGAATACCCTGGAGATTGCATTGTCTGCATTTTAATATATGTTGCAGTGCCCAAAACCTTGATTTTTTTCGTGTTTTCGTATTATATTTCAATATTTATTTTAACTAATCAATGCAGTCGATCTATACCATGTGATCATCTTTAAAAGACAGTACCCACTGGCCAGTAATCGCAACATCTGCGTTTGTTTTTCTAAATGTTCCTTGTAAATTTTAAAGTAAGACTTTAGTAACCTCTAAATATGTATTTATATATGCACTATATATTAATACATCGTAATATTTTAGATCAGTATAGCATTATATCTGTATCAATAATGCAATAACTTACTGGCGAATCTTTCCAAAATAATATCAAGCCTTGACAATGATTTTGTCTCATGCAATTACTTTTCCACGAAACATCAGAAACTACAAGACTAATAGTAAACATATCACACCACCATGTGACGATTAAATGAATATCAAAATATGTTACAAATAAGTATTTATATTAAATGATAACATGGGATTCGACATGTAACAATATTTTGATTTATTGCAGCAAAGTGAACATTACATGTAGAAGAAACCGCACATAAAAGAACCCTTCATTGATGTATATATTGTAATTAAGTTATCTATATTAAAAACGTATATGTATGTAGTAAGTTCGATGAAATAACACGATGTGCCTCAATTTTTGGAAAGCATTAATCCAACTCTAAAGAATTTTCTTTTCAAGAAAACAGTATCAAAAACATTTCTTATTGTCTCTTATTTCAGAATGCTCATTAAATGTTGGAAAATATTGTTTGTATCGTGATTCCTCGGAGCATCGTTAAACAAGATCAGTATTCCTTATCCGTCAACTGACTGACTAAACAATGTCCAAGACGACTATGGAGGCTACGAATGACACATACATAAGAGCGATGTGGCCAATATATTAGCCGTTATTCTCTTGGACTGTCTGTTGTGCAGGATGGATGTAATATCTCAAGAAAAAATCTTGTATGTAGTTGTCGTTTAATCTGGCGGGTTTCACAAGTCGCGGACGTTTTTAGCCGCTGTTGGTTTTCATTTTTACTTGCTTTGTCTTATTAAAAGAAAAAAAATAGAAACACGTTAATGAATAATTTCTTGACAATTAAACGAATAGTAGAAATAACGATACAATCTATACTATCCATATGTCAGCAAATAAAAACATTACATATAAGAAAAGAATATGGAGATATGATTTTTATATATTTTTAAAATCATTACACAATATTTTACAGTTAAGTCCTTGAGAGTGAAACAATTGAATGTCTAGCCATGTTGCCAAGAATAAGTTGGCAGGCACATTGATTTATTATATTCACAATAGTCTTAAATGATCTATTATATTAAAATTATATTTTCTACAAATTTGAAAACGAAGAGGGCAATGTGAAATGTAGTTATACACAAAGGAAAAATACTTTCTTTTTTTTAGCATTCGAACCCGGGTCCTCTTATATAGCAAGTCAGTGCTCTGCGCCATTTTATCTTGTTCATGCTTGTTCATGTAGTTTAATTATACATTGTTACCGCATTTATTACATTATACTTCAACTTACCATTTCCTAATGTTGGTATGTTAAGCCGACGGATGTCAGTTTTTTATGGATTCATGTCGGACTTATTGAGTATGAATATTGTTCTTTTTTAATTCCTATCCTATATTTTTAATTGAACTTTGTTTTAAATTTACATTATATTTTCTTGTAACATGGTACATTTTAATAATGACAAGTGCTTATTTTTGTTGTAGCTTTATTTTAATTACATGCACATATTACGTGAGTTTATTATGCATTTAATAACTATTGAAATAAATATCAAAGCTGTTTTATATGGGTATTGTACATGTCCTTTATCATAAATATAATCAATAGTAATAAAATGCGCAACACATTTACAATAATGTTTAAGGTACTTAGATAAACTTTATTAATCATTTAGAACTTAGAAAGAAAATAGAAGCATGTAATTTGCTGTTTCCGGTTATTGAAACTCCCAATTTTAATAAAGTAGTAATTTAATATGTATTAATGGTCTTTGTCATAAATCTGTAAGATATTAAATTGAGATGACACTTGGTAATTTACACTGACAGATGCATTAGTGACATGCAAAGAAGAACTGTTTCGATAGCCAATCTAGGGTATTTATAGGCTTACAAATTTGCATAGAGCAAATATGGGCAGTGATTATGAAAACGGATTGTCCCTTGACAATGATGGAAGCACCGAAAATAATATGTTGCAAAGAAAATATAACATAATCTACTTGTGAAGTAAGTAAGTTGTGGAGTAAGTGTTCTAAAACTCGTATAAAAATAAAGACTAAAGAAAAAAAAAGTTGCGATTATATTGTGTGTAGAAACCTAAATAATGAAACCGTTAACAATATTATGTAAAACACATTTATCAATAATCCAACAAATCTGTTCTACCAAGGAATGTTTCAGCTAGGTCCATAATAATGTTTGAAGTAAGAACACATCATTCTTTGAATTTTTAAAAAATGTATACATAGTATAGATTGATATCGATTTCGCTCAACTTTATGATTAACTCTAGTACGTTTTTTAGTTTATTTCCTGTTTCAACTCGTAAATCCGATTTATAAAATCGGTGGAAAAGATATAGAAATAAGTACTTGTTGGCAGAGTTCTGAAGAATCAGCTCATGTTTACATATCCATGTTAAATGTTGATAAATTTTATAAACTGATATATCTTTAAAAAATATAAATACATACAAATTGTGCAATGGATATGACGATAGTACCCGGTTATTCGTGTAAACAGGACTATTTTGCTATAAAACGTTTTAAAGAAATTTGAAGCTAAATTAAAATCTTTGACATTTTAAGACAGAAGTGATGTAGAACAATAAATAAATCAGGAATATGCTCACTGTGAAACCATGATCATTCATTTGCTGATTCAAGGTTACTCCTGCGATGTAGAAGTTCGACAATACACAACACTACACAACTGAACAAGAATTTAGAAATGTACATTTTTTAATTAGGTTTTCGTCTTGTACGCGTTATATTGTCTGATCGCAACTGACAACTCATCTTGCGTGTCCGCGATAGCATTGGAAGTGAAAGTGTATTAAAAGGCGCATACAACCTAAATGGCCCTTCTTTTAAAGTACATTAGATATTGTTCTAATAAAATATAAAATTGCCAATTGTATCACTTATAGGAATGTTTTCAGATGATTTTTCTTCTAGAAACCAAAACTAATAAAGGGGCTTAATTAAATTAGCATATGAACACAAGTCTCACTTTGCCCACACCGATTCAGAGAAGGCAAATTGTGTGCACCCTATTTACTCATCACTAACATGACTGAAATATGTTATATCACAAGTATCAACTTCTTCTGATAGCAATTAATAATATTCATAATATTAAAAATGGTAAATCTAATAAATACTGGCAGACACATTAGTAGAATGCTTTTCTAGATTGATAGAACAATTATGTTTGGAAATGCATTGTGAGACTCTATGCAACAAGAAACAACAGACAACAACACCTATCATTAAAAGATATACCTTTTGTACGTACTTTGATGTCTATGAATATGTATCTGTTAAATTTTCATTTAAGAATAAACAAAGGGATACACAATTATTAACCTATTTTATGCATTCCTACACATGTGTGACTATTTGAACAATGTCATTTTATATGCCTTAAAAAGCTTTAATAATCCATGTGCTAGGGGTTCCCCCTGTTCAAATGATGTGCCCTAAGTTACTGTTCATAATTTTGAACTAGGTACTGGGACACATCAGAAAAGTGAGGGTAGACATCTGGGAACCTGGCAATAACTCCGTAATTGACGTCACAACCTCCATCCTACATGAGCTAAATGAGGCCAGAAATTAGGGGTAGGGGAAACTTAAATGCTCATATCTCCTTTATTATAAGTGATACCAAAACAAATTACCAATCAAAATGATTGTATTCATTGACTCTATCTGATACAATAGTGTATTTTGATACAAATATGTAAATGAGGTCACCAGAGGTCAAAAGGTCACAAAATTTGACCTTTGCTCAAAATTTGACTTTTCTCGCAGAAAATTCTATTTTCGGATAGGTAGGGAAATATTTTTCAATATTGTGGGAAGTTTCCATTAGCCAAGAGACTACTGATCAAATTGATATGCACATATTGTGATTTAATCCTTTAGGAACCTAAATAATTACAACTGAAAGATAGCCTTATTTTGAAAATACTAATTTTCAAGGTCACGAGGAGTGAAAATGTCAGGTGCAAAAGGTATGTAAAATCTTCATTCTATGTAACCCTATCACCCATTTATTATTTGTTAATTACAATAAACACGGATTACCACTCATTCCTGTCACATTTTGTCCAAGTTAACCCTTTAGTTTTCATGAACCCCTCCTGGATATAAGCCGTTACATATTTGCATAAAGTCCATTACAGAGAGAGAATTTTTTTTAGGCCTGGATTTTTTTAAGATTTTATTGGGTGGTATCATCATTACACACTGAAGGTGGCAGCACCGCATATCCTGTCTGTCACTGAAACCACCCACCACATTTGCATTACAAAGGGAAATGAAATCAACAATCATCTGCAAATAACCATCAGCAATAAACAAGAATCTCTTCTCAAAATATGTAATATTTGTAAGTTTATCATAATATGCAATGAATTCCATTGGAACTAAATGTGTATCTGTAAAGTCACAGGTAAAAACATGTAGGTCAGCTGCCCTAATGTTATGGTAGCCCCATGCATTATACACCTGGCTTGTAGGCCACACAGAAGTACACATGTAGATGTTGTGTAGACCCTACAGTTGTGTAATCAATAGTGTAGCTGACCCTATGCATTAGTTATTAGTGCATGTACATGTATTGTCAATAGATGGCGCTAGTGGTGCTTCCAGGACAAAGGTATCACATGGTTGGCATCCTAAAATTGTAATTAATGCACCTACTGGCCTACTTACAGTCACTTTTGTCTGAGACATGTGCTCCTTATTCATTTCAGTTTGCCACCAAGATCCCAAAATGCAGGGTCAAGGCGTCCAGTTAGTGGGTGGAGATGGTACAGTTGAACACGTTGACTTAGCCAAATGTATCATTTGCCAGTCTACAACACAGTCAGCAACTACTAGTGAAGCTAATGGAAGAAAGCGTATCCGTGATGCAGCTGAAATAAGAAATGACAGTGTTGCCAAAAGGCTCAGAAGTCTTGGAGAAGAGGCCTTTGTGTACCACATGGACAACAACTGTTATAAAAGATATACTCTGAAAAAGACTTTGAATGCAATAAAAGCCCGTTCAAATTCGAGTAGCAATGATGAGCCTCAAAGTGAGGAATCGTCACGTAGTCGACGCTCTAGCATCTTGCCAAGACCAGGTCCCTGCAAAGACGTTGACGTGTATAAGCTAAAGTGCGTAATCTGTGGATTTGCAAAGAAACAAGATGTATATGAAAAGTATCGCATTTCAGAGATGGATAGAGCAAAAAAAAATTCTGGAGGCAACCGTATGGCTCCAGGATGATGTCTACATCCGCAAATGTGACTTGCAAAGCGTTAGTGCTGTATTTGGAGCAGACTTGTATTGCCATAAGCTGTGTATTAAGAAGTACCTGCTAAAATATGAACGAAAACAAGATAGGGAAGTTGAAGAGAAACCGGTTAGTGCAAAACAGAGGGCATGGTCATGTATTATTCGTGACATAGAGGCTGGAGTAAATCAAGGAAGAGGCTATGAACTGAGCTATGTGAGGGATTGCATCAACAAAGTCATTGAATCAGACTCTACAATTGTGACAAACAGGGAGGTGACTGTTCTTTTGATGAACCACTTTGGTGATGAAATAACATTTTCTCAGCCTAAACAGGTCAACAAATCTTTAATGTTTTTTGGACAAAGCGTTAGTGCCAAAAATATGGATGAAACAATCCATGCTTCAGATCCGATCCGTCAGAGTGCAGAGCTCCTCCGCAAGCATCTCTTAGAGTATGACTTTCAATTACAAGATCGGTTCTGTGATGCCAATGACCTGAAAACGGCATGGGCAAGCATGAAAATTCCTGAACCTTTGTTAAGTTTTTTTTTTCCATTCTGTATAACTTTGATATGGGTTCATTCGATTATGCATGCAAATATGTAGGTCTAGGTGATGATGTGGAAGAAGAAGGTGAACCAGAAAATGGGGTGTCTAAATCCAGGTGTAGACAAATGCTGGCACTTTTCCTGACCATGTATTATATTTTGCATAATGGCAGAAGGAGAACCCCACTTCATATTCTCAACAGTCAGTCTATCTATGATACATGTAAAAGTGCTACTCTTATCAAAAGCTTTAATCGCTTTGGTTTGTGTTCTAGTTATGAGGAAGTGATGCGCCACCACAATGTTTTGGCTATGTTTAATATTCTGTCCTGTGAAAGTGAGGTTCCATTTCCCAGTCACTTTGTAGGCTCACAGTTTACGCATGCAGCTTTTGATAATTTCGACCACGAAGAGGCAACATTGTCTGGCATTGGTGGTAGCCATGACACAGTTACTGTGTTGTTCCAGGATGACATGGACACCCAAGCTGCGAAGCCTAATGTATCAGAAACAAGAATAACCCATGGGCCTAGAACCTTTGACTTTGACCTGAAGTGCAAGGAACTAAGAAAATTCTTCAAACCATCGAAGAAGGCGGATCTTCCAGCCAGTTATCAGGTCCCAACGGAGACCATTCAAGTAGAGGAAAGGCTAATGAACAGTGTAAGGGCAAAAGATGTAGCCTGGTTGCTGGCAAGATTAGATCTTGATACAGACCCATTGTACACAGTTGGAATAAGGCCACAGCAGCAGATGATGCCATCCTGGAGTGCTGCTAACTCGATCTTTACAGAAGACAAGACCAAACTGAAACGAGTTGCTTTTCTTCCTGTACTGCCATACCCTGTAACCCAATACGACACCGTGTACACAGCTATGAAAAACCTGCAGAGCACTCTTCATCATCTTGATCAGCCAGTGTTACCAGTAACGTGCGATGAAGGTGTTTATCACATAGCACGAGAGATCCAGCTCATCCGTCCGCTCGAGTTTCAGAATATTGTACTTTGTCTTGGATCATTCCATATGGCCAAAGTTAACCTAAGCTGCATTGGAAAGTATCTGAAAGGGAGCGGGGCAGAAAATATCTTAGTTGAGAGTAGCGTGTTTGGTGCCAATGTGATAGAATCTGTGTTGAATGGCAACAATTACACAAGGTCACTGAAAGGAATACAGCTTCTCAAGGAATCATTGTGTAGGCTACAATGGAGTGAATTCTTTGGTGGACAAGATGAAAATAGAACAAAGTTCAAGGAGTTACTAGAAAAATTGGTGCAATTGAAAGCAAAAGTGGCAGATAAGAAACGTGATGACAGTGCACGTCTCATAGAAGAATTTGAGGCTTCATCCCATGAGCTACTGAGTTGCTTTGATGCATTCACTTCTGAAGCTGGAGAAAGAAGTGAAACCTTCAGATACTGGGACACTTTTATTAAGCTGGCTTCCAATCTTGAAAACTTGATCAGAAGTGATCGCGAAGGAAACTGGGAGTTGCACCTTGGAGCAGTACAGGCTTTGCTTCCAATCTTTGCCGCTTTTGATTCTATAAACTATTTAAGATGGTGTTCGTTGTACCTAGACGATATGAGAAAACTCCCAGAATGCGCTCCCGAAATTTACCATGCATTTCAAGATGGCAAATTTGCCATAAGGCGGTCACCTGGTAGTTTCAAAGCCGTCGGCGCCGACATGGCATTAGAACAAAGGATCAATCGATCTAAAAAGAGCAGCTCGGGTATCATTGGAAGCACAAGAAAGAAGCAATACGTTGCAATGTGGGATATCATATACCATGAAATGCTGGGAATAAGTAACCTTCATCGGGAGCTAAGTGGTGTCAGATCAGGATATTACCAGCAAAGTGTCAGCTCTTCCTTCAGCAAATCGGAGACAGAACTCGGGGAGAAAAACATCCAAGCTATTCTCACTGTGATACAGAACAAGGAAAATCCTTTCAGGAATCATGCCCCTCAACCTAAGCTCCACAACATCATGACACAGCAAGTTATGACTGATGAGATACGTGACCAGTTACTCAGAGTGGAAATCATTGGAAGAGAATCCAAAGAAAAACAACGGAGAGAACGCCTCGTTGAAAAATCTGTTGTTAGGTTTTCTCAAACTATCCACAGAACAAATCTGAAGACCTTCATGAGTATTCAGGAGAAATCCAAGGGGGACAAAGTTTCAGGAAAATCAGCAAAGCAGAAGGAAGACAAACATCAGAAACAAATGATAGAAGTTGCCCGAGCGCGTGGAAGATCAATGCAAGAACTCCTCGAGTATGATTTGTCATCATCAAGTGTCCTGTTGGCAAGGAACGGCTCATGACAAAAGCCAACAAGTGCACACTTATGTCTGAATTGGAAAGACACCTGGCAGATGATGACCCAAAGGTCCCAGAGAACGGCAAGTGTACAAAGATGGGTTATATTGCAGATGTCATGGCAAATGCAAGAAAGATCAGTTCCAAAAAGTGTACCACATTTGGAGAGCTCAGTAATGCCATTCTGGAGTATGTCCTGATATCTGCAAAGAATGGTGACAGACTAGATTTAGTGTTTGACTCCTACCTAGATTTGTCAATCAAAGATTCTGAAAGAAAGAGACGAGAAACAATAAGTCCGATTGAGATTAATGTGGTCAGTGGTGACACACCTTTGCCAGTCCAGATGGAGCGATTCTGGCCATCGAACAGTAACAAGCACAAGCTTGAACTATTGCTCAGTCAGCTAGCCATTAGACAAGCTAAAGAGAAACCGTCAAATCTCCAGTTATTTGTCAGTGTTTTTTTTCTGGTGAATCGGGCCTGGTTCCTTGTCTTTCCTGTTGTGATGGCTCTTCCTGTGATGTTCCAGAACTCTGCATTGATATGGAAGAGGCAGATAACCGCATCATTCCTCATGCCATGCATGCTGTGGAACATGGAATGGAAAGACTAGTGGTACCTTCCCCAGATACAGATGTCTTCGTTTTACTCTTGTATTACTGGGATACACTTCATGCTAAAGGCCTTGATGAATTGTGGTTAAAAGCTGGTGTTGGGGATTCAACACGACACATCCCAATTCATTCACTTGCATCCCGTATCGGCCATGATCTTTGTAAGGTGCTTCCCGCAGTTCATACACTAACTGGTTGTGACTACACTAGCAAGGTGGGGACGAAGCCTGCGGCACTCAAAGCCAATCCTTCGGTGAACTTGGAGAATTTTGGCACCAACTGATGATGATGTGGCATTTGCAGAAGCATACCTCGTTCAAGTTCTGAAGAAGGGAACGAATCTTACCACCATGAATGACCTTCGCGACCACCTCTATCACCACAGCAAAGGGGTATCACTAGAGCAGTTACCACCAACAAGCCATGCCATTGAGGTACACATCAGAAGGGCATATTATGCAACTCATGAGATGACTACAATCCTGAATCCCCATCAAGCCTCACTCAATCCTGTCTCCTTTGGGTTTCAAGAAGGAATGAAATCCATGTACCTTGTACCAGTCACTGGTGTAAGACCAATTCCAGAAGAATGGGCCATACAATGCAATTGCCTAAAATGTGCAACAGAAAGGTGTCCCTGTCGTCAAAGCAATTTGCCTTGCTGTTCGTTTTGCAAATGCCAGGCTACACATGTCATTGAGGAGACTTGCTGTAAAAATCCTGCTGGGCAGTTATAGTCAGAATTTGATCTTTAGAGTCGTACTTAGAAATAATTTTGTGTTTTTAATGTGCAACAAGAAGTTTATATCGTTACTTGTGAACTAACTTTAATTCCGATTTTTTGAAAACAAGTACCACCACTTCTCTATTGCGCAATCCTAGAAATGTGAGGAAAAGGGTAATTACAACAATAAGAGTTCCTGCCATTAGCAAACATAATATTTACAAGGTAGAATGTGAGTTCCTATCAAAAAGTCATAAAATGTTCTTTCATAACCTCCCGAATATACAGCATTGGAAAATTAGTATTTTCAAAATAAAGCTATTTGTCAGTTGTAATTATTTAGGTTCCTAAAGGACAAAAGCACAATATGTGCAAATCAATTTGATCAGTAGGCTCTTGGCTAATGGAAACTTCCCAAAATATTGAAAAATATTTCCCTACCTATCTGAAAATAGAATTTTCTGTGAGACAGGTCAAATTTTAAGCGAAGGCCAATTTTAGTGACCTTTTGACCTCTGGTGACCTAATTTATATATTTGTATCAAAATACACGATTGTATCAGATAGAGTAATTAGCAAACATAATAATTACAAGGTAGAATGTGAGTTCCTATCAAAAAGTCATAAAATGTTCTTTCTTAACCTCCCGAATATACAGCATTGGAAAATTAGTATTTTCAAAATAAGGCTATTTGTCATTTGTAATTATTTAGGTTCCTAAAGGATTAAAGCAGAAATGTGCATATCAATTTGATCAGTAGTCTCTTGGCTAATGGAAACTTCCCACAATATTGAAAAATATTTCCCTACCTATCCGAAAATAGAATTTTCTGCGAGAAAGGTCAAATTTTGAGCAAAGGTCAAATTTTGTGACCTTTTGACCTCTGGTGACCTAATTTACATATTTGTATCAAAATACACTATTGTATCAGATAGAGTCAATAAATACGAACATTTTGATTGGTAATTTGTTTTGGTATCACTTATAATAAAGGAGATATGAGCATTTAAGTTTCCCCTACCCCTAATTTCTGGCCCCATTTGGCTCATGCGGGATGGAGGTTGTGACGTCAATAACAGAGTTATTGCCGGGTTCCCAGATGTCTATCCTCACTTTCTGATGTGTCCCAGTACCTAGTTCAAAATTATGAACAGTAACTTAGGGCACATCATTTGCATACGGGGACCCCCCTAGCCAATGGACTATAAATGTTACAACAAATAACATATTCAATTAGCAGGTAAAAAAAGTTTGTCCAATAAGAAAGGTAACTATTTTATGCCCGAATGTGTACGACACATAGGTAAGATTTTTACTTATGTTCGTCCATACTGTAACAATTTCTTTCTCAACTTTTACCCTGTGAAGACGAAAGAAACAGCTCAGTGGATCAGTTGATTTTTATTGTAGGTTACCTATATACCTTGCATCAACAATATCGTCGAAAGTCAATCCTATTTTAAACGAATCTTGTAAAAGTTACAGAATCTTTAATTTCATTTTCAGTTATCGGTCGGTACACACGGCCACTAAGGAAGCATGCAACCGGATACGTCAACACTATATTTATACGTATATCGTATATTAAATTCAATAGAATTAATGATTTTTACTTTCTGTACATTTGTATAAAGTTTATGTACAAAATACGCTCTTGTTCTCAGAGATAAGACTTGTACTTTTATTATGTGGTATTAGACATCTATTACTTT
Source organism: Sinonovacula constricta (assembly GCA_007844125.1). Lineage (NCBI taxonomy): Eukaryota > Metazoa > Mollusca > Bivalvia > Cardiida > Solecurtidae > Sinonovacula > Sinonovacula constricta. Next base: position 34,020,208 of record CM017571.1, on the reverse strand, counting down.
AAGAAAATTGACAGTTACCTAGACTGACCTCTGCCTGTAATTACAAATCACTACAATGTCACCTTTACCTATATAGATAAGTTAGTGCATCTGATTAATATGTTAGGCTAAATGAAATGATACAGTAACGATGCAATGTGATTAAAAATATAAAAAGAAAACAATTGCGCAGACAAGACTAACAATTGAGTAGTAAAGAATTTCGAAACATCTGTTTTGAGGCAAGGTTGAAGAATGAGCCTTACAGAAAACACGCTTTAAAATTTCCCGTCTTCGATTTAGTCTTGTCATTTAAAGCGGTAAACAATGTTCCGTTATTTGTGCTTTAGTTGTAATTAATAGTATGACATTCGACCACAAAAGTTGGCCCACACCATGTTGCCTTATAATGACGGTTCGGGGCACCAGACGCTTAAGTAGTACATTTAATTGTAAATAAAACACAAACCAAACAAAAACGACTGTCCTCCAGAATGTGTCATTATTTCTGTCGAAGATGTGTGTGTTTATTACAACGTGTATACCCAACCAAAATGTATTTCCTTCGAACGGTGTTTTTTCTATACAAAATGATTTAAAATCAAAATTGAAAACAATTTGAAAATTCTAATTTCCTGTATTTTTCAATGACATTAAGCAAAAATCACCCAAATGGTATGTTATATTTATAATCCAAACAGGTACCTGGAAAAAATCCATTTACATATTTGCTGTTTATTTTGCTTATAATCAATTGGTGAGTTAAGCTCTCTTATGATAAAAGAACCGACAACAATTCAAAGAATCAACTACATTTCCGACAACTTGCATTTATAGAAGCACCTTCATTCCTAGCTCATTAATTTACCCAGACTCTGAGTGAGACAAAGATGACTTCCGCTTTCTCGGGGAGTTTTTATTCCGACATATGGCCGGCTAACTGATGCCCAATTTCACTACAAATGCTGCACATGGCATATAAATAAGAACGGTGTAGACGACTGTTTTTGAATTATTCCTCCCAGAGTATTGTTGGAAGTTATATGTTCTGTACACCCATCTTGTAGTTTTATGTTTATTAGAACAGAAACAAGTCTTCTTATATTCTTTTGATAAAATATTTTTTGTTGAGAGTTCCGAATAATATGGCATTTTCATTCACTGAATAGTACATCTAGGAAAATATTGCTGTTTATATATTGTCCTATATTGCACAATTTACCAGCCAATCTGTTAAGTCTTCGTTTCCTCCGACAATCGATTTGTTATAGAATTTCATACTGCGTGTCAATGACAATACGGCAAAAGTAAAACCTTTTCTGCAATGGCATTATTTCTTCGATTCAAAGAAGCACATATTTTTTCTAAATCACAATCTATAATCAATCACATGCTTGCTATAAAAAATAAATTCTATGTCAAGAAGAAGGAAACGTTTACAATCGCAATACATCAAATAGAAATATTGCTGATAAAATTTAAACTTTCTTTCATTTAAAGGCGATATTTACCAAGCAACTTACTGTCTGTTATTGGTAGATACATTGTTTTCAATTAATTATTAGGTTGTGTAGAAGTACACTTTGTCATCGTTATTTATTTACTGCATAAGGCAATGTGAATGACACTCTCCTGTAATAAGAATCTCTTTTTTAGATATTTGAATTCTACACGGATTAGTGTTCTTTATTATAAATCTGGAAGAGGTTTAATTGGAATTGCTGTGAGTAATTAACATTGACAGATTCGTTCGTAGGATGCAAATATGGACGGACTGATAAAAGTGTCATTGACTCTATTATGACGAGATCAAGAATGTTTATTTGCTGCACATGTTTGAATGGCTAGATCGTACACGAAATGCCAAATTTAAACATTGCGTTAAGTAGTATCCGCATAGAGATTTACCTCTCCTTAAAAAGACACTTAATATAATGAGTTTTAGATATACTTTTAAAGATTGTTTGCAATTTACAAACACAAAAACAAATCTAAATTATCGGTTAAAAAAATAAAAGCTTTAAAGTTGTTTTAAAGAGGCGAATATTTTACAACATACTAACAGATCTTCAAAAAAAGCTACGTTTTACTTAATATATTTGAATGGCTGTTTAAGAATACAAACATGTTAAAACTAAAATAAAAAAACAACAACAAAGCCACAACGTTTTCCATGTTCATTTAAAATGTGCATAGCGGCATGGAAATATAAACTTTCTACAGACTGAGAATGGTTCCAATTTACAGTATAATTAACACAGGTATTTTAATGGCGATTTATATTAAGTTGCAAATTAAAAGAAGACATCTGTTCTTCTCTCAATTCATGCGATCTGATTTCTGTTGAATGCATAAATATTTATCCACCAATCATAAAAGACAACCCATAGCTTCAATATTTGTGAGACTCATTTTAATAGACTAACAGATGAATAAGTCAAATAGCTAAATGCACATACGTCTATGTGTGTCGTGAGAATAGGGTTTTACGAAACATGGATACTTGCATGAAGACAGTTAGACAAACCATTATTGTGGATCTAGTACGGGGAATTACTTTTAAACGTGGCACAGTGGATCTGAAAGTCCCTTGTTCGAAGTTTATAAGTTGAATGAACTTGTAAACAAACCGGATTTGAGAAAAACATAAGTATGTACTTTTACATTCATTTCGTGGACAAATATTCGGCAAATACAAATATTTAGATATTTAAAAGCGCCATTTTCAACATTAAAACAAACGCAAGGTGGCATTAAATTTATATTATTGCGTATTTTCTCTTCATGTCGAAGCATTAACACTAGTATTTATTTCTCTTAAATGAATCTTACAGTTCAGAATAATATCTTTGCAGGTAAACACACAAAGGTTGCACATTCAACACCGTACATTTACTGCACAGCCTGTTGAAATGAAAAGTCGTTTAGAAATAGGCTTTCCATATTCTTTGTTTGTCCTAAATGGGATTGGTAACAAAACATCATTTTTTAGTAAATGGCTTAAATTTCCCCTACAAATTTGTGTTTATACCTTTTGTTAATTTTCATACTTCCTCTCACTAAATAAATAAAAAGCCCTTCAGAGAAAAAAATGACAATTTATGTTAGACAATAAACAATCCCAAAAAGTTATAAATAACCATTACCTTACAAACTCATTTAAACCTCGCAACAGTAACAATCACTACAACATAATTTTTATGAATATATTTGTGACGTAAAAAATGCTGAAAAGCTGGTTTAATAAAATGTCAAATTCTTGATCAAGGTGATAAATGGGACTGACTAGGGAAATAACCACAATGACGCATAAACATGTAACAAGTTAAAAGATTTGGTATATCAAACTTTGAAAGTATTTGACAATGATTTTCTGTTTACAACGAAATCAGATATCGCTAATCAGAGATATGTTATGAATAAAACGTATGTCGGCAGAATTTTCCCTGACTAATGCGCAGATAAAAGAAGCCGTATTGTGCGAGAGTAGGTACAAAATAGGTTTAAAACAAGATCATGGGTGGGCGAATTTCGGCTCGAATTACGTTAAGAGAATTGATAAAAACAAACAAAACACAAAGCAAAAACAAACAAACAAATCCACAAAAATCTTTCATATCCAAGTAAAGGCGATTTCTGCTTTCATTACAGAATGAATTATACAATGCAGTGTAATCAGTTGCTTATAATGATCTTATTTGGTGTTTTAAATAGTCAATTACCCGTCATGTTCTATTTAAAAAAACCGCTCGCTTTTGGTCATGTGACTGGTACAAGTTCTAATTTTAAAGTTTGAAGTATCTACCTGTTTTCTAAGGATGTTCAACCAATTGCAAGAAGTGAGTGGTGTTCGGTCTGTTTATATTTCGAAATGTGATACTTCGGGTGGAATATGAATATAGTCTCTGCTACACGATAAGCAGAACAAACATTGGCTGAAACAGTTATTTTGCTCCGACTAGCAGAACTTAAACCGAACACGATGAATGATAGCCAGGAAACTAGAAATTCGTTATGATGTGATAACTGGATGAGAGCAGAGGATGAACGAACACATGATAAGCGCATGACCGCAACTAGTTATTTAAACATGCTGTCAAGATTTGACCAATCAAACTACCACTGACCGCAAGAAACACTTGACCGCTGATTTAGACAGACAATATTTTAGGTACAAATTTCTTGGAAGGACTCGATCCGAGCGCTAACTGCATAGTTAACGATATTACCACGTGACCACTAGCACAAGTTTGACTGTATAGTTCAAGAGTAATTTTAAACAAATTCTTGAGAGACAAGTAAAAATATTCTGTAAAAAATAAATTAAAATGGGTTATTGGTGAAAGTTTAATCGACTACAATATCAATGGGGTTCTTATGGCACATTACGTCGCTTTTCAAAGTTACCTTCATCCTGGTTTGTAAGATACTCCGCATTACTTCATTTATACATGCATTTTGTCTTTTATGAAACACCGTGAGTTTAATGCAAGAAACCGCTGAAATAAATTAAATTGAAAATAAACATGTTTAAACTAAACCCCATTTATGGTATGTGTGGCCAGACTAGTTCTAGTTAACTTCTCCGGATTTAGTAAGTCCAAAAAATCAAACATGGTCTTGCAACTTCTTCAATAAAGCTGGGTAATGGATTATCTTGACCCAAACTACCAACAAAATTGTAAAGTACGATAAAGTAACATCACTTTTAACAAAACTGCATGCACGATATCATGCAGGAGCCTGCACAGTCATACTGAATGCTCACTAACCACACAACGGCACAAACCCTCCTAAACACCACACAAATATTTATAAAGGTATGAAAATGATTGTGCTTGTTTAAACTCTCGACATACCTAAACAAGCTTTTAATACTGCAAAGTATACTTAACTGCCGAAATATAATTTCTGCCAGATACTAATCTAAATCTTACTTCAGGTCTGTTTGAATTCTTAGAATGAAAAGAAAGCTTGATACGTGCTCAGTGCCTTGAATCATCGTATCGTCCAATAAAAACGTATCAAAAGGTTATAGCCAAACCACTGACAATATATGTATAACCCAATTTAATCCGGAGTTGGTGATCCTTCTTAAAAATATCAAATTACTACAATTTTTATCTGAAACCATAACCATTTTACACTACGGTAATTTAGTTGCTTAGAACTTATCAACAATCTATATTATTATTATTATTATTATTATTATTATTATTATTATTATTATTTCTATTGTTATTATTATAATTATTATAATTATTATTATTATTATTATTATTATTATTATTATTATTATTATTATTACTATAACTATTATAATAATCATTATTATTATTATTATTATTATAATTATAATTATTATGATTATTATTCATAGTCCTATAACATATGCACTGGCAATTATTCACAAACGATCACTGGAGAAACTAAATGAAATAATTTCTTAAACACTGTTTAACAAATATTTACAATAGGAATATATGAAAAAACCTGTTTTCGACAAAGTACAATATTATTTACTTGATATATATAATTTTAGAATTCAATCCCAAAGTTAAAACATCATGCTATTTAACATAGGTACACTGCTGCTTACATATTCAACCTAGCTACTTCTTTATGATACGATCTTTCCCTCGATATTAATGTTTAATGTTTAATCAAGTTACATGCTAAGGTGCAAGCACGCAATTTAAGTAGTATTTGCCAAAGTCCAACACTGAGACGCAGACGATATTAACATGCACCATTATAGAAAAAATAAAATAAAAAAACGCAACAACAAACAGCAGCTTAAAATGCACATATATAGGAAAGTCCTACATAAATTATGCACGGAGATGTTGTTGCCCAATATTAGAATGCATGAAGTGTTCGATTAATTGGTGTTAATAGTTATCTCTTTTCCACTCTCGTGATTCTAACTAGAAAACTAATAAATAACATTTGAACATTCATTGAAAATCAGATTGATACTTGAATGCAGACTTTTGTGTTTTATAAATAGTATACAAATCTTTATAATAAATTGATTAAATAACGAGATCAAGTTAGTATTATCAAGGATAACTCGGTAGTTATATGTCAAGGAGGCAAACCTATACCATAAAGAAAGTTTAGCGTAACACTAAGGCATCATAGACTCATTTATAAATCATTAACATGCTTGTATATCATTAAGTGTCGCTCAAAATGGAGCATATTATTTAAACCCGGCAAAAAAGTAGCGAATAAAGTCATTAGAATTTCTAAATCTTCTTTGAACTTCAAGGAAGAAAACATTAAATAATACTATCTAACTGATGTTATACGTCTGTTGGCCATAACTGATGATTCCGTAAGACCATGGTCCGCAGACATCAGCATTATGAAGCAAACGGTCTTTCATATATTGTTAATCAACGAGGTTGACAGACCGGCATGAAGAATAAAATAGCAAGCGACGGGAACAATGACTACAAATACAACTAAATGTACAAGTATGCAAATCTTTTTTATGGTTACAGCGCCGTAATGTAGTGCTTGTTGGTACTATCTTCAAAATATCTTTGAAAAATACAAACAACAATGCCTAGCCTAGCTGTCTTTGTTGTTTTAGAAAATGCACGAATAATGTGAAGCGACTTCTCGATAGAAAATATTTTATTGCAGTGACTATAACCTTAGCATGTATTTCAAAGGATTGTATTCAGTACAAGATAAGATCCACAGAACTGTCTCAAGAAACATTAGGGTATATTGCTGAAATGGAAATTGTTTCCCTAGTTAGCTTATATCCAAGGTATTCCTAAAAGTTGGTAGGTCCTTAAAGCTGGAATGTTTGGATTTTATCGCTTGATGAATTGTACATATTGCAATTACAATCAGTGAAATTTGTTACTTTTGCATTAATATAAGCCTAAAATCCATTTAAATACTTATCGAGATACGATATTTAAAAAAGAAAATAGAAGTGTTTGTTGATGATGGTTAACTTGGGTATCACAAGAAAGTAAGAAAATATACTCATTAATGTCTCTCATTAAAGAGAAATATCCTTTTTGTTTTGTTTTCCGGAGAGAAAATAAGAATAATATTTTTTTTTTAGAAATAACTTCCTATGTGCCTATTTATCTCATTTGCCTTTCATTTGCATAATTTGTTTCTTTTAATTGTTCATTCTCGTCTTATTTGTGTACCATAAATAATTTAAACTTAAAGTTTAAAGATATATCCAGCGTTTCGGATTCCTGGCACTTAATAAAAGTTAACCATGATTGTGTAGAAACATTGATTATAATAAGCCGGTATCTTCTGTTAATTTAACTTTTTTAAAGAAAACAATGGAGTATGTTTTTAATTTGAAATAAAGTTATAAGTTAATAACATGAAGTTATTTATATTTTTATATAAAGCATACATTGTATGTATAGTTTCGTACGTCAGAATTGTTTCTTTTTAACACAACAACAAAACAACAACAGCAACAAACATCAACAACAACAACAAGTAGGCACCAACTGGTAAATTTCAATTAAAGTGTCAATAATAAAGGGATTGATGATTGGAATTATAATGACCATGATACATGGCGGATACATGGCAGTAGGATCAAATAGTGCTAGAAACTGAGTCATATACTTTTATTTTTTTCTATAAATGCAGCGAAAGAGAGGCATTTTTTTAAGTTTTCCTTATTTAACGGTTTAAAGTCTCGGTCTGTCAACCTTCTAAAGAAAAAACAAAGTTGCCAAACTGTTGCATGACTGCTTTTTACTATTCAGAAGAAGAAGGATTAATATTTGATCAACATTTTTATTACCGTAATACATCAACAGGTGCAATCAGTCATTGATTTTACGAAAGCGTGATTAAATTAAGAAATATACAAGATCGTGTGAAAATCACAGTAATTTGTATCTATTAACACATACAAACGGTTATCCAAAAGTAGTATGTATTGTTTCTGAATAGTATCATAAATTCAAGCATATTATATTTATCAATAAAGAAAAAGAAATCAATGAATTTAAGTATAAGTGTCATTATAGTTAGTATTTAGTTTTAAATACAACTATATCTTAAGAGCTACTTTGGGTCATAACATAATTTATGTAAACAATGTAATTTTGCTTTGCAGTCCGAAAGTTTCTTAACTTTCTTAAGTTTTATAAATTAATAATAATAGATTTATAAATTAAATAAAACAGTGTCAAGCGCAATCGTATAGTAAGATTCCCCCTCGTACTAAGTACCATCGGAGGATAACATTTCCATCAGTTAAATCTAATGTCAAAAAGATTAAGCGTGAATGTAAGAAAACATTGGCAAGAGACATAATATCAAGAAAGAAGAAACCAATAGCCTGCATCTTGCTACATTTACTCGACAAGTTTTGATATTGTCTTTTAATAATCTGGTTAAAATTATAGCAGAATTAGATCATGTCAGACCTAATAGTATTTTAATTTCTCCAAACCAGCTACCAATATTATATTGTAGAATCATATCAAACACAAATATTAATTGATTGTCACATTTACATCAGATTTAAGGGTTATCTTTTGTGTTCTTCATGTTTATACAAGTTAAACACTTGCCCATTAAGAGATATTTCAAGAAAGCAAATTTAATGAATATTTTTTACTTTTCTTAACTTCTTTGAAACGTTGCAAGAAATACAATGTTCATTATTTTTTTCAAAAGTTCGCAGTTCACGCATATGTTGTTGTATTATTATGACTACAATATCTAAATATTGAAAGCAAAGTTAACTAAAAATCAACATTAAACAACCATCTCCACAAAACCCATATTTAATCTCTCTTTACGATGTTTTCTTGCGACATATATATGTGCATTCATTTATGTATATGATTGATTTATCACAGCATTTTGGGTTCGTTCAGATTCATATCTGCACCAACGACGTTGTGAGGGATTAAACATACACAGCTAGCAATGTTACATTGACATATGAGGCACATGAACGTGGATTTTAATGTTAAATGAACATGTGTTTAATCAGTTTCCGCTTTCATAACACAGTTTACATCATAAACTACTCATGATGTGATATGTGAAAAATATATTTATGATTTGGCAACATAGCAAAATATAGAAATAAAATGAAATTGGCTTAAGATAGGAATTACACACGAAAGCACCGATTACAAGCAAATTTATACTTTTCATTAAAATGACTACATTTTACAAGCAATCTCTGTGGAATTACTTATTTTGCATAGTTTACACTTCGTAAAATACGCAATATGTATCAAATGCTGTACTTTACATATTGTGCTTTATTTTATTCGTCATTTACATCCCATGTATATAAGAGTGCACCCCTCCACAGAGCATCATGAAGTTAACTCGGGAATCTGAATTCATCATTTGACCGGCTAAAGTATACTTTAGACCACTACGAAGGTTACGAATGGCTAATAAATAAGAGCGATCTGGTAATTTTTTTTGCCATTATTTCTGCTAGATTGTCTGCCTTTCAGATTGTTTTTCTTACTTTTAAGAAAAGATGTTGCGGCCTATATATATTTGGTGGGTTTTGAGGAATAAAAACATGGACAATTTCAATTCTTTTTGTTGTTGTTAAGTCTGGTAAAATAATTCTCACGATTTTGCTAACACAAAAAGGCGATTTTTTTAACGACGTGCCACCTGTAGTAAACCCACCCCAAACGACTATAGACGTTACGCCAATGATTTTTTTCGAAGGCGCGCAAAATGCCCAACTCGTCAAATAAGGAATGAAAGCAATGTAACATTACAAGTCATGTATATATATATATATATATATATATATATATATATATATATATATATATATATATATATATATATATATATATATATATATATATATATATATATATATTGCTAACAAGTCACTACGTATAGAAGGGAATCCGAGCATTCAAAGACACGTCATCCATGGTTGGAACGCGGGTTAAGGATTATGTGGATATGTTGACCCATAGCTCTCTCTTTACTTACATTGCATTCTCTGCAGCTCTGCATCGTCCTAAGATTACATGTTACATGAAATACACTTTCCTTGACACATTTGTCAGGTTACTGTCAAAGCAATAAGCAAACATCACGAACAGATATGTTCACAATGACAAATTACCTTAATTGACGATGTTTAGTTCTTCAGCATAGCCGCTGTACATCGTAGCATTTTATTTTTCTAAATGGTCTTTAAAAATTACAATGATATGAGATATCAGTGATCTGTAAATATGTATTTATGTACATGTATGCAATGCACAAATAGTCATGTGAGATATTAAATATACACGGCGCTATGTAATTGACCTATATGTCAGATTTGCGTTGGCTAAAGATGAATAAACAACGTGTTCACAACACAAACGTTAATCAAATGCAAACGATTTCTTATTTGCTTAACTTATTTTGTGCGTTTAGCACGATTGTAGAAAAATTATTTTGGAGACACAAGGACTAATACTGCATTTCACAAACATACGAGATATGTCAGGAAAAATAGTTTATTTAAAACGTTAAGTCAAAATGAAGTGACTACAAACAGTTAGCATGCGCCATAACCATTAATTTTTCACTAAAACTGATAATTTAAGAGACATATTACCAAGTACACTATCAAAAGTAATTAACCCATGAATAAGAATATATGACAAAGTCCTATGAGCATTGCAACAAATACCAAACTCCGAAAAGGCACAGAAGAACAAAAGTATTTCACATGCAAGCCAAGCGAAAAGTAAGAACAAATTTGTGATGAGTCATTTAAAGAAAAGAACACTCATTTCATTACTATTGAATTAATTAATTATTTTTTTTTAATTACTTATTCAGTCTGCGTCAAAATGTTTAAAATCAACCAAAGTGATAATTTGTGGTAAGCCACACGTACTTGTAAAGTCATAGCGTTCTCATCGAATATCTTTAATTTCGTACAGGCGATGTTTTTTTCCATCTTGGCTCTGATTAGTTGTCGGTGCAATTTTCACAAATATTGTGTCTGTAAACCTTTTAAAAACAATACAGCACACAGTGAATGATAATTTATATGCATGGATGAAAATATTATATAACCATCTCACAATAATGGACTGCTCCATTTCTACAAGATCACTACGTAGTATCCGTACATATACAATTGCACAATAATGTAATCACATAGTTTTGTAAACACAAAAGACAATTTTCGCGTATTTTGTACAAAGTATTTTGTCTGATTGGGGAATCTTCTCAAAACATTATTTAGCTTGAAAACTGATTTTGTCTCATGGAGACAGTTCGATCTGCTGATATATGCTATGCGACAAAACGACAAATAATTACAAAGTAATTGTAGAAATATCCTAATACTATGTGACGATTAAATGAATATCAAAATATGTTAAAGAGTAGTATTTATATTGACTGATTACATGGAATTCGCCATTTATAAAGATGTATTTCAACAAATTGAACATTAAATGTAGAAGAAACTGCGCATAAACCAAAACGGTCATTGATATATATTCTAATTATGTCACCAATATTAAAAGCCTAATGTATGTAGATAGTTCGATGAAATAAGGAAATGCCTCAATTGTTTTGAAAGTTTTAATCAAACGCATAAAGAAACAATTGCTCATGAAAACAGAATCAGAAAAAACAACAGTTCTTTTTCTCTCTTGTCTTAGAATGCTCATTAAATCACACACAGCAGTGAAAAATAATGTTTGTATCGTGCTTCCTCTGAGTATCGTAAAGCAGGATCAGTATTCTTTATCCGTCAACTGAGCGACTAAACAATGTCCAAGACGACTATGGAGGCTACGAATGACAAATACATTAAAGCGATGTGGCCAATATATTAACTGTTATTCTTTCTGGACAGTCTGCTGCCCAGGATAGATGTTAAAACTTAAGGAAAATTCTTATGTATTGTTACCATTTTATCTGGCGGGATTGTCACAGGTCGTAAACGTTTTCAGCCGCAGTTGGTTTTCTTTTAATTTGCAGAGCCTAATTGAAAAAAGAATAGTTTAAAACGTTAATAAATAATGTCTTCACAATTAAACGAATAGCAGAATTGACGAGGCTGATAAAATTGATATTATCCAATATGTCAATAAAAGAAAAAAATAAATATAATAAAAGCAGGTGGATATATAGGTATATGTCATGAAGTCTCTATATTCCGAACCACTTCCTTAATAATTTTAATATAATTGCACAAAATGTTACAGTTATTATATGTCTAGCCATGCTGCAAGAATAATTGGACAGTCACATTGATTTACCTCATTCACAAACATTTTAATGGTCTCTGATTAAAAAAACACTTAATCTAATGTTTTCAATAAATTTTAGAAAACGAAGAAGTCCATTTAACAACATATAGTTACTCGAAAAAGAAAACAAATCGTAGTTTTTACTAGGAATCGAACGCGGGACCTCTCGTTTAGCAGATCAGTGACTGGTTATGTATTTTCATTATACTATGTTACCGACACATGCATTACATTGAAATTCAGCACAGCAATTGTTTTGATAATTACATGGTGTTTACAGGCATTACAGGTACACAAAGCTATTATAAATATTATCACTGGTAATAAAATATTTAAAACATTTACAAGAATGTGTAAGGAACGTATTAAAATATATAAAAAAATTAGAACACTGAAATATGAAGCAAATCTGATAAATACCCTATTTTAATAAGGTGTAAATGTAATATGAGTTAATAACCTGTGTCTCAAATCTTCAAGCTATTAAACTGAAATGGCAATGGCTAATTTACACTGACAAATGCATTATTGGCATGCAAAGAAGGACTGCTACGGGAGTCCCACCATGATGATTATAGAATAATAGATTTTGTCTAGAGCAAATATAGATGGTGATTATGTAGAGTGAAGGTACCTTGAAAATAATGGAAGCTATGAATAATCTATGTAGCAACGAGATAAAGAATCACTCTACAAGTGAAGCAAGTAAGGTGTTGAATTCCAGAGCAAGTGTTATAAAACTATTATCTATATCTCTATCTGTATCTGTATCTTTATCTTTCTATATCAATATCAATATCAATCTCTCTCTCTCTCTCTCTCTCTCTCTCTCTCTATATATATATATATATATATATATATATATATATATATATATATATATATGTGTGTGTTTGTGTGTGTGTGTGTGTGTGTGTGTGTATGTATGTATGTTTAATGTAAAATTAAAAGAACATTTTAAAAGAGCAAGAAATTTCAAAGAGGCAAATATGGTTCATTTTGAGTGTTGAAAAATCATATCTTTTTATATATTGATTCGTCAAGGGCTGGAAATGTAAAACTCCATAAATCAAAGGCACAAATAAGATAGTCAGCCCGACTGATGATCGATGGACGGGCGACAAGCTGAATTCCCGGAGTTATACTGCATCGGAATTGAGGCCGGGGTCAGTGATTCTTGACAGCATGATGATACAGGCATCAAATCCAACTGTGTTTTAACGCATCTGGGCACTGAGCCTGATGTCTTTTGTGCGCAGACGAATCTGAGAATTAAGGGGTAATAGTGTAAGTGTTGCAACACACATCGCGTTTTTATACACTGATTTCAATAAATACAAACATGACCCTTAATCTGCTTTATAATCCCCTCGTTTTATGCCAACTTGAATTTTCCTACTTCATTGTGCTAATTTTTCGCTGCCAGAGACCTGTGTACATTGAGGTGTAATGGTGACACCATAAAATATGCCTGCGTTTATTCGGAATATGACGCTAATGATATAATGTTATTTTTTTTAGGTATAACGATGACAACATACAGTATGCCTGCGTTTATTTGGAATATGACGTTGATGATACAGTTCTATTTTCTGTACTCTTTCATGTAATAGTTGATTTGCATACTGTATCAGTTTTAACATTTTTTTTAAAAACTTCCATACACAATTTTAGCCACATATGGCCACAATGAATGCAATTAACATAAGATTTCGGAAATCATGAAAGGACAACTACCCCATTTTCAATTAATTCATGACAAAAATGATAAATAATTCCTACCAATAATACCGTGATGTAAAAGACATTGTAAACTAAATCCAGGTAATGCTAGTCAATAAAAAATAAGCATTATACAGACAACATTTTCCATAATGGAAGAGATGCATTTGAGAAAGAGTCATATATGAGTTACAGTTAATCCTGTTATGATTTAATAGAGCATATACGGAACATATACAGTAAATACTTTCATATAATAACTCATATTTCTTTAATTTCGAATTGCCTAATCTATTTTTAATATGACGTTTTCCAGATGATTTTGATTACCTGGAAACCAAAAGGAAAACAAGGGTTTTAATGAGAAATTAGCATCTGAAAACAAATCTCTCAACAAAACCGACTCAGTGTGGGCAACGAAGGAACACCCAATCCGCTATTTACTAACATGTCCGAATTAGGTTGTATGACAAAATAGCTGCTTTTACGGATAACAAATCATAATATTGAAAACGGGAAATCAAATAAAAACTGACAGACGCATTCATTGAATGCTTGTCTGGATTAACAGAACTAACATGTTTTAAATTTCAGTCTGAAAGTCTACGCAATAAAAGCAATAGTTTTATAGGTGATGTGGCTAAGCACACTAAACTATTTCTAAATTAAAGCAGAAATGTGAGACCGGTTTAACGCTGCGCTTTGTCTATTTTAAAACGAACCATTAACGTTGTCATTAGCATCACATTGTTAAACAAACAATAATTACTATGTCAACATGATATGTTGCAGATGAATAAACGCATATGTATTGCATTTTAATTTATATACAGTCAACTCTCGTTATCTCAAAATCGGTTATTTCAAATTTCCGGTTATGTCAAACCGTTTTCTACGGTCCCGTTTTTTCCCTATAGTTCCTATATAGTTCGACTCCGCTTAACTCAAATTCAGATGTTTCAAATTATCGGATATATCAAACTAAATTCTTTGTCCCCACACGTATAAAACTGTTGAAATCAGTTGGTCTATCTCAAACTTCAAATTGCTATAAGATGCAAAACGGCAACACGAGTGATTTTCACACCTACCGTGAAACTCGCGAAGATTTGGGCGCGAGTTTTATCGCCAATTATCGGCAATCAAGATGTCACGTAATTTAGAGAAGAGGTTAATCGATTATTATTTAATTAGCTGATTTAATGAACAACACTTTCGTTAATCAATTAACGCTGATTAAAGTGTTTCAGTTTGTACTTGTTGTTGTAACAGTTTTCGAGAATTTGTTGACACGGCCTTCTCAACTTGTAAATAAAATGAGAGGTCGCGTTAGTGATTTTATCATTCCTCCACAAATCTAATAACACTTTTAACATGCAAAACCACACAAACTTGCAGAAACTTAGTTTACAGTGGCAGATATAAAAAGGAATTTCAGTCATTACCAGTCATCGTGTAGCAGGTAAGATTTTTAAGATTTACACAAACTATCCTTAAATTCGGATGACTCAAACTTCGGATAAATCAAACTATTTTCTACGGTCCCTTGAAATTTGAGATAACGACAGTTGACTGTATAATTTATATAAGATAACGACGTAGAATTAAGTTGCTGTTTATGTATAAGTTCTTTCGATTGACCCTTTTCTTTTATATATAAAATGCCTGAAATTGATTATTGCATTCAAGAGAAACAAATCCATCAAACAATCTCCATATTTGTAAGCATGAGCACGAAAAGTATACTTGTTGACTTAGCAACATATGTGAATAAAAAGATAGACATTTCCGAATATTTTATTGTCTGTATATTTGTATCGTTTAACCCCCCTCAAAACACAAATATTCGCCTTAAACAATGAAGAACACAATTATTTACCTAGATAATTTATTTCTATATAATTGTGACTATTAAAATAAGGTAATTAGATTGGCCCTAAAATGCCTTAAATGTTACAGTAAATAACATATTATATTAGCAGGTAAAACAGTTTGTCCAATAAGAAAGGACACTTTTATATGTGCTTGATCCAAAGGCACTTACGTGCAGCCATGTTGTTTTTTTATTTCTTTCCCAACTTAACTGCTGTGAAGATAAAAGAAACCGTAGATTAGATAAAAGGTAGATTTTTTCAGGTTACTAATACGTATTCCATCAGCAACGTTTTCTGAAGTCAAGCCAATCTGATCATTTCTTTTATGTTCTTGTAAAACATATTGTTATATATTTCCTTTATTTTTAACGGTTAGTTTCTTCCGGAGTAACACAAACGACTCGATTTAATATAAGAAATAAAAGAACTTCCAGCTTCACACTTCCAGCTTCACAAGTAGTATGTTGCGCAGTTGAATCTTCGGTCATTTCTTTGATTAACTGTAGATGACTTTGACATATGTTTCAAATCACATCTAAAATACGAAAACTGTATAAATGTAACAGTGATATAACTGTAAAACTAGCAAAAACCATCCATAACTGAAACACAGTCAATAATGAAGCATGTAAACGAAATGTCAACAATGTGGAAGGATAGATTGTACAACCTTACAATATATACATTATTAAATTAAACATCGGCTGATTGAACGCTTTACGTTTTATATTTTTGTTTAAAGTTTCTTTGCAAAACACGCCTATGTCCTCAGAGATTAAACATGCACTTTTATTATATGGTATTAGAAATCAATCACCATAAGAACATTTACAGTTACCTAGGCTGATCTGTGCCTGTAATTACAAATCATTACAATGTCACCTATTAACACATAGATAAATTAGTGCATTCGATTAAAATGTTAAGCTAAATAAAATAAAACAGTGAAGAAGCAATAGGATTAAAAACAAAACAATAAAGTTTGCAAGTCTAAAAAAAATGCTTAGTGAAAAAAAAACACACACAAAAAACAAACCAACAAAAACAACAACAACAACAACAACAACATTTAGATACAAAGTTTAAAAAGACGTTTTACTACAAACACATTATACAATTCCTCGTCTTCTTTTTGTTTTGTTAATTAATGCTCATATAAGAAACCAGAAATAAAAACGTCCTTGTTCCAGAAATCTGTCATTTTCTCTGTCAAACATGGTTGTGTCTATTTCTCTTAGGTTATTTCTGAAACAAACATGCCATATTTAATCATATTATTTTTAACAACGCATATAAAGGACAAACATGGATATCATGCGAGCATTATTTTAACATATTTATGTTAATCATTGAAACATAATTTTGCATAATCATATGTGAACAGCAGCTACAAAATCACACTTTCTTGTATTTTTGCAAATGAACATTAACCAATATTATTCTACTATACGCTAATAAGCAATAGGTTAATCAAGCATCCCCACGATAAAAGAACCAAACAACAGGCATTCATATAAATGTATATTCCTCATCAAAACCGAAACTCATTTTTATGATTTTAATAAACAATACATTCCAAAATGAAGGTCACGTCTACAACTGCGATGCAACATTTAGAAATAGTGCTGATAAAACTGAAACTTGTTTTTCTTTTATTCGCCGATATCTATCTAACTAAGCAATCAAGTTAATTATAGGCATATATTCTTTTTAAATTGTTATAATAATTAATTGGGTTGTGTAAGAAGAAAACTTTATAAGAGTTAATTTATTATAAACATATCTGACATTTAGATGATATCATATGTAATAGGAATACACATTCTAGCGGCTTGAATTCCATATAGGTTAGTGTTCTCTTATAAATCTAAAAGAGATTATATTGTAACTGGCCTTCGTCCTTAGTATTGACAGATTAGTTAGTGGGATGCAATTATGGACTGATATGAGTTTCCTTGACTAGATTTATGAAATAACCAGATGAATAATATGTATTTGCAGTATGATTGGCTAGATAGGAGACGGAAGGCAAAATGTAAACATTAGTAAAAATTGCGTTGAGTATGTTTCGCAAAAAAAGTTGTCCAGCATCCATTATGAAAGAAGCCCAGAAGTTCACTGAGCTGAAGTAATACGCTTTAAAGATGTCATAACTAATCAACTCATATAAACACATTTAAATTTAATTTAAAGAGCTAAAAGCTCTTTTATATTACACGAATGTGTCTGAAAAAGAACCCGTTTACAATAAACATAATTATAGATCTTCAAAGAAACGTATATAGTTTACTTAAACACGTTTAAAGAGTTGTTCCGGAATACAAACATTCCAAAGTATATTTTATATATCAATAAACAATTGAAAGGGAACAACACAATTGTTTGACATTTAATTAGTCATTATAGTTCGCAGTGCAACTATAACTCCAAAGCTACTTTGGGCAAGAAGGTTAGTGGTGTAAATTATGAGAGGCCGTTTTTCTAGTAAAAACATGCGTCAGCTTTGTCAATAAATTAAACAAAACAGAATAAATCGCAATTATAACACTAGCTCGCATCCTGAGAATCATTGGAACATATAAGCTACAGATAAAACAAAAGCAAATTCAGAAAAACAAAAGACTCTCACGAGGCTTCTTTTTTCCCTGACTTATCATTTTTTTTACAAAAACATCCACACGTTCTCTTAATAAAGATTTGCCTCTAGTGGCTTAACCATGTTTTGCTGGCAGCAGTAAAAATGCGCGTTAAGGTTTTATTTTTTCTCCGCATGAATGTTGTTTAAGGAGACACACTTATTGGTTATTTATTATTTGACGGTATGTAATTTTAAAGTTTACTATACATGCTCAAATGAAATACTTTAGATTGATAAGCCGAACTATATGCAATGTTCTATAAAAATAAAACTACGTATATGTTTATACAGGAAAACAATTAATACTGTCTTCTTATATTTACTGTTTAAGTCATCGTGCTTATATAAAGTCAAACACTTGTCCATGCAAAGATATATTGATTAAAATGAAATGAAACGCAGATACATTAGTAGATTCTATTATGTATATGTGCGTGTGTGTGTGTGTGTGTGTGTGTGTGTGTGTGTGTGTGTGTGTGTGTGTGTGCGTAAAATGGCTATGTTAAAAATTGCTTATTTCAATTAACAGATTACAATGGGTCAGATTTTTAACGTTTATCTTCAAATGTCCATGTTTTCTTGGTAACATTCCAACAGCGCATTCTTTTACAAAAAGAATATATGACAAAGTCCTATAAGCATTGCAACATATATCAAACTGTAAAAAGGCACAGGACAAAAGCATTTACGTGCAAGCCAAGTGAAAAGCAATAACAAATTGATTTTATAAAAATGTTTATATAGCTAAAATAACCAATCTAAAAAGTGAAAAATTGACCATAATATCCATGATATAAGTGCACATTATATAAAATCCATATAAAACAATAAGGTCAAATAAAACCCCATAGTTAATTGTTCTCAACGATGTTTTTTTTTTGCGACCAATTAATGTTTATAATTGATTTTAACACATTATTTTGTGTTTGTGTGTGAATTTCTTATTGACATATATGATACAGGAGCAAAAGATTTAAGACATATAAAATAAGTTTTATGTTTCTATAACGCAGAAAACCATTTAACCTAAGCGTGACTTAATATGTCAAACTTAAGTTTATGAATCAGAAAAAATAGTAAAAGATTCGAAAGAAATGCAATTACTCAAAACTCACATAAACATATCGATAAAAAGCCTATTTGCACATTTTTATCACATTTTCTAATCAGACCCTGAAGTAAGACTCAGTAAAGTGGCCTTTTTATGTTGTAAACCACATCAAATAAGTAATATGTTCTTAATGCGATTTTTAACATGAAACTGTGTTTCTATCTGTCCATTTACAAAAACAAACAGTAACAAAAAAAACAACAAAAAAAACAACAACACCCAGACAAAACAAACAAACAAAGCAATTAATAACAGCGATAGAGAGAATATATTTGCCGGTATTCCTCTTGGTTTGTTTGCAGTTCAGATTACTTTTCTTACGTTTTTAAAAACATCAGCAATTTTATGACCGATCCATATGGCGGGTTTGCCGAGACAGAACCTAAGAATTGTTATTTTATTATTTTGTTGTCAAGTCGTCTAAAAGAAAAAACAACTTTTTAATAATGTCACATAGGGTAAAATGATAATGGCCCTGGTAAAAAGTCGTCATGATATTTGTCGAAAAAAGGAAAGGTTTTTAAGGCAAAAATATAAACATTTACATAATATTAATTAACAAGACAATGAATTGTAAATGTTTTTGTTTTTAAATTTGCACGTTATCAATAAGCTTTTCTGTATACATTGATACTTCCACTGGTGTTAGATAACACGTACAACCTACAAATGATCAAACCGAACGCATATAGCTGTTTTCCTAATGAAACAGGCCCAATAATTTACATATCAAGTACACACCTGGTTAGTGATATGAGTACGGCAGATGTTGAATTCCCGGAGATTTTCGACATCAAGACTTTTGCAAGATTTAATGCTTACACGCCACTTGGTATAGAAGGGATATCGAGAATTTAAAGACACGTCTTACATCGTAGGAACGAATAATGAGTTCCTTATTTTTGTTGAGTAAGTCGGGAATGGCATAAGGATCTTTCAATTCGGTTCACCTTATGTGGTTGAAAATGAAGAAACAGCTTTCAATATTGCAGAATCAATAAACACACAACTGGATCCAAAAAATAAATTAAAACTCCCTTTACATTTAAATGTCTTAATTAAATTTATGGCAAAATATCAGCCTATCAGGGATAACAAAATATTCTCATCATGTTTAAGATGATGCAAAAGCAATATATAGCAAAAATAGCGTTGAGACAAATAATACTCACAGATGCGTCAGTAAAATGCACGTATAGCTTTGCCAAATAAGCAGATTTGAGAATGATGTGAACGATTTAATATAAAACAGTTAAAGAACATTTTGTGGCAAAACAAAAAAAAAACTAATTTGATTAGGATAGGATAATTTGTATGTGCGATATTCATATATCATCAGCAGATAATGTGTAATTTATGTATATAATTGTTGCATATTTTCTCTTCCTGCTGATGCATTTTGGGTGTAATAAGGTTTACTTAATAATACATGTATAACATTTCGCAATACATGCCTATGCTATTAGCATTGCTTCTGCAAACATATTCCAAAAACGTAGAGAGGGATATTTTGTAACATTATCAGTACTTTTACAACGACATATTATTTTCTTTCCTCAATCAATAACTTCTCTAACATAAAGAAATCGTTCATAAAAACGAACGATTTCTTTATGTTAGAGAAGTTAGTTAACAGCGTTAGTACCAAACATACCTTCAATGTTTTATGGCAACACATTTTATTGCTTTAATTGTACAGTTTTCATACTTTGCAGCTTCTTTTCAGATTACATGTTACATGGAACAGATTACATTTTTGTTCGCGACACATTTGTCTGTTAAGGTCGGCGCAGGGCGTAGGCATTGCTATCAACTGATGCATGCAAGTAAAATGTCCAGAAAGATCATTTCGTCTGCCAATTGTACAGTTAGCAAAGAGAACCAAAATTGTGCCCTGCAATTATCAAATAAACTATGGTTATACATTTAGAGACAAAAAACTTAATGCTAGTCATTAATTGTCTTAATTATTTTATTGCATAATAACATCTAATACATAGTATATTGACATAAATAAGTCATCTGAACTTAAAAAAGAACCACACACACAAGTTTTTAACTTTAAGGTTTAAAATTCTCTTCGAGATTTGTTGAAGGATAGGTTGGGAATTTTAATCTACAAATATAAAAGCAAATTCTTTGGAGTTGTTGTGGTACTTTAAAACGGCTTTCTACTTTTTTCATAATGGATATTTTTCAAAATATCAAAATATGACGATGTATAATAATTGATTTTAAAATTTTAATGGATATTATTTTTAATCTACACATTTCATGAAGTAGTTCCTAATATTCATATGCTATCTCTCATAGATACATGTAAAATCTAACTGAACTGGAGCATCATTAAGAAAATGGAAGCATATTCAACAAATGGAGTTTGCATTGTTTCTTCTAAATATTGTTGTGTAAATGGTTAAGGACTTGTTTGCTGTTGGTATAGTTAGAAATACTAAAGGAATCTACCATCTTGTAATGCATAAAATATTTATTGCATATTTTCGTATGCTTGTATTAAATAAAAAACATGTTTTCAAGCACTTATTTAAAGTGACACCTTTTTAAACAACGGTAACAGGTTGGGCAAATGCGGATGTAGCGTGGTTATATTTTTATGTTTTCGGTTTGATTAAATACTTCTATCGGATATAGTATTTAGATTGTGATTATTCTATGTCGGTGTTTTTACGTAGACAGTTTAGCATAACTATCAAATCGAAAACAACCAACCAACATTACGGTAAATTGTGTATTAATGTATAATTCATTAACAAATCAAACTATTTCACCTCACTGCCTAAAAGAAAGGTGTTTGTTCAGGTACACATCGATGAAAATGATTCACAATAACTTTACCACGTAACGCAATACTTAAAAACGTCTGAATTATTTAACCATTTGTTGAGACAAGGTTCTTTTATTGTTAGTTGTCTGTCGATGATATCATTCTTAGGTGCTTATGACATTTGCTTTTAAGGCTATTAATAATGCACTCAGAAATCACGGATGCACCGACAGCAATACAGACTTCTTGATGGGACATTGAATCCCTTGACGTTAAACAATTTATTGCCAACAAAGAAATATTTAACGTTTAAACTATGCCCATCCTTAATAAATCATCTTCTGATTATGTATTGATGAGTAGTATAATTCAGTCATACACGATTGAGTTATACACATGTTTTGTTTTAACTTAAACATATCTCTGTCTTTGTTCTAACAGTCTAATCGATCAGGAAACTAATCAGCTTAAACGGAAAAGCATCACTTATAATATCTAATTTCTTTTTTACTTTTTCTCAAGGAGCATGCGCTGATGGCCATAATTATGCCTGTAATACAAGCCGGAGCTTTTTTTAAATTTGAAATTTGGAAGTAACTTGAAAAATGAGGACCGTCGTATTTTTAAACTGACTACATGGCTTTATAGCAAACACCAAATCGAAACTACTTCAAAGGAAAAAAAGTTAAAAATAAAACACGTATTGGTTAGACAGTTAAACGGTATATTCATTTGATAGTGTTGATGACTAATGTGATTTAAATTTTGTGAATATTGAGGATGTCGTCAGATTTTGATATTATTAAATATTGTATTATTTACATCTTCGATTATCGGTTTTACATCAGATAACAATTATTGTCCATCGTTATGGAAAATTTGTATTTTTTTTCTGTGATTTGCATTTATCGAATGTATAGTTACGTCACAACACCCTTACAAATTGTCCAGTAGAAAACGTCCAGTACAGTTATTTTCCCCATTTGTTATATAATATATTTCTCTGCTTAACTTTCATTGCAGCAACATAATTTCACTTGCGATTATTTTATACAAAATCTTACAAGAAATTCTAATGTTTTGGGCTTAAAGTTTCCATTTTATGGTAGGGAAAAATTGTTATGCGATCTCTATTGTCTATCACACATGATTGATCATAGTGGTAAATACGAGACATTTGACTTTCGGTTTACATAAGCCCATATACGACTGAAGGACTTTTATTCAATGTAAAGAATAATGATAATTGTATAATTCTTTTTAATAAAGAAAACAACTAAGCAATGGCAATTCTTCTTATCACCGATATAACATGCACCTTATCAGCCTACGACCTTTACCTCATAATGTTGACAATGCAACAAGGCCTCGTGAAACCAGTTTTAAATGAACAATTCAGTTTTTGCAAAAGGCAATAAATCTGACTAAGCTCCTTACATCTTTTTCTAGAAATTCTGACAAATACAACATTTCTCTCGGTCATATTGGACAGTCTAACAGGTGCTTAGCGAAACGCACTGTTTGAAATAAAACTAGTTTGTAAAGCACAAAATAGAATAGAAAAAAGGAATCAATAAAAAGTAAGACAATACATATTAAGATATACACATGAATGATAATAAAACATATAAGCTAAATATCTACTTCGTAGTCGACTATAAACTGATACGTTATTGCAAATAATTGGTAAATCTAGTTAGGATGAGACATATGAAATGCAATGTTATTAAAGTCTTTAACCATTGTACGTCTAAATGAGCAAAATACACTTTTCATCACACTACAGTACCTAGCCTGTAAAATGTACTCTTCTTATTATTTACTAAATATTATCAATATTAAGAAATAATCATTTTTATGATTTACGTAGAAAGGGCGTAATAATACAAACCGTGTATAGTCTGTACTGTTGGTAATGACTGATTGAACCAGTAAACTCATTTACAAATATATTTCTATGTTTATAATTGAGCTATTCCTTAAAGAAATTGCCCCACACTACGTTGCTTAATGACGTTTAGGCGAACCTGACGCTTAAATAACTTTATCGGACATAAAGTCGCCTGTGCAACATTATCGCTGTTAAACACGTTTGTGCCACTTCTGACTCAATTGCCTTTCCATAAACAAGCAGGACAAGCGCAGGAAAATAAATAATAGCAAGACTTATAACTAAAAATAAACACTTTAATTTGTTTTTGTGAAAAATGAGTTTGTTTAAATATGAAACCAAACGTCAACATTCACTGCCTTGTTATTATTTCAATGGCACTATCTAAAACTACTAACAATGATACTAATTATCATTATAATGAGTGATTAATTAATATTTATAAAGGTCTTTCGTTTTCGAGTGGTTACACATTTTTCATATTTTAATCATATGACGTCATTTGTGATCTTTGGTTCGTGTAAATTGTATTATTGCGAACTAATTTTTATACATGCGGTTAAAATTGTTAGAATAAGATATGTAGAATAAAAAACGTTAACAACAAATATAAAAATCAGAGCAAAAAGTTCGCTGATTAAACATTTTCTCGCAGTTTTTAGTGGACTTCCCGATTGGGAATTTGCTTTATACATTCATGTCGTTCTTCATTTCATTGAGAAGTCTTTCAAAATGTTATTGCATTTGAGAATGTATTTGAATATTTGTGTGTGATTGTAATTGT
Source organism: Sinonovacula constricta (assembly GCA_007844125.1). Classification (NCBI taxonomy): domain Eukaryota; kingdom Metazoa; phylum Mollusca; class Bivalvia; order Cardiida; family Solecurtidae; genus Sinonovacula; species Sinonovacula constricta. The sequence goes on along the minus strand of CM017571.1, from coordinate 33,995,152 downwards.
ATAATAATATTGTAAAGGCTTATATTTAGAAGTACGTGTCTTATCAGTGCAAGTAATGGGTTAAACCCTGACGCTGACGTGATTTTGATGTAAACATTATGGATGAAGTCATTGTTTTCTATATTGCATTATTATTTTTACTTTAAGTCTTATGTTATATATTATTTTGTCTAGTTACGTAATGCATATTTCATCAGTAGTTGCATACAATGTTGATTTATTAAGTTCACAGTCTTGTGACACGCAATTTGTCAATTAGAGAAAACGTTAGGTGAATTTTGTGCTGAGGTAAACATGCGTCGTTCAGTGTACACAACATACTTTCAAAATTTATTCTTATAAAGCTTCGCTGCTGATTTTTATATTGCGAGTATATGTTTACAATTAGACACATATCTCAATCATTTCGTCAACCAATCTTACTCAGAATCAAGAAGCATTAGTAGAAGCACATATAATCTTTCTTTGCACAACGAATCACACACGAAGACAGAAATAAGAAGAAGTTAACTCAAGCTACATTAAAGCATAATAAACAAGGATCGTAGCCCTTAATCCGTCATCTGACTAGCGAAATTATGTCTAAGACATCAACGAAGTCGGAGGATAAAATAGAAATAAGAGAAATATAGATACAGATATTTAACTTTATTCCTATTTGATTTTAGCTGTCTGTCTTCTGAATTTGTTAACATGTATTTAAAGATAAATAGGGAGTCTCCGAACATCCTGTTAGTTTACTATAATAAAACAAGGCGAAATTCATATATTCTTTATTGGCTTGAGGAACTGTGATTTGAGGAGTTAGTTCATAACGTTACAAAAGGAGTCAGCCTGGCAAATGCTTGTGTGCTGTTGAAGAGCAGTAGATGTGTTAAATTTGAAAGCAAAATTTACTGTGCCCCGGTGAATGTAACCATGTTATATGGAGAACATTTCTAAGTTCTTCTCTACCTCGCAGAATGTCATTGTCGTTGCAGTTGTATAATTATCTTATGTGAGCGACGGAAATAATAGATTCTGTTTTAGAATCAAGCTTCAACATAATCAACATTTCGTCAACATAACATCAACTTATTTCTTTTGTTTTAATTTAAGATGCAGCGAAAGTGACTCTCGACAAATTTTCTGGGCCTATCAATTACCAGTGGTGCATATTATAACATTGGAGACGTTCAGTATTCACATTGAGATCATACTCCCTTTACGCTCCTCTGATTGTGTAAGATATTTACTGGTTTCGCAATTTCAGAAGAACATAAAGAACAAGAAAAAAAAACTGTTTAGATTAAGTTAATTCTACTGGCCGACTTAACTTCAGTTCAACATCAAGGTCACTGGTGTCATATAGATAGTACTTCAGACGGCGATATAACAGCAGCATCTTAGGTAGTACTGGAGTAATATAGAAAGTCCGATACAGTATTTACATGCTTTTGCAAATTATAATTGATACGCTATTACCGAATCCAGTTAATTACTAAATACAAAATATGGTTACATTGTATTATAAAATATACATCCAAATCTGGATAGAAAGAGATACAGATAAAAAGCAGAGATAGTATGATCAATTTAGTATCAATAAAAGAATTGTAAAAGCAGGGTTTTATTTACATCATAAACGAAAACCAATATTTGGAATAAAGAAAACTATTTGCAGAACAAATTCGGAGTTGGCTAATAATTAATGACCAACAAATAGTGTTACAAGTTAAAGAAAAATAGTGTATATTTCCTTCATTAAATCATAAATATTTACCACAGCAAGTCAAAACGTTAATTAATTACTCGTAAAACAGCTGTTAAACAGATTTTAAACAAAAAGGACATGTTATAAATTCCTAGAATATTCTGCAAATGTTTATATTAATTAAATATAAACAACACATTTTTATGACAAAATCAAGTCTCCTTTTCTTTAGATAGTACATGTTATTTATGTATAAAACAACAAAATATGTTTTATTAACTCAATTTGCTAAACTTATGTTATTTCTGAACACTTAAAAAAGGGACTACATTGAAATCAACCGACAATGTGCAGACAAGCGTGTTAAAAAGAGCAAGAGAATATGTTCAAAGATTGACACGTGGCAAGGTAAATGTAATAATATGCTAGATGTACACCAATCGGTGAGATAAACCATGCAATGTTATACAAGGGAAATCCATAGCTCCAACTCACTAATTAATTAATTGTTGTCGTATCTTGTAAACAGTTTCCTTTTATCTTAAACGGAAAATAATCTCTTGGTTGTTCTCACAAAAATGACTGATTCGATACATTTATAAAAACCAGTATCCGAACACGTCGCAATTATTCGTTTCCTAGTATTTGTTGATATGCATTTTGCTTAGTAAGTTAGTAAGCTATCAAGTAACTATATGGATGTTACTGATTCGCAGATACATTTTTATCAAGAGTCGATTTGTGTAAACAGTACATTTTATGCATCAAAGCATTGCTTCAGGATCAAATGTTCCCACGTCTTTATTCATTAAGAGTTAATATTCAATGATTTTTTCATAGAAATAGAAAATTGGTTACAAACACGAAATCTTTATAAATTGTTAATTATTTTACCACTATTGCTTTTAATGTTATTAACAGATACGTTTATAACCAGTTGAACCATTGTTAAAATATACTTAAAAAGATAATCTCTCTATCTCTTTACTTCTTGGCAGAGGTTGATGTAACCTGGGATGTACCTGTCATCTGACGCCGAAATTGAATACAATAATGTCAATAATTAAACAGGCAAAGAGCTGTTTAGAGATAACTTGTTTTCACGAAAGAATACTAGGACTTGTAACACGGCAGCTTGTAATTTCTAAGACGACTTAATAGACAAAAAAGAAATGAAGCAAAAGGTATCAAACATTAGCCTGCTTTCCACAGCATCTTCGTTCTTTAAGTTCATGCTTGTAAGTGGCAAATCTGTGTTTGTTATTGTTAAACATTAGAAAGTAGGACAAAGTCCTATCACCTAGCAAAATATAATGATTTTTAAGGCACAGGACAAAATTATTTACGTGCCAGTCAGTTGTTACACATAAAAAAGTCTGTGATGAGACATAATTCAAAATAGAGTAAAAGTAACAGATACCGCTTAACCATACCGACATAAATTTACTGCCATGAGTAGGAGTGGCTGTATACAGCATCCAGCGTTCTGCTAAAGTATAAAATATTTGTATGGCTTCTGAGGTTCTTGAGACGCAGTCCTTAATAAAAATCTCTACTACTCAGTTGTTTTATTACTAGACGTTTGTCAGTAATAGTATCTTTGAGATGTTTATGACGTTTTGCTTATCAGTCTCAGATGATTGCTTTATGAAACTTATGATGGATCATTAACCACTGGGATTTAACAGTCACGAAGACGGTCATACCCATTAACGACATGCATCGACAATTTATTATTATTTTTCGCTAAAGGTTTTACTTCGTGAAACGAATCTGACAAATCCATTTTATAAACATAATTAACACAAACTTATATAAAAAGCACGATAATTAAGCAAATAGATGAACATACGAATATTTACAAACATGTTAACATCTAAACTTAAACTAGTTGTTTAGTAGACAATATGACAAATATTCTTTCGAAATTCATCTGCATATGATAAGTCATAGACGAAAATACACGCATATATCTTAAATCTAACCTACCTAAAACACCAAGACGAGAAATAACATAAAGTGATAACACATACAAATCACGACGTTGGACAGTCAAGGTGCTTCTTTTAGGTATAAGAAGGCAAATACTCTGCACTTCCTTAAATATTGTCCAAAATCATGTTTCAGTATAAGCAGCATTAGCTATATATTTCAATCACAATTCAATTCCTGTTAGACAATTCATTTTGTAAGGTTTCGGTTGCAACATTTAATTGGTAAAAGTTAATTTGTTCGGAACATTATTCAAGGTTAATCTATTCCACGGGCAAAATACTGGGGTCCCTTTGGAGAACCGTCAATCAAATTGAAAAATCATTTAAATGAGAATTACCAGATGAGAATCTGACCAGAACGTGAGATGGTCCCATTAGAATAAGAACAGCCGCAGTACATTGTGCGCAACAGTCTTCAGTTTTAAAAGTTTAATGCAATTAACGCAGGAAGATATCATTTAAATGACAGGAACTTGCTGACATTCGGTTAATAAGATCTCTAGGCTAAAAAACAGGCGATAGTGTAACTAAGAAATTATTCTTGGAATAGAAACCATGATGCACTGTCAACAAGTTATTTGGTAAACATTTAGTTAGGTTTTAAGTTAAATCAGCATAACAGCCAAACGTAAGATCAAACCCAAAATATAAGTACACGTTGGATCTAAAGCACATTGGTACTTACTGATTCTGATAAATCTTTCCTTTATGTGCGTATCAGTATACCAGTAGCCATAGACGTTTGATGAATTTATAATTTAAAAATGCAATTACAAGAATAACTGCTTCTTTTAAAATGATGCTTTCTTATTTGAAGTGTGGTCAAACGTTGCTTTACTGCTAACACTCGACCATACGTTTTATTATTTTGATAAACAGTTTAACAGCACATAGAACAATATTCTTCTAAGATAGTTTAAATAATTTCTGGCATTAGAAATAAAACAAACAACGAAAAGGAAAATTGTCTTTCCTCACAATAGGATCTATTCTTTAAACATTCGACACTTTAGGTTAGCGATTGGAATACTTTCATCGGCCTTGTTGAACAAATAATATTTACAATATAGGAGTTTAAGCTACTCGATTCAATGTTTGTTAAACACGCATTGTTCTTCATTATATCGTTACAATTTTGTATAATAATTTAGTTAGTAAGGTAAACTCAGCAAAACCGTTCGCCTAATCTCCGGTATCACACGCTTACGCATAACCATTTTCTAAACATGAATACAATTTTCCTAAGCCGTGTTTTAATTGCCTACTTACGATTTCCTTTTTTTTCGCCTTAAAGACATTGAAAATCGCCCTCTTTTGCGGACCCAATGATCAAACCATGCTGTGATGTCACAGCTGGACTCTTGCTTTGTTAATTATATACAGAGATGACATAGGGAAGAGTCCGTAAAACATTTAGCCACATTTGATTGCACATGGGCTTACTGAACTGTCATTAGTCAGTTACGCGGTAATCCCTTTCCTGATACCATTGTAGCCTGAGACTGTGTCCAGCCGGCTAGACCTACCCCACACCCACTTCCTTCCCCCGACCAATTAAACCCCCCACTAAGGAGCCAGATAAGGTAATATTTCTATCGTCAATGCCTTTAAAACCTCTGAGTAATAAATTCCGTATTGGAAATATTGAATATTACTCCTCTTGTAGCTATAAAGTCAACATATAACACACTCTCATTTGAGTGATAGGTGTGTGATGTAACAGACTAACATAAATGATTCTTTGTTAAATAGAAAAAAAGTTTTTTTTGTTATTTTTTGTACTGTCGACTTGATACGGCTGTTGTCTAAAACTTCTATTACAGCTCGTATTGATTGTATATTTTTATAAATCAGATACAAGAAAGTTTTACATATTTCTTTCAAAGACATTTAACAGACCTGAGGCATTTATGTCAACAATAGCAACATCAATATGATAAAGTTGTGTCTGAATTATGTAGGTAATGACTCAAAGCCGTAATATTACACTTATAATTTGTGCATTTTTAAACTCAACACCCTTTTAGATGTCATATTTATAATCAAGACTAATTCAATCCGGACCTGGTAATCAGTAAAGCGTTGGCATAGAGTTACGGGAGGCCCTCGGTTTTATCCCGGGCAGCGACATACCAATACCATTAAATCTGTAGTGGAATAGATCCCTAGCCAGCGCTCAAGCAAACGTAATGGTAGTTGATGACTGGCTGACTAAATGCCAGGATAATGTGACTTGGTGTGGTGTCATGCCTACGAATTAAAGAGCACTATATCAGCGTCAAGTGACCACCATCTCAAAATAGCTGTTGCTTGGCCTATTCTCGACTTAATCGTTCGGTTTTCTGGCTCAAATAAACCTTTCAGCGCTTCTTGTTACTCGTAGTATGTCTCTTTCTTGTTAAATTGTACACATTTAGTTATATCTTCAATATTAATATAAAGTCTTATAGCTGGAAGCATTTTTGTAATCTTAACCTACGTCATCTCTATGTAAAATTTATTCCGACCGATTAAAACAGTTGTGCAGTAAGTAGGTTTTGAATGATAAATATCCACACAAACGACATTTTACTTTAACAAAACTTTACAGTACGTTAGAATTAGTTAAAATAAATTGCAGTTCTAGAAACTAAAATCTCTTTCCCTACAAAGTTGTCATATTTCAATTTCATAAAAACGGTTATACATAGGTACCAAATCATCATAACAACAAACAACAACAACAATAACAACAACAACAGCAACAAGAAAACAACAACAAAAGAAAAACAACAACGACAGCAACTACAAAACAATACAAACAACAACAACAACACAACACAGTTATAACTTTTAAATTTAAGGATCGTATATGTTAAGTCTAAACGATGCATACACAAAGGATCTTAGATTGTCAACATAGCAAAAACATTGTCTTTAATTTACATGAGTTATAGATTTAAGAAACAATTGCCAAAAGACATATGGGCCGCTGTTAATTCTAAAGTTATAAATAGTCTAGCTATCAACTTATAGTTATGGCATTCTGGAAAAGAATTCGCAGAACTGTTCCTCTTAATGGCGTTTTGACAAGACCCGGTGCTTAAGTGCTTTTTTCTCGGTAAGGTTAATGTGTCTTCACATCAGAAATTTGTCATTATCGCTGTAAAACAAGGTTGTGCCTCTTTCTCGTAAATGTTCATTTCCCAAACTAACAAGAAGCACGCAATAATAATGGACAGACTATTGTGGGCGTAATAGAAACTGAAGAATATAGAGTAGAACATATTTATTTCCATGCGGATGACCATCTAGCAAGGGAAGAAAGTATGCTTATAAAAGCTTCATGTTGAATAGCAACCAGGCAATGGCATCATTTGAAATGAATTGTATAATACATTTGGGTACTAATAATAATCCAGGTAACAATCGTTTGCAATACGAAGAATGACAAGGTCCAATGAGTATTGCATCATATATTAAAATTAAAAAAAAAACGTATATCAAAGGTATTCACAAACTTCCATTTTATAAGTTAAAAAAATCTGAGACGAAACATTACGTACATAAAAAGAGTTAATGAATATTTCAATACAAGCAGTGGAAGCAAACAATGATGACGTACATATGACAGGTTAGTGGTAATTACGTCATAAAATACAAAAGTTGTAAAGTAATTAAGGAAGTAATGTCCCAATTGTGTTCCGGGAAAGGAGGAAAGTAGAATTGCAGTTATCGAAAAAATCAATATTTGAACCAAGCACACCAATTTTGAAAATAACGTTCATGTGTAGATGGATTTGAACAAAGTACAATGTCCATAAAAGGGAAATAAGAAACACTAAGTTTATTTGGGAAAATGAGTCGTTAACCATTTTACCAACACACTGTTTCCATAATGTTGTAAACTGTAGACATCTTCAACATAATGGAAACAGTGTATTGGTAAAATCGTTAACGACTCAAATAAACTTAGTGTTCGGTTAAAATGTCCAGCACTAAATCAGGAATATAATTTATGACACAGTGCATGTGTAGTAAGCATTCCCATTCCGTTTTTAGAAAACATACTAGTAACACAGTTACTAGACGGAGAGTTAAAATAAAATAATTTTCGATTTTTAACTCGTTAGGTAGATGCACGCATTTTTGTTAAGGTGTAAATATTTTTTTTATTAATTGTTGGCGTAACCATATCATTAATTGCTATTAGATTATATTAGCGGCATTGTGCTTATGGTTTTGAAACCTACCTAAACTCAGTGTAGCGAAACATTGTATTCGGTGCTTAATAGTTAACATTAAGAAGTATTTGTATTAAAGTAAACTTAAAAACTCAGTTGAAACCCGTCCAAAATCATAACATCAATTAGAAGCTTTATGTATTCATTGCTCTAGTCGTAATGGATAAAATATATCTTAACATTAAATATTCATAAAACTACATAAACATGTCGACACATTGTCCACATACTCGCCGTGGAACATTTTGTCGACAGACAGACTGACATGCTAACGGTGTCAGATTAGAAGCCCCACAAAACAGATTTTTTTTAGTTTTGTTTCTTTAACCATTTTGTCGTTTCTTTCCGTTATAATATTATATAATAGTGACCATTTTCACAGCTCTTTCAACTGGATAATGTTCCAAGAAAACATAAAACATTCACAATCGGTCTCAATGACATATGATTAAAAACATGTTCGTTAAATCGTTTTATTTAATTTTATTATTAATCTGATTAACTTTAAATGAAGCATTTTATTATCCCTTTAACCATTTAAACGAAATATAGTTTACCTATTTAACCTTTATTGCTCCCATATTAACTGCGTCCCGCTCGATTTACTAAGGTTAAGATAATGATATTCTCCTGAAAATTCGCCAAATGTAGCCCTAATAAAGTTACTACAGAACCTGACACTTAAGTTCACTTTTCTTGGAAATAAACACGTCTACAAGACAGAAAAATGTCACGAATGCTCTAAAACGCCAGTGTGCGATTTCATCGTAAATAATTTTTTCCGAAACTAACAAGACGCACGCAGTAATAATGGACATAATACATTGGAGAATTAACGTACAATACAGGCTGTTTTTGAAAGGCAAATATTGACCGTCGGGTATTTGAAGCAAATATGAATATTAAATGTTATTTTCTATATTGTGATCGATCGTGATATGTAATAAACTGTCTGATAATTTTCAAAGGGGCAATAAGTAAAAGAAACAACCGCAACATGTGTACGTTAAACATTCATATTATATTATTTATGCAAAAATAACACTTCGATCGTATCCAAACTTTAAGTAGGAGAGATCTAATCAATCTCACGACAGAAGGCATGTAAAACTGATATAGAAACAGAATAAACACGGAGTTGAAGACTTAGTGTGTACGAAATATGATCAAGATATACGGCAAAATCACGTTCGGGAAAAATTGGAGCGAGATCAGGCGATTAAGTGGGACTCGACCGTTTAAAAACCGATTACGTTGCTCTATACTCAGCAGTGTGAGATGGGGCATTTTCTTATATTACGATTCACTAATATATTCTGTTGGTTGATATTCGTCTTTTAAGCCGCATTGGTCTTTTAAATGTCATTTTCCTTTTTCATGCGGTCCTTGCCTTTTTTCTCCCCAGGGAATGTTTCATAAAATATGATATTTTTCAGAATCAACAGCTTCTTTAGTTAAGAAGACACAGATCCTCCCGAGTCGCTATATAATCGCGTGTTTAATGACCAGTTGTGCAAAATGTAATAATTCTAGTAAAAAGCTTCTTAAGGCCAACTTTAAGGCTTTTCATTCATTGTGATTATTTTTGCCTCGATGAAAATACTTTAACTAGAAAAGGAAAAGGCACTTTTCTATTAAACAGTACTCGACAAACAAATGCGTTTTTTTAAAAAGCTCAAATAAAAAGTGCATTCTACTTATTCGTTATTATTTGAACTAAACTGAAAAAATGTAAGTAGGCAAAGCAACGGTTCTTGTGCCCTGCACTTCTATTCATTCCTGGGTATTTTTTAATTTTTGTAAATTAACCGTTGTAATCTGAAACAAAAAGACAGATTTATTGCGATAACTATAAACTTACGTCGATACAATTTCGGTTCCTGTGGCATACACTTCCACTCTTCGCTGTTTCTTCACTTTGCGATACGCAAGGCCGACTGATGGAAAAAAACTAAATCTGCTTTACTTAACAACGTACATAGCATTACGGCTCACATGCACCGATAGTCGACTTATCACTATAACAGGATACATATCAACCAAATTTAAAGCTAATTCTTCAAATAGCGAGTTCGAGTCGTGACGGACGGACGGAAGGAAAAGCGTACAAAAAGACAGGCGGGCGGCTGGACGGGCGTTCATAACAGCGACTTTAGATAAGTATAATAAATCTTAATGCCTGACAATTAGCATTTGTGAATAAAACTACTCTGTTCTGTACGCGTTAAAGCCTCCGTATGGTTTCTATTTAGCATCATGAAACGAAGCATAACTCTAACCCCATACATTTTATGTAGGTTTATCTTAATTTTGAATTGCACAAAAATAGGCCCATTTACGTTTATAGTGTGGATATATTTTAACTGCAATAATATCGCCTGAAATGCGTACAGTTTTGCAATAATGAAATCTTGTTTTTCAGGACCAAATTTTTATTGCACCTTTTAGACATAAACGTGTCTACGGGCCAGAGATAGAGTAGTTTTTGCTGTAAAATAACTCTGTGCCATTTCCTCTTTAATATTTATTTCCGAAACTAACTAGACGCACGCCATAATAATCGGCATTGTAGCCGGAGCTTGACAGTATAATAAAAATGTTTTCAGAATAATAATGTTGTCATGTCTGTCTAGTATTTGAAGCAAATGCAAACATCAAAAGCTTAAATTTCCTTTGGTTTTATGATTTTGTCATCAGACTTCGGACCAGTTTTCTGAGGGCATTGATAGAAGGCGTCACAATCGTAGGTTAAACATTTAAAAGATAGTTCGTATCAATGCTGAAAAAGTCATAAAAATAATTATTATAGCTAATACATTAAGAATATGACCTTTGATTTTCCATTGCAAGTTTGATTAGCAGTCAAATAAACGCAGTGCTTCAGTCAGGTTTCAAAAACAACAACCAACCATATCTGAGGTTGCTTTTTAACAACTGTTGCAAAAGTGGTTAAAAATCGATGCCTCATAATTCATTTGAAAGTGCTTAGAATAGCAATTGTAAGTGATTTAAGCATGTGTTCACACGAAAGTCTCTTCTGAATGTCTTTTCACGCTTGATCAAACTGCGATCTTATATCTATTATTTACTTTAATAAATAATTACTGCAAATGCTTTTTCAGGTCAGCCATTTTTAAGTAATCCCATCAATTGTAAGCATTTTTGCACAAAAGTGGTTAAGGAACGGTTCAGGTACCAAACTGTATTAACCACAACTCGTTGTTTACATAGAATTATAAAATGCACGTGTATCCATAATAAATAATCCCTCGCAAAGCAATGGTCTCTTCAATATACATGTCATTTGCAAATGTATTGCGAATATATTATTGTAAATATTGTTTGACATCATTTATGGCATAAACACAGCAGAGGAATCGATTGTTGCAAAAGCTGTTTTTGCAGATGCTGTTCTAACTACTGTCGCCAAATTGATAGAAATAAATTGCTGTAAAGAAATATGGATTCGTTCGATTTAATATTCTTTTATTGTAATAACTACTACTTTTTTAATTGCTATTATTCATATTTTTTGTAGAATTGGTGCATTTGAAGGTCAGATGCCCATATATAGCAAAAATCGACATGACATCATTAAAGTTTATATTGTACATAATTTGTATTACAAATGTTTAACGTGCCGTTTGGTTAACAGGCATAAAGTAAGTGAAAAAATTCTGAAAAAAAAAATCTTATTTAATGCCTTAAATTATATTTCTCTACAGGTTCTCGCAGTTAGATTTAACACAACGATTTGTAAAAGGGTCGTGTCTTTGCAAAAGAAAATATGTATGTCTTGTTTGAGAAAGCACACGTATTTACATTTGCAAATAAGAGTATATGACACAGTTCATGAGCATTGCAACATATACCCAATCCTAAAAATATGCAAGCCAAGAGTGAAAAATAAGAACAAATCTGTCTTAAGTCATTTAAGAAAAAAGAGCAAACGCAACAGTTACTGCAGTTACCGGTCAGTCAGCAAAAAGGGCCAACTCGAATGCTTAGCTCTTACAAAGTTATGTATTCCTTGACGTATGATTGTACATTTGATACGTTATTAAAAAATGAATATACGAAAAAAAAAAATTAAACAATACGTCTGACGCAAACAAATTCCAACTGTATTTTATCTCAAGCAAAAATGCAATTCAATACGTTAACCCTTATATTATAACTTTATTATAACATCAGAAGTTTTCAAATAAATCAGAGACGGTGATGTTACGTATTTTGCTAGCATAACAATCCTAAAAAAACGGTGTTTGAATATTGCCAGCTCGGATAACGTCGGTTACATCAGGATATATGAAGTTAAATGAAAGAGGATGGTATCATAGAGATTGACGGGAAGGGGGGGGGGAGGCTGTCAGACCTAAGAGATAAAATTGTACGAACAGCATTTGAACCGATGCATACGGTTTGAGGAAAAAGTAGAGATGTGTAAATATGGACTGACTTTTATTGGTGCATGTCTACAGTACATGTCACGAATGACTATAAATACATATAGATTTATCACACATTTTTCTTAATTGCCACAAACGCCGACTAATCACTAGATCGTCTATAATCACATAGACACATACACACACACAGACACACACAGACACACACACACACAACACACACACACACACACACACACACACACAGACACACACACACACACACACACACACACACACACACACACACACACACACACACACACACACACACACACACACACACACACACACACACACACACACACACATATGTACGTAGTCATATCATGATCACCAGTTAAGTACAGAATAATATCCCTAAAATTGTATAGCACAAACAAATAATACATGTGTCTGATTCTGTTGATAGGAAACTCACAACTTGAAAGTACACACGAACGCGGACCAGTTAAAGCGCTACATTCTATTATAGATGGACATTCCCGTGTCAGAAGCGCCACCTTGCGTCCTAATGTTGAACTGTTATGCAATGTACATTCTACATCAGAGATTTGACACACTTTGTTAGTGACTTGTAAGTTAGATTCTAGTAATTTAAAATATTAATGATTTTTACCCCTCGATTTGCAACATGTTAATTGTATATGTGGGACATGTGTAATTGTTGATGTTATGTTGAAATGTGAACATTTTCATGTGATATGTAAAAGTTAGGATGTAATTAGATAACGGCATTTAGCATGCGTAGTGTTGCAATTTACAAATTGACATTTAAAGTGACAAATTTATGTATTGAAAGTTGGAAATAGTAACTAGAATATTGGCTGATATCCCCTTCCATACTCATCAGTAGTCACTTCTTTTCGAAACGTGACATACGTTTTACATGTACCATCATTAAAAGAATGTATGCAGCGGACTGCAACGGGAACGATGAGCATCATAGCGTCATTGGGGTTCAGTAAATGGCGGAAAAAGAAGTTCAGTAAATGGCGTGAGAACTTCGCCGTTTCCGTTTTTTCTTATATGGCAGCGCCCACGAACGTTTGCAAATATTCAAAGAGAACAATTGTTTGTGATTAACTCTCGAAAAAGAGATTTTTCGTAATATTTAAATGTCAGCGTTTTTAGAAAAAAAAATACAGTTCCCTATGGATTTTAAAACCAGCATATTGTTTCGTAAGATGACACCAATCCTCCCAATCCTCGTATAATCTGTAATTTATGGCCAGTTCAGATGTTTCTTAACGCAATAAATCTAGTAAAAAGCACCTTAAGAATTCTCCCTGGTGGTGAATTTGTGTTGTCTGCGAAGCGGAAATCCGGTAGACGTCCAAAATGAAAAAAAAAATATGATGTGAATTGCAAAAATGTGTTTGAATTATAACTTAACTGTTTAACCTGTTCATGTGGAACCATTTTTGCGAAGCTTCAGACGAAATTCTATGTACAAGGGATAACGCCAGTGAGAGTAACGTCCCCTTTTACCGTGAAGGCGTTGTTACATGTATTGACTGTATTTTAATTATAATAATAAATATAATCTCATAATTATTATTTTCCGTTAGCCCTGCGCATGCGTATAGCCTTATACCTTCTATGCAAATAAGGACATTTCAATTACAGTAGCCAGATGAATAAAATAGCGCATGTTTGTTTAATTGCGAAGCGATTTTTTTATTTAAATGATACACAACAATTAATGATTCAATGTTACACATGGATTCGTAATGCTTGGGCAAACAAACCCAAGGATCAGACAAAACAAATGTTTGAAAACAAAAGTAAAGAATCGTTTAGCGGTAGGTTAATAAACAATTCATTGACTAGAGTTAAAATCATGATACTTTGAAAGTATATACACATTTATGGAAATGCTCATTGTAATATTGCTTTTTGTTCATATGCTTAATTTATAGAATAAATTTTAATGATTCCTTTTTGTTCATTAACAATTTTGATGGGAATAAACATAATAACAGCATAATGTACATATGTATATTTCCCGTGATTAACAGAAAGGCACACCTTAAACCAAATAAAACTAAAGTCCAAAAGAATAAGTCATACATATTTGCGAACAATCAGTCAAAATTGTGACTTAGAGTATGCTTTGATACACAGAATCAATGTCGACTTCCTGATATCAAAGTCCCTATTGTAAAGTTCATTTTCTGTGTTGATTACATTTTCATAATATTTTATATTAATAAATAGTGTTTTTGGTGTTCTTATATCGAATTTTATATAAATGATTATATGTTATGCTTGTACATTGCATATATATATATATCTATATATATATTGCCTTCTTATAAAGTTTTATTATTTTTACCTCCTCTATATGCAATTAAGCATTGCGTCGCATATCACGGCTGTTTAATCCTGATAACTTTGTATCAAAACGTGGTCAATTTAATTAGACAACTACGTTTGTTTTTTATCCCATCTACACATTTTCGGTTGTCTGAAGGCGGTGTCCACTTGAAGTAGATATAGCGATGAACGACCATATGTAGTAATACGTAGTAACTTATCACACGATTCCACTTTTTTCCATTCAATACACACATTACATATTGTATACTATAACACTAGCGTAATTCGCCATAGACTCGCTTAATATAACCTTTCCTGAACGCATTTAATAAATGTTTGTATTAAAAGAAAACTCTTTTCCGATCCTCTATTTAGCTTACATCGTCACTCTAAACTTGTTGTGTACATTGTATAAATTGTATAATAATTGCTTTAAAGAGTTATTCTCTGTGTCCTAAAACTGGAATTAAAAAGTACATTAAGAGACAAAATACAACGTCATAAATTAACAATGAGATATCACTGTCGTTATAGTGTTGTATAGTTTATTTGCGTTTTTTAAAATGTTTGGCTTCAAATACATTTCCTACTGCAAACACATTATATTTGATTATCTAAGAAACTATTGCAAATAAAACTACCGACATTTAATGTGTTGGACACAAGACTCAGTAGATGTTTTTCGTCAATAAGTCGCGTACATCTAATTTTAACAAACAATTTGCATGAGACATGGTGCTTCTACACATTACTGTGTCTTTGTCATTAACAATATCATTAATGACGTTCTAAGTAATGTGACTTGGAGACGCGTACACCTATTTATGTTGTCCGTTTATCACCTAACCAATATCATCATCTTTACTAGCTTTTTAAGTCGAATGTACTTAATAATATTATATTATTTCTATTGAGAAAAAACGACGATGATATGAGATGTAATTAAATTTTGGCTATGTCAAGCGGCAATTAAAAGCCACTTATTTAACATTGTTTTACATGGAACTTAAGTATCTACTCTTTACACTTTTGAAAAGCTCAGTAAAACCTGTTTAAGCAGCGCAGTCGCACCCTTTTGAAGAATGATCGTTCCAAGGCGGTAACTGTTGGGTTGACTATTTGTGGTTAAAGACTCATCACACATTTGTTCTTTCTTTTACATTTGGCTTTTTTATGAATATATTTGGCATCTGTCTTTTCAAATCTTAGTATATGTTACTCATGGTACTTTGCCATAATCCCTTATTTATTAAGAAAATTCGTAGCGATTAACTAATGTTATAATTAACCTGGGTTTATGTTTGATTTCTAATCTTTCTTTTCTGAACACTTCTTCTTCTTCTTCTTCAGCCTATTGTTGCATCCGTTGTTGGACAAAGGCCTTTCTCAGTCGCTTCCAACGGTCCCGCTCCCTTGCCACCCGTTGCCAATGTCTCTGGCAGCCATCCAGGTCATCACGCCATCGGATCCTTTGGCGACCCATGTTGCGAGTGTGGCCTCTGGGTTGCCATAGCGTTAATTTGGTCGACCATCGATTGTCCTCGCGTCGTACTACATGTCCCGCCCAACTAAATTTCGCGGTGTATATTATTTCAAGAATGTCTCTGACTTTAGTTTGCTCTCGGATCCAGGTAGCTGTTTTTCGATCTCTCCACGTTAAGTTCATCATTATTCTCATGTGTGCCCGCTGCATTGTTCTTATCAGGGCTAGTTTCTTTGTTAAGTTCCATGTCTCTGCCCCATAGGTGACAGTGGGGGTGATGCACTGGTCGTATAATTGTCGTTTCAGTACGAGGGGAGTGTCCTTATTCTTGAAAACTGCACTGGCTCTTCCAAATGCCTGCCAGCCGAGAGTGATACGCCGTTTGATTTCTTCCTCTTTTGTTGATGTTTTGGCAGAGATACGTTGACCAAGGTAGATGTAGTGCTCAACGTGCTGAATGGAGTTGTCGTCGATTTTTATTTTTTGGTCCTCGTTGTCGCAATTAATGTCTGTAAAACCGGTTTAAGCACCCCAGTCGGTCCATATTGCCAATTGACCGTTCCAAGGCGGTAACTGTCGGGTTTGCTCTTTTCCTTTAATGACTCATCACAAATTTGTTCTTACTTTTCGCTTGGCTTGCATGTGAAATACCTTTGTTCTGTGCCTTTTCGGAGTTTAGTATTTCTTGCAATACTCATAGGACTTTGTCATATATTCTTTTTTTTAAACTTCGGCTTTACTCCATGTGACGACTGTGGATCTGCTACCTGCAATGATGATAACTATTTGGCAACTATTTCATACGAAAGATTTATACATTCAACAAAGTTTACTATGTAACAACTTCTCGCACCAGCAGATGCAAATGGGAGGCCTAGCTATTCCGCTGTGGCCAATAACATCTGGCGAGTTGTAGTAATAACAACGTCGACATTATCATACGTATGCAATCTAATTAACGCTTCTGTCTAAGACGGTCTATCGAGAGATCAATTTGCATATTCATCACATTTCCTGAGAGAAAATTTCCTGTTGTACAATTCGATTTAGAAACATTCACTGTTTTGATTACACTTAATGAAACACCCTGCGTGAAGCTTGCGTTTTGCAGGGAAATAAAAAGTATATATAGGTTGTACAGAGAATAAAAAGTACCATGTTTATTTTTGTCTAAACTAATCTAAGCAGAATTAAACGGAAAGTGATGGATGCAGACCGATATGAAAAAAATGTTATATGATATTTGAAAAAAAAATCTAATATGTAAAATCTTATTCAGTAAAGAGAACATTAACCGAATTTGCTTAGCTGGAACGGTTTCTGTCGACTAAAGACTCCCAAAAACGAACACATTATGCATTTTTTAAGAGTTGCTCGTCTTATTTCCATGCGTACGTTTGACTTGCACATTTCTACCATTTTGTTCATTTCTAGCAAAATAATTCCGTAAGTTTTCCAGATTGCAGTATCATTTGCTGAAAAACAACTATAGTTTCACCACTCAAATAATCATCTGCCCAGCTTTTCATTTATGATCAAATTTACCAATTCCCCACAAAACACAATAAGCATAAACGTTATGCAGAAGACAACGGGGTCAACATATTCACACATACACACAAAAGAAATAACTCAATGTCAATGTATGTTCTAACTCACTGGCATTTGCAATTAATATATCACAAATAATTTTGACTTTGTTTCAGGTTTGTTGTTTTAATACGGTATATGCATTTAATATTTCATAATAATGTAGGTGAGACGCCTTTTATGCTTTGGCTCCATGTAATTTCAATTATATCCATTTACCGTAGTCATAGGACAAATCCTATCAATAAGGGCTCCACTGACCTTTATCAATATCAATAATGTATCGAAGCATGCTGGCTTCACATTTATAGTCCAAAGATGATATAACTACAACTTAAGACCAAAAGGCTGTATACACACAGCTTTTATCGACAGCTGTACATACTGCAAGCATAGTGCAATTCATAAATATTTTACCAGCATCTGCTAATTTAATAAGTTTGGGTTTGTCGGACGATAACATTTGCAGTTTAGAATCTGTCGGTCAACATTTCCTTTCTAGTTTTAGGGGTCTTATTTACATAGATTGACTACTGTGTTCTGCTGCTATGCGCTAAAAGGTGGCAATTATCGAAATATCAACATGGAACAAGTTAACCAACTTTTTTCAAATCGAAATAATACCATATTCCTTTTCTGAATACTATGTGGACATTATTTTTCGATAACGTCACTACTTTTGTCTTAACATTATAGAAAATATCAGCGCATGGACATTTTGTTTTTAAATAGATCGTTTTTCTTTTCGTTGCTTGCATTTGAGAAACTCGTCAGGAAGTGCGAGGTTAGAGCTCTGTAAAACCGGTTTAAGCACCCCAGTCGGTCCATATTGCCGACTGACCGTTCCAAGGCGGTAACTGTCGGGTTTGCTCTTTTCCTTAAATGACTCATCACAAATTTGTTCCTACTTTTTGCTTGACTTGCATGTGCAATACCTTTGTTCTGTGCCTTTTCGGAGTTTGGTATATGTTGCAATACTTATAGGACTTTGTGATATATTCTTATTTGTTTCTACTAGTCACCCTCACACATTCTAGTGACAAACTGAAAAGATCAGTGCAGTTTGGTTGCTGCAGCACTTAAAACTATGTTAGAACCAACATCCAACAAGTAGACCCTCCAGTGTCTAAGTCAAGAATGCCAATGGAGATGACTTACGCCGATGACGTAGATTTCATTTAAGAGAAGAAACCGCCTCTTGACCAGCTTCAATCAGACGAAGACAGAATTCATCCATGTATTCCTTGCAGACACTTTAGAAACTAACGAGGAAGGGGAGCCTCTTCGGAACCGAGAACTATGGAGAAAGAAAAAAAGTCCTTGGTGAAAAGATCAAATCTCGACGTATACAAGGAAACTTGGCATTCAGATCTCACTGAAAATGTGGAACCATCAGACAAAGATCCCCTTGCAAACAAGGCTCCATCTATACAACTCCATATGTGTCACTGTAATGCTTAACAGCTGTATCAGTTGGGCTGTCCCTCAAGCACACCTCAGCAAATTAGATGCCTGCCACCAGAACTACCCTTGTATTATCACCGGACACAAGTGGCCAAACAGCCTCATCTCCAATGACGCACTTTATCGCACGTGCAATGAGGAACCACTCTCCAAAAGAGTCATCAAAGCAAGATGGAACATGTTTGGCTATGTATTACGGATGGACACCGAGGGCCCACCGCAAAAGTCCATCGAATTTGCCCTTGCTCCAACCTCCTCGAACAGGTGAGAGCAGACATGAGGCTACATCAAAGAGGACAACTGAAGACCATACGTCAACTGTCTATCCTGAAGCAAGCAGCGCACGACAAGACTACGTGGTGATTCCATGAAAGACTGATTTCTTTCTCAGGATGCAAACAGCTACTGAGAAGGCGGAACCAGTTATATAAGAATAATAATACATTTATGCATCTGTTTAAACAATCTAATCTCGTCGACATTTAATTTTGAATCATCATCGATCGCACGCATTTAACTGAAAATGATTGTGTTATAAATTCTTCATGGCTCGTCAAAACGTATTGATGTGACTAGAAAGAGATATATTTTACAGTAACGTATTTAACATATATGCTATTACCCTAATTGCTTTTAAATGCCACGTTTAAAGGGCATGTTTATTGCAAGCTGATGTTAAACCTATCAATTACAGTTTTAAATTATTAAAATTAATAACTAATGGGGGCATAAATATGAACAATGCCGACAAATAACCACCACCTCCACAACAACAACAGCAACAATACAATAGTAGTAACAATTGCTTGAAAAAATAAAAGAAATGACAAGCATTTAATTATAATTGCAACTAGCAACACAGAAATGTTGATATTAAAAAAATGACTAAAGCGAACGTCTGGCTATATCCATTATTTTATGAGTCAAAATAAGGGATAGAAAAAAATCAGAATGATTCACATTATGCAACTTTTTTGTAATTATATAAAAGCAACCTAATCAATCACAATTTACGCAACCATGAAATACCAATATATTTTGTTCTTGTATTACAAATCATTTCATGTTGTACATATATGTTATATTGCTCGTGATGACAAACTATTGATTGTAGAATCTCTCATCGAATGTATGTTTAAGTAAAAACTGTTAAAAGCAGGCACAACATGCTAACATTCTTCGCCAACTATGTTTATCCACCTATGTGTGAACATTATTTCGCAGAGACAGTCTCTTGTGTATAGTTGATGGATTTTAGACGAACATCCTTTGGTAAAATATAATCAGACATTTCTGAAAATGTCTTTCTGTAATGGAATGTCGATTGTACTAGCCTGAAGTGTTATAATAAATTACAGCGGCAGATATTTTGTGATCAAATACGATGACACATATATTTTTGTTTTTTATGTTTTTTTGGATTTTCGTCCCATCAACATTATCATTATTCTGTTTTCCGGAGCCGGTGTTCACTTGAAACAGATATAGTGCTGCATTTACTGCATGATACCACACACTGTCATTATCTAGATGTGAATTAACACGTCTAAAAATAAAAACATGCAGTAAGCATGACATGGAGCTTACAATGGTGAGCATGCCAGTTTTTTTGTTCTTCATAATTTTACCTTCAGTGTTAAATATGCATATGAATTCAACAAAATGGCGCACATATAAACTATAAGAACACATTCGTATTAGTATTTGTAGGCCCGAAGCGGGCTTTAAGATTGTTTACCTGTATGTATGTCGAATGTATTGTCGTTATCTTATTAACAAGAAGCAAACCAACGGAAAATAACAAACTATGTCACTAAATAAAAATAATAAAATGATTTAGATAACTTACAAAAAAGATATGTATGCGGAATATAAATCGCTAATCAATGACTGGTTATATTACGTGGCCAATAGCAAGGAAAGTATAATAGTAATTATAAGAAGAAAAGGAAAAACAGATTTAAGCATTGGTTTAAGAAAAGGATCGTCATCGCAAGAAAATAAAATGCGTTAGTCTGAGTAGATAGAATATTTGGAACACAAATTGAAAACTTAAAAAGAGATTAATATTAGATCAGGGAGACCTTTCATTGACCAGGTTATCCTACATAAGTATATCCCTATTTGATCAAACAGATATACGCAGATGACCTAGACATGAATAAATTTTATAATAGCAAATTGTCAGTGGTCCTTGAGAAGGAAATAATTCTTAGCTTATATGAGCAAAAAACCCAAAAAAAAACAACACATTTATATAGAGCATTGAGAATTGTTAGATTTCTGTTGTTTTGTCCGTCGTTAACAACCGACTTTTTCAGAAACGTTTTAAATGACGTTGAAAGTACACATTGTCAAGGGTACATGCCGGTCAGTCTGACACAAAGGCGAGAATATATGTTACGTCATACAACGATTCAATTTTCTCTTAACATAAATTCCCGTCTTTAGTTGGGCAAAACGTCATTTTAAACGTTTTTTTGCAGAGATCAGTTGGTTTGGTTCAGATTTAAACTGATCTTACTAAATTTTTGTCAGAATTTACCTCTCTAAATGTCTAGTTTAACGCTTGGTTAAGTAGACACAAGCAACTAAGACTGATAGTGATAACATTTCATCAACCACTTACTAGTATGTGTTTTAGTTGTTTTATGCGGCAAACGTGTGCTTTTTTGAAACATAAAAGTTTTGTTTATGCGTTGAAAATCATCGCATAAACGTGGTCGATTTCATTTATGCGACAATGCTGTTATGCGGCGTTACACTGCCTACTCATATGAATAGCAATGAATAGCATCCCTTTATTTTATGTTTATTTCGGTGAGAACATGACGTGGAAAATACTCATAATTTCGGGCTAATCCAAAATGCTCGGCTGATGTCAAACGACACTGCATTGGCCAAATGATTTTTAATTACTGAATATACTATTCAAAAGACGGTTGATACCTAAATAGCACATGATAACAGCAATAAGACCTTACGCCAAGTGACCTTGTCATGCAGCAATACAGATGGGTTCTCGTTCTTGCTGAGCATACCTTAATGCTACGCTGATAACATAATAAAACATTTACACAATTTCTGAAATAGAAACAACACTTTCTTAATAGCAGACGTAACCAGATTACTTTCATTCAAGATAAGTATAACTGACGCATCGCATTTAAAATAATTTTTCACGAACGTTAGAAAAATACTCTAGCAGTGATATGACAAAACAGAAAGCCGAAGTTGAACTGCACTGCCTGCTTAAAACCACAATTATGCAGTCACTGTTAGGTTAGTTGTCTCTCTTTAATGGGATCTTTTTATTTACATTGTTTGTGAGAAAACCTTTCAGTTAATGCGAGGTGGGAGTGCTTCACAAACCAGGTTTATTCAGCCCAGTTGGTCATTTCGCAGATTGACTGTTCTATGGCGGTAACTGTTTTCTTTCTGCAATGTCTCGCCTCTGTTATTTGCCACTTTTACATTTACCATGTTTGCCTTTGTCTAGAGGAAGTTAAGATTTAAATATCTGTGGTAGTTCTTATAGGACGTTTTTTATATTTTCCTATTGCTGTAACCTTTTTGTTCCGATGTTAACCGTGTATTGCTGAATTGGAAGAAGAAAGAAATGTGAACAAATGTTCTAAAAGAAAAGTTAGAAAAGAGGAGAGAAAAGTCAATTCCTAAAAAAATATGTTAATATAGGTTCGGAAACATTTTGTTCTTCACGTAAATGCTATAACAACAAGGACATTATCGCAGTTTGAGGACAGGGCGAGTGCAAAAGCACAAATGAGTTCTAGGAATGAAAGCTTTAATATATGTTAAATATACAATAAGGTATAATCCCAAAAATGTATCAGGTAAATTGACTTAATATGCAACAATTTGTTCTCTGTAAAACTAACGCACATTCTTTAAAAGAGCAGCGATCATTTGGCAAATCCATCTTCCAAATCTTGCAACGATAACACGTAAACCAAAATTCCACTTTACAGATCTAGAGCCCACGATTTATACCTACTAGCAACCGGAGAAAAGAGTGGTTTCAAAACATTGACGTGAGCATTTTCAATAAGACGTTCATGGTATATAGGGCACGTCGTTTTTTCTGACCGTAAGGTTGAGGCTTGAACATAGTGGTTATTTGTCAGCGGTGTTTAAGTACCATATTGAAGTAAAGCACGACATTAATAAATGTAATAGACTACTTGTAAAATATAGAAAACCCTTTATACAGTGTATGCCAAAAACATTAGCGATATTTTATGTATTTTTCTTCAGTTATGTAACTTGATAAAGTAACTTGATGTTTAATTATCCAGTAAATATCAATATTAGAAATACGGCATGTATCAGATGGATTTATTACACAGTTTGATTTATACATCTTTCCAACGAGCTTTTTCTGGTTTGATCTGTCAGTAAAAGGTACAAATAATAAACCCGATCATAAGTTAATGTATTACTGTGTTAAGTTATATAAAATGTGCTACTGTATGCTGCATATTTGTAACAAAACGTACACAATCTTATCCTTGCAGACCGCCACAAGTAAGAGTGTTACGGTTATTGTTATTTACATATTAATTGGCGTGATTGCCTTCGGAATAGGAACCAGGAAAAACAATTTGCATGGTAAGCAACCAGCTAGATCAGTTTGTTGATGTAAGATGTCCGTCGGTAGTACAGTAAATCTAGACGTTATGACCTAGCCGAGTTTGAATGTCAATTCCGATGGCAATTTATCATATGAATTACATTCGTAGGCAAACTTGGTTTAACTAGAGATGATGGTGTAACTTTAAATGGAGCCAATTGTGAAGGTAATACAATGGTTAAAGTTCTTATATCATAAAGAGATTTTTAGAATAAGTAAATAAGAAAAGAACCTATCAAAATTTTCACAAATTTTTATCTACCTGTAGACAAAGACAATCAAGGTAAATGTAAACGTGACAAAAACACAGAGACAAGACATGACACACAAAAGAAAAATCCATCAGATACCGCCTTGGAACGGTCAGTTGGCAAAAGAGTCAAAATAAAACAACTAACAGTAAGCACCTGCATCGAGAGTTAAAACAGATACAATGAACATATGCACATACATAATAACTAGTAATAAAATTAACAATCAACATATGTACAGTATGTACAGTAAATAAAAGCCTCGGCAACCTAAAAATTCCAAATGAGAAAGTAGTTTCAAATAAAATAAAACAATACAAGCGGTGATATATAATAAGAACAATATAATGACGTCATACAATGTCATGACGTCATATGCCAAAAGTGTCAACAGTGAAATGTAAAAATAGGAAAATAATCATCGGATTTTAAAAAACAACCCAAATCAGCAAAATAAAATGTAGTATTGTTAAAGAGTTAATACGTATTAAAAACATATGATAAAAGCCGAGGATTTATCCGCACTTGGCATATTATATATAATAAAGGTACCAAAAATCACGATGTTATACCTACTGTGCAATCTCACGTAAAAGGTGTGGAGACGACTCAAGTTGTCCCACCTATATAGGGCACGTCTGGAGAGATGAAGAGACAAGAAATCCAACAGTGACTGTCTAATTATGGCTTTATGTCACTGTTTTTATATCGTCTCAACGACCTGTCTGGTCATCGTGTAATTTAAAAGCAATGCAAGTTCTTAGCTGTAAAAGAGTCAATTGCAAGCAATGCAGTACAACGAAGGATTCCCGGGTTGTAACCGTCTGCAATAGATTTTCTGATAAGTTTTGTAAAGTGGTCAGAAAAGTTATTGAGACCCTTGACCCTTGACCCTTTCTTTTGAGTACCCATTGTTGTGCTGGCAACTTTTATGTTCATCCTGGCAGTGCTGCATGAATCCCACCTACGTTCGACTTCAATGGCATCGTTTCCGGAATTATTCCGATGCATCTGGCTTTGTTATTATAAGAGAACGTTATTGTTCCAATGCATCGTAAGTAAACGAAGCTGTCAGTGATTAGCTTTCCACAAAAATGATCAGTTTTTCTGTTACACATGGACTATTGATTCCTTTTTGTTTGGCTGAGATGTCAACGTATTTTAAATTCGATGAGACATACGCACTCTTGTATTTCGCAATATTTCAATATTCAATATAGAACGTTAATGGGGAGAAATGCTATGTGTTTACGAATGATAGTATGGCTTTAAAATGCATGTGATGCGAAAAAGTTATTTTTATGATAAACATGTTTTTAATATTACATTGTCAGCTATCCCATGCTTTACGATAAACATTCGTTATTTTTTAAATTGTAAAAATTCGCCGCATTTTCTCCTGCTTTTAAATATTATACATATGTCAGTCCCTCTCTGTATTTGCCTCAGTACTTTTCACAACATCTCTAAAACGGAAATGTAAATCACTATAAAACGTATAAAACGTTAAAAACTATAGTTTACAGCTCTTTATTAAGGCCTCCCAGTGGCGTTGTGTAGGTAATTTCTATTTTCAGAACACCCTGAAATAAATTTACTTTGCATATGGCTTCTATCTGACAAAATATGTGCATTTTATTCAGATTAAAATCATAGTGTAAGATTTCCAAACATTTAATTTGCCTGGTACTCCTGGTGTTATTGCAAAATTGCCAATAAATCAGACCTCGCTGTCTGATTACATGGGCATATATTTTGATATGTGAACAACTCCTACTCAGTTTTTCTTTATTCCATTTACAACTAGGTACAACGAGACTCAGAACATATTTTAAAACATATTGTCTATGTTGTTATTGCTTTATTTGAGAAAAAAAGAAAAAGATGAAATAACAGGATCGCCACGCATTTTACGCATTTCACGCATTATCGATGGAAGTAATTGTTTTGAGTTTACTACGGCAGAGTTTAAAAAGTGTCGGACACCACGTAAAATATTAGTTTTCATTGTGATTTTGACATAAACAAAAACTAATCCAACTAATTTATGCCTAATTGAATTTACTCTCGTTCAATTAAAGTATTAAATGCAGAATATAATACCCCTGTGTATCAGAGTGCACGCATTAATTGTACTAATTATTCTACTTTTTTCATGATAGTAATATGAACTTTTTGTGAGTATAATATAAGGACAGAGCAATTGCTTTAAAGGCAGAACATTCTAGCCACTGTCTACGGTCATTTTTATAGAAACTCAGTAACTTTACTATTTTTCTCTTTGAACGTTTATCCGAAAGTTATTACATCTCTTTCAAACGTTCACTTTAGATCCCTATCATAACTGCGTCTGTTACAATTATGAATTGGTTTAAGTTATACAAAGTTAAAATCACGTGCACTTTACATAAAACGTATTTAACAAATTGTACAACTATGTAATGATAACTTCATATAATTTTCGAACTCATGAACATGTATTTATTAAGAATTTTAATGATAACTTTGACATTGTTCTCCTAAAAAATCTCTATTCAAAGGGTTCAATATTCGTACCTTTTTATCATTTAACTGGAAACACACTTATGTAGGACATAAATCCACTTACTTTACATTTTATGTATTATGCCTTCTCTTACTGAGAAAACATTTGCCCGAGAGCAACGTCTATATATTTCACGTCATGAAAGTATTGCATTCTTTATCAACACTTTGTTGAATTGCACGGATGTTTATGAAACTCTATGTGTCCTTTTAGACAATATTTACATAAAATGCGGTGACACTTTATATAGACAAGTAATTAGTATTCCTATGGGAACCAACTGTGCACCATTAATTGCAGATTTGTTTTTATACTGGTTTAAACGTGATTTCATGTTAACTTTACCCCCTTCTAACCAAAGCAACATAATTGAGGCTTTCAATTTAACGTCACGCTATCTTGACGATATTATAACTATAGATAATCCTTTATTTTCTCAAATGATCCATCTGATTTATCCTCCAGAAGTTTCCCCTTAATACAGCAAATAATTGACATTTAAATGCAGCATTTCTAGACATTGAGATAGCTATTTCCAATGACATCTAACGTCTCTACTAAAATCTATGACAAGAGAGATGATTTCAACTTAAGTTTTGTGTATTATCCATACCTTGACGGTGATTCACCTCGTGCTACCTCTTATGGTATTTACATATGACAACTTACAGGGTTTGCACGAGTTTGTACTAAAGTAGAAGATTTCAATGTTCAATACCAGTTTATATTTTCTAAACTGTTTCAGCAAGGCTTTTGTTTTTACAAATTAAGAAAGGCGTTTTCAAATTCTTTCACCGCAATGATTTTATTGCTTCTAAGTATGATAACAGTATAAAACACTTATGCAGAGAGGCTTTAAGCCATCCTGCATTTTATAAAATATTTTATACAAGTTTAAGAAAATTAAGGGTCTTTATAACTTTTCTGACCGCTGCACAAAACAGTGACCTAAAGCCATAACTGGACAGTAACGATTGGATTTCTTGTCTCTTCATCTCTCCTGTCTTGCCCTAAATAGGTGGGACGAGTTAAGTAGTTTCCATGCCTTTAAGTGAGATTTCACAGTAGGTATAACATCGGGATTTTGTACCTTTCTTATATAATATGCTAACTGCGGATAAATCCTCGGCTTTGTATGATATTAATTTTAAAAATAATAACTGCATTATTATTTTGGTGGTGTAGGTGTTTTTTTTTCTAAAATTCGATTATTTCTTTCGTATTATTTACAATTCACTTTTGACACTTTTGGCATATGATGTCATGGCATTGTATGGCATCATTAAATTGTTCTTATTATATATCAGCGCTTGGGCTGTTATATTTCAAACTACTCTCTCATTTAAATGTTTTAGGTTACCGAGGCTTTTATCTACTGTACATACTTTACATATGTTAATAGTTTATTTTATTGCTGGATATTATGTATGTATATAAGTTCATTTTGTCTGTTTTAACTCCCGATGTAGTTGCATACTGTTAGTTGTTTCACTTTGGCGGGATATTTTATTTACACTGTTTGTTTGATAGAAAAACCTTCAGGAAGTGTGAGGTTGGAACGCTCCACAAACCAGGTTTAAGCATCCCGATCGGTCCTATTGCCGACTGACCGTTCCATTGCGGTAACTGATAGTTTTTCTTTTTGTATGTTATGTCTCGTCTCTGTGTTTTTGTCACATTTATATTTACCATGTTTGCCTTTATCTAGAGGTAGATCAAATTTTAATATCTGTGAAAATTTTGATAGGACCTTTTCTTATTTACCTATTCAAGGTAAGTTGACTGTTTTAAATTATTAAATTTGGTGTTCATTTCTTCGACTTATATCATGAATATCATTTAATTAAACACCAATGTATACGCCTAATAATTTTTTTAGCTGTATACATTTTAGCCGTTCGGATGCCTTTATTATCTTGTTTAATAAGTGATATATTCGTTAAATTGTTATAACGGCAGAGCGATTTTCATATTAGTTAGCAAGATGCCAATATTATGGAAGTTGTATTCACACAACCTTTTTTGGAAAGAAGTGAGTGAAATAAAAATAAAACGTAAAAGGAAGTTATTACTTCAAATGCTAGTTGTCCATACTTAACAGATAGTAATATACGTCCAAGTAGATCTAAGTTTATTTTTAATATAAAAGATAGGCATGCTTTAGTGGCCAGTTTTTCCTTTGAATAAACATTATATAAAAGGTAACTTAAAGCTTAATTTTAAATAGCATGTTTATAATATTTGTATACGACTACTAAAGAAGCAATAAGTGTGTGTACACGGCTTATCTTATCTTCTTTAAGTTACCTGCAAATGGACTAAGATCCTATATATTGTTTTCTTTCAAACATATGGTCCCAGGCAATATGTATATAATTACATTGAGAGGAACGTTTTCGTTAAATTTTGAAACACACGCGGGAATCGTTAGAATATTAGAATAATTTAATTCTAATGCTTGTACCAGGGCGATTTAAATTATTTGTAATTTAAACATGCTATACGTTCAAAAGTAAATCTCAATTGACTACAATAGTAATTTATTTATGAGACAATTGATACTTAATTTATTCTTCATTTCATTAGTTCATTTTTCCTACATATTTTTGCCACTTTTCTCTTCTACCCTCTTGCGTCAAGTTTTGGCAGGAAACCTCTAAGTTCACTTTTTAGAAAACGAAATACGTTTTACGACACAAATATGTCATTATCTTAGGACAATGCTTTAGAGCATCCTGCTCCTCTTCGTTGTTCGTCAAAACTAACGGTTAAGGTGCATAAAGTAATAATAAAAAGAGGTAGGGCGAAAGGAAAACCGAAACCATACACTGCACAAGTAAGCATAAACTGTATACAAAGTAGCGGTCTTAACATTAGATTGAATAAATTGTCGGCACTGAATGCAAGTTGCCCATTCACAAACATTGTTTTATAGTATTAAAGCACGTTTTGTTGAATATAATATAACAATATAATACATAAATATCTACAGAGGCAGCATTTCATAGACCGCATAGGTTTCGGCTAGGCAGAATCATTTCAAAAAGACACATATATGCAGGGCCATTATTTTCATGAAGCACACACTAAAAGTAGACATTTACTTAGATCCTGAAAAAGTCCTGAGATAAAACAATGTTCAACTACATCTTGACTCTTTGCACCAGTTAATCGAAACAGTTGCTTAGTACTCTTTCATTCAACGTGTTTACTATCACACAGCTGAAAGCAAAATAAAAACAACAACAACAACAAAAATAAAAAACACACAAAAAACAACAACCAAAAAACAACATAAAAAAGTGCTTAAATATAAATATTTAACTCTAACTTTCAGACAATGAGGTGTTATATCACGGCTCTGTGATATAAGCCAATAATCAAAGAAACCGCATAGAAAAGGATTCCATTTCATTGTAAAAGTTAGCTGAAATCAAGATACTAAAAGGGGGGACAATTCCGATTAGAAGTATCTACGTTTAAAGCCATATACATGGAATTGTTCAGTTACAGCCTGATATGACATAACGACGTTTGTTATGTGAATGTATGTTGAATATTACGATTTCGATATCCAGTATAGTTTTCCAATATTCTTTTCGGAAACACAGACCGTTGGTAATACTTGGTTTCTTGGTATAAGGTTAAGATGTTTTATCCCTCAAATCTAATTAAGCATTTTATCTGGTTTGACTTTAAATTTGATTTCAATAAGCCGAGACCGAAAATCTAATTTCACACTATACCTAAAAGCTAAACTGCATTGATGCTACACAAAGCCCTGCATTGTTACATAAGTAAACAATTTCTTCATTTTGATTTGCGTTTCATTATTTTGGCATCCTATTGTAGAAGACACAAGAGTCGGTACGGCAGAAGCGCGCAAACCTGCCCGAGTTGTATTGTCTCGTCTTCGTTCCGTTTGCAATTTTTAGATAGCGTCTCCACGCAAGATAAAAAACGCCGTCCCGAGAAAACGGCAAAACAATAAGCGTCACATCTCGAATAAAGTGTTTATTATCCAACCGTGGCTTTGTCTTGACCTAGCCAAAGTACACATAACCCTATTACGACTCGAGAGCCAGAAGTAAGTAATTATAACATTAGCCAGTTTTGTCAATTATTTGTAAATTATTAATTGTAAAGAATACTCCAGTCCACTATACTGTATCACTCCAATCCAATATATTCACCTTCCCACTCCACTCCACTCTACTATACTCTATTCTACTTCACTCTACCACTCCAGTCTACTCTACTCCACTCTCCTCTAATTTTTTCTCTCCAATCTACTCAACTTCACCTTACTCTTTTGTACTCCACTCCACTTTTATACGCCCCTCCACTCTACTCTACTCTGTTATATCCCACTCTACTTAACTCAACTCCACATCACTCTACTCTACTCTACTATTCCACTCCACTCTACTCCACTTTTCAACTCTATTCTACCCTACTCCACTCTACTTTACTTTTCCACTCCACTCTATTCTACTCCACTCCATTCTACTCCACTCTGCCACTCCACCCCACTTCATTAAACGCCGCCACTCCACCCATTGACCCCACTCCTCTCTACTCTACTATACCATTTTACCCCATTCCACCCCATTCCACTCCATTCCACTCCACTCCATTCCACCCAACCCAACTCCATTCCACCCCAATCTTCTTTCTCTCTTATAAGTTATGAATTGACATTATGAATTTTCCAGCAGCACTTACAGCTGTAAGGTGATATGCAGGCTATATAATGAACTATTTTATGAATTATGCAATTATGATTACATTATCCCACTTGACATATTCTTCTTTTCATTCTCCGTGTCAGGTTTGCGGAGATGTATTAATCAAATGGAGAATTTAATGTGTTTGAACAGAAACCAGTTATTCTCAACACTATGCAGACTTTACAAGCTGGTAGTGATCTTTTATGCTGCAAAATATTATCAATCAAATATGATGACAGTTAAGAGTTGGGATTAAATTTGTTCGTTTTATAAAACCACTGCGCTGTTAAAGATATTGAACGATATAATTTTAAGTGCTTTGCTGTACTTAAATAAATTTCACTACATGTGTGACATTTTCATTTAAACTCAATTAATCGCATGGGATTACACAGCAGTGTTTGTTTGCGATTATACAAATCGAAATCACGTTTTCATTTTTTTTTCAAGATTAAGTAGTTATGCATTGTTATGTACAATAAGACTCAAATTGACTTTTGAAATTTTAAGCTTGTGAATCTGGTTGAACCTACATGTATGCCTTCAAACAAAATAAATGAAGAATACATTACAAATGTTATTCATTAAAAATGAAGATTATGATTAGAACAGGCATTTACAATGCAAAGATCAACTTTCACCATGACAGACAGTTTAGGTCGAATATTTCTTTGTGTAAACAAAGAGATCATAAGAATGTCGTTGTGTTATTTGCTTTATGCTTAGAAACCCTTATTATCAAATACTCTGCTTTTTAGTTTATAAACAAAGTGTATTGATATTTGAAACAAAGATAATTAGTGCAGCGTTTCACATACAACACACTATATATAGGGTAAGCTGCGAATATATACAAAGGAAACCAAATTTAGGAAAGTAAAAATCTTCTAGTTATCACATAGCTATATTAGAAACGCAATTGTCTATAAGAAGAAACTCTCCTAACAAGTTGCTGCTGGAAATTATTTAATACCTTTAACAACCTTTAACACATTATTTATACACTTTATAAGTAAAGTTTCAATTGCATATTATAATTATTTTTATTACATATAAAACTCTATTAAAACACATCTCGTCATTACAAGAAAATTAGGTGCATCTCAACTATTTCTTTTATATTGTATTAAAAGTTTCTATTACTTTTGCTGACTCAGATTAATAACATTATTACATTACAGAAATAACGGCGTGAACATCAAGAAATTAATTTATGAAAGAACGACGTTGGCATTTGGCAGATGAAGAGGTTCGGCATACGTCCAACAATCCTTCCGTGGCTAAAAGCTTAGCTATTGCGAATATTTATTATGCTAATTTTTAGACATATTGTGGCTAATGTAATAAACGGTCAGCTGTCTGGGGCAAAGCAAGTATTGAATGGCGGTCTGGTGAGAGATTAATGTGCATATTCATCACATCTCCTGACAACGAAACTACGCCCTGGACACAGTTAATGACTGATTAGTACATAATTAACGCGAGAAGACGACCGGCCCAGAAATACGAATAATATATAGCGGCTGATTTCAAATCCGCTCGCACGAAAGTATAATAAAACATTTACACACCTTTTACTAATTAACCGTTCTGAATATTCAAAATATTTGGAAAGCTATATGGAATAGTTATTTTTTTTAAAACAAAACTCTGCAATTTTCTTATTATCCTTTTATCATCTTAATTCTAGATGAATAAAGTGTCATATATTTCTAAATATTACGTTTATCTTACTTATTTATCAACATTTATTTGTTAATAAAGAATTTTAATGAAAAATGAAAACGGTTCATTTAGCTTTGCCAAAATATGATAGCAACAATCATTGTCGGATATATAATATATTTCCATAAATAAGAGTCCGGAATGAATCCGAACCTGTGAATATCATATGTACATATTGAGGCTTATTTTACCGTGTGTTCATTACGTTTGTGTTCATAAAGGCTTGGCCTTAAATACACTTCATTTCGCCAAAGATCGTGTTTATACATTTCCAGCAAATGTAGCATTCAACCCATTCCATGTATTTGACGCCAGACACACTAGATGAGATTGGCTACTCTTTGTTTCGCGCTGTCACTTTCAGTTATAAGTAGGGTTCATTCAATATTTAAAAAAAACTCACAGATGATTACGTTTCTATGCATGTTTTGCCATAATCATTATCATAAATGATTAAACAGACGTTTAAGATAATGTGCTTTGGAGACTTGTTCACAAACTGAATCTTGTTGCTGATTCAGCAATTAAATTAACTATTACCGTAACAAGTTGTTTGAGTGAAGTCAATACTTAATTACCATTTGCTTTGTCAAAGGGAGACAATTAAAGGATATGCAGATTTTTTTATGTGATTTATATAACAGGCAAACTATGCGATTTCCAAGATATTACTTAAGACCAAAACCCAATCTGGTTTGAATAAGGCATAGCTATAATAAGTCCAGAGCCGATGATGTAAACCCTAAATAATTATATATATTATATTTTTTTAAAAATGAATGGGCTTAACACAGCTGATGTACCACAATAAACATATCATCGATCAATTGAATTGGCACAAGTGTTGCCATATATTATTTTCAAATATCTGTAACAACTCAAAATCTCATTGGCATGGTAAAAGAACCTTAAAACACACACAAGCATAACAACATTCAGAATTAAAGTAGATTGTATTTTAAAATATGACGGTCTATCGAGAGATCAATTTTCATATTCATCACGTTTCCTGAGAAAATAGATATCTTTCCAAAATAATAGAACAAAAGGTTGAGCAAAAAGGACTATAGTCTTATGTGCACTAATTTCAAGCATTTTACTGTTTTAACAATTTACTTCACTTATCCATTTGCATTATTTTATGTTTGACAAATGATATTTTAATTTAGGAAGGCATCATTTACAAATCAGTAAGTACGAATCTTTTTTTAAAGATGCTTTAACACAGCAACAACAACAACAACAAACATTCTGTTTAATGTGGAATAATTGCAGTAGTTTTCTCTTGACTTAAACTTACAATTACTTCGTAATATCATTGGCGTATAAAATATACAAATAGACCACTCAGCTTTTAACCTCAGACAATAAAGAATTAAATAATAATATTGCAATGTTTGTTCAAAAGTCGTTTGAACTGAAACAAACATACTACTGTTACTATAACAAGTTTGTTGACTTGATTCTCCCACTGAATATTTGTAAATAATACAGAACACTATTGTGAGATTAAATACTTATTTATGTGTAAATAACCGATTGTTGTTATTGCCATAAATTCTTTGCATTTATTTAAAGTTGTTATTTATGTTGTATAAGTTAACTTGATCGAATTATCTTGAAAGTATATAGTACACCTTTACCACAAGTTAATCCACGTATTTATTTGATGTGTACTGATATTTGTACTGTCCATGTATAACTATGTAACTTGTTGTATATATTGTGTACACCTGGCTTATAGCTATATGTATTTTGAAATAAAACTCTAAACTCTATAATCGGCGGTTCTTCTTTCTCTTAGCAAACGCATATAAGCAAATACATATTTAACATCATTACAGACAGGCATTAAAAGAAGACATGATAAGTTTATAAATAGTAATACGCCAAATCAATTTCATACTGCAAGCAAATTATAATTTATTGCTACTTTGATAAAGTAAAGTGTGTCAAGACGATAAATCTGTAAGAGAACATTTATTTTCTAGTCTTTGTTTTGTGATCTTCTGGTATCTTCCAAGCCTTCTTGCGGTCATATCAATATTGAGAAAATTGCGAAATGAAGAACTGTTGGACGTCTACCATAGATCAGATGGAAAGGCGTCAGTGTTTCTGGGTCGATAATACAAAAGACAATATATGTCGGCAGTTTGTCATTTGAGTAACCAACGATTGAAATGACGCTTGTCCGGTAGTAAGTATGGGAACTTTGCTGTTTCATTGACCAGTGCGTTATGTTTACTGTGTCAACATTCGACATATCCGTCCTTATCAACAGGCAACATCGTTGAAATCATGAATAAGAATACATGACAAAGTGTTATGAGCATTGTAAATAAATGTGTGGTGTCTGATTCATGGTCGGCCACTGCGGGTTGTTGATTACCCATACAGCCCCTCTTTCCCACAGTGCGTTTGTACTCAGATCTTGAGCATTGATTTCTCATGTAAGCAAATCACATGGGTAGTAATATGTTGTAATATGTAATGGACAGTGTCTCCATCTACTTGCTATTATATGTCTCCGTTTAATCTTTACATCTGCATGACACTTTGTAGCCAGGTTAGTACACTCTGACTGTCGGACCAGAAAGTGAACTGATGTATGTTCAGTGAAGTACACACGTGCTTTGGTACTCGCGCGCCGAAGAAGGCAGCAATTCTTTCAAGCTGGTAGTACAGAGTTATATGGCTTGGCTGGAATTGTTGTCCATGCCTTCAGATTCGAGGGTAATTCATTTAATTTCTGTCCATACTCGTCTTGTAAAATTTCATCCCAGTTTGTTTTCACTTTTTAGACTTTCATGACTTTTGAGCACACATTGATAAGACTAACTAGGTCTACATGATTATAAATGCACGAGGATTACTTTAGAACCCCCTGTTTTTTGACTTGCTCCACGATATAAATTTCCCTGTGTGCGAATGTAATCGCGTCAGCAGTTGCATTCCACAGCATTCTAAGTATTTTGTAAATGTCGTCTGCGTTCATGACATTATCGTCTGCCGCAAGTTGTTGCATGTTTTTTTCTCATTTGATGTCACCGAGTTTCAAACATGCGTCAGAAATAAGCTACCGCGAATCTATGTAAAACACAAGTAACTTGTTCTTTTTCCTGAAGCTCAAAGCCGTATTATGAAAGCGTATCACGTAGTTTTCGCTGCGGGTGCATCCGGGTTGTTCTCAATATGTTAAGTGTAAGGCTTAGTAAAAGCGGTGAGCATGTAGCTTCAAAGAGAATATATTTAATTCTGGAGGTCACAAGTGGGCTTTATGGATCACTCAGTTAGCTAAACCACATTAAACGAGTAACGTCAAGTTTTTGTTCGTGAAGTCCGATTGCTAAAATCACGTACTCAATGTCGGAAGTAGCAACAAATTTATGTAATCGAAACCTCAAGGTTAATAATGTTATTTTGGTAACTCGGGTGGCGTTGTCTCTGAATAATAAGGCAGGTTTGCGTGATTACTAGACAGCTTGCAACTACAGTCATACACTTTATACAAAGTTGTCCTGGAATATTTTCGTACTGGGTAATGAGGAATGTAATGTAATTTTGACACCTGTTGGTGACGTAATCGATTTTTTTCTATGAATTTGCTATTATCTACCGTTGCGCTCCTTTATTTGTCTACACGTTCGCGTCTGCGCAAATGTCACCGGAACCTACCTTTGCTGTGCCAGTTTTTACAAACTTAACTGGATGCAGAATCTAAGACCGCGGCTTTTAAGCGCTAATAGTACGTCACCGATAGAGGTCCATGTTGCTGTTGCTGTTGTTGCTGCTGTATGTGGGCTTACTTTGTGGAGCCATTATAGATACTTTTGTGATGGCGTTCATGGTATTTCTGACATTTCCCATTTGACCGGCAATTTGATACATGAGGCGGCTGTAAGCAGTTGAAATATAAAAATATCTTTTTCACAACATGTAATCTAGATCCATAATCATTACATCTGTAACAAAAGTACATGCGCGCGGACGAAAACAAATGCATAGATGAGTGGCGCTTCGGTTTGTTGACGTTTGTAACCTTTGAACTCGCTTAGTCAGAAATAGCGCTGCTCTCCCATGACCGGATCTACCAGAACTCACAGTTCCTGTATCTCCTACTTCCACCATTTACAATTCTCTTAGACAGTCTGTCAAGTTAACCAACCCTATATGTTTACCTACTTCCTCCCTTCACAAATTATTATGACATACTATCAAAATATCAATGTGTTGTTGTTCCTTTCGTGACAGTCTGCTGAAATACGCCCAGTGATTTATTTATCTGTTGAAACAATCTTAACACTTCGACATATAATTTCGAATCATTATCGAACGCACGCATTAAGGTACAAAGTCATAGTGTTATTACATTTTTATAGATATAGAGCTCGTCAAAATTATTTATAATACACTTTTAGGTTCATGTTTTTAACATAACTGAAATTAGCCTAGCTGCTTTTAAATTCCGCGTTTGAAGGACATAGCGATTTCGAACCGATTGCAAACTTATTACATACTAGTCAATTCCACGTTTTACTTAGTGTAATCACGATGGGTTATAGGTATATATGATGACGAACAACATCAACAACATAAACAACACAACAGCTGTAACATTTGCTAAATGAAAGTAAAGAAATCACATGCAATTAAATATAACTGCAGCAAGCTATGTTTACGCAGAAGAGCTTAAATTTAACCACAATTTAATTAAGCCTCTCTTTAAAATGGATTAAACTAATACTGGCTGATTGCTCAATTACTGGATATATTTGATATTATTAGAGTCAAGTACGCAAACATTCTACCGTATTTACATAATTCTGCAGCAACCGTATTTGCTGTACTGGCATGCTTAATTAAAGATCCGATTTGCAGAGCACACAGTAATTGGCAGCATAGTTTGTCAATCTTACAAACTGTAAATAATGTACTGACCTTGTGTTGTAACAATTATAAATGCAAGTAGATATGCCAGCACACGCGACAAAAATGCCATGAATACATCATTTATTTATGCTAACATTATTCCAAAGGCATATATTCTGCATACTGTCTAATGTTCGGGCTTTCTGTAAGGGGATGCCGATTGTACCTGCTGGAATTGATGTAATAATGCACAGGCTGCAATTCAGCGATCATCTACGTTGACGGATTTTCGTTTGATGGGTTTGTTGTAAAACAGAAAGTATATGGTGATAAAAATATTGTTTACAAAATTTTTCACCGTACATCATAAACTTTATTTCGGATAAACCCGTTGAATTTATCGTTCAATGGCAGATCCTTTCCAATAAAGGTTACAGAAATGCAACTTGTTAGGGTATTGAATATCTAATGAACTAAAATACCTTTTGTTTACTCATGTTGATAGTATGTGATAGTTTTACAAGATAAATTATCTTAACCATTATAACCAGCACAAGGAAAAGAAATGCTTTTATTTAATTCATTATGAATAACTATTTTAGGAATATAAATCACTGATCGATGAAAGGTTATATTACGCGGCAAATAGCAAGGCATATCATTTTGATTAATACCATGTTAACTGTAAAACGTTTTAAGAGAATTGCATTGTTTTAAATTATATCAGGTCGTTGAAAATCTATATGATTATTTGTAACGTTAACTAATATGTTAATATGTTTTAAAGGAAGAAGTATTATGTCAGGAAGATATTTTCAGACAAGGTATATCTGTCATTATCCATAGGGAACACAAATCAGATGTCATTAGTTTATTGATGATATTCATCGAAACTATTTGTTATTTAAGTTAAATTACTTAGGAACAACAAAAGGTACTCAAAAGCATTAACGGTATTTTTCCTATCTGCCAATTTTTGTCATTCTTTTATCTACACGACCTCACTTTTCAATTTTGTTACAATTCTCAAGCAAATTGTCCTTTATTCTTATTCTTGAAAACCTAATGAGATTGTTAAAATATTCTTGATTTATGTATTTAATGCGAGTTACGGCGGACTCGGCTTACGTCCAACGATCAGGCATTAGCCGAGGATATTAAAACAGCAATATTATCAGAGAATTTGTGGCTAATGTAAGAAAGATGACTGTCTACGACATTCAGACCATTTACTGACGGTCTGATTTGCAGATAAATCACGTCTTTTGGGAAATCACATCGTTTTGTATTATTCGATTAAGATAATAAATTAAGCAGCTTCGAACACGGTTGAAAGCTGCCTAACACATGAAATGCGTGATAAGACCTTATGCCTAGTCAGCTTGACACTACTGCGAAACAGATGAGGTTTGTCTATTCTAAGCATTAATATTTTAAATATATGGACACACTACATGGTAGTTGATGGCATATGAAAACATTTACACAATTAAATATACATTCTTTCTCAATATCAAACATCACCAGATAATTTTGATTCCAAGAGACGTTGACAAAAGCGGTAAACGTATAATGAATGTTTCGAAGTCGCATTTTTGTTTACAGTTTATCGGTACGTTACTCT
Source organism: Sinonovacula constricta (assembly GCA_007844125.1). NCBI lineage: Eukaryota > Metazoa > Mollusca > Bivalvia > Cardiida > Solecurtidae > Sinonovacula > Sinonovacula constricta. The sequence goes on along the minus strand of CM017571.1, from coordinate 33,955,540 downwards.
GGTAGTGACAATGCATTGCCTTTGTCCTATGCCAAACGTGTATTTCTGTATTTAAAAAGTAAGAACATGTTGCTATATGACACAAACGACACGAGTCTGGAATACTCGGCTATTTGAAAAGTCGGAGAGGAAAATCAATTCCTTTGGTTGTTATTGAGGAAATATCATGTCAAGATATGTCTTTTTTAACCATTTGTTGTTCATTGGATAAATATGCCATGTTTCAAATACCAGGACCTTACCATGGTTTAGAGGCAAAAGTACCGTCCGTTCTTGAAACGATTGTCAAGTATGTATCTAAAAAGATGAGAATTGTATTTGAAGCTCTTATACCACAAAACACATGTGAAAACACGTTTGCACATGTTTCAATCAGTACAATAGAGGTAATTCCTTCAAAGAGACTCTTCTGATGAATCTGGTGAATCATTTTGTAAGCCTGAGTAAGAATTGAATTATAATTGTTTTATTTCAAATGCGGTGTAAACCGCTCATATACTCGAACTTCAAAACGTAAGTCGCAAATCTTAATGTCAACGCACAAATCTAGTGATTCGCGATTTATACCGATTAATTTACCTGAGTGAAGCCTGGATTCAAAATATTTAAGTCGCAAACAGTAAGTACACACCGCCTCTTTCTTAGACTGGCATAGCACGGATAAGACTTTGGTCAAGATGGATGTTTATCAGCGGTGTAAAGGTATCAGATCGAAGTACAGCACGACATGAACGCATTAAAAAGATTGCATGCTAACATGCAACGTGTCGCATTTCTCGCTGGTATTTCTATTTTATGATATTTTAAAGATAAAGCTGCTGAAACAGACATGGTATGTATTCATTTCACAATTCATAACGGTTTCATGTAGGCTAAAGAAAGATAACTGAAATGCTCAGCTTAATCTGCGGAAAACGTTTGTACGACCGAGGCTTATCTTAAAATATGAATAATACTGCGTACGCTATATGTCACAAACAGCAGCGAAATCATTCGTATTTACAAAATGTATTCTCTGACAATGGTTAGTTTAGATTATTTTGTCAACAAAGTTAAAATACGTTGTCATTATACTTTATACGTTTTCAGATTTAGTATTTGGCAATAATTTCTAAGTTCGACATTGTCTCAGATAATCTGATAACGGCCGAAAAATAATATGGCCATATAATGTTGAACGCTTCATGTGACCATTATGCAAATCAAAACGTATAATAAAACATCCAACACGCATATACACAATTGTCGTGACGCAGTTGCTGGAAAAATGACCGCTGTGCTTGACTTAAATAAAACATATTTTACAACATTTTAATCTTTTACATTCAGTTCTCATCGACTTCTATGTTTACAAATCGATGATATCTATACTTTAAGTTATAAATTCGTTTTTTTTTCTATTGTAAATTTGCGCATATTTGCACGCTATGTGATTTGTAAATATACATATTTCAGTTAAATTCTATTTTTACAACAACAATGCCCACAACAGTTCTAAAGAAGGCAGTGTAAAGCAGTAGAATATTTGAACAACCTGATTTACATTTTTATGATTAGTTTTCTCAGTGACTTTGAATTATTTCTTTATATTTAGAACACCATGAAATGCACTAAATCTGCACATGCTTCCAACTCAACAAAAACGGTGCATTTCAGCAAGAACGAATGTCCTCTGTTAAATGTCTTTAGAATTCTGCTAGACTTGTACTTTAAATGTCATTATTCAACTGCAAACCAGTCAGATTTTACTCTCTTATATACACCAGCAATATGGTATACTCGATCAAATCCTACTTAGAATATCTCTATTTTCATTTAAATCTAGATTAAGTTGCACTAAATCGTGATACCATAACGAATGGTCTCATACCATTAAAAATAATTGTGTTGTTATTATTTCATTGAAATAGAAAATGGTATAAACAGAACAGCCGATTGTACGCATTTGTCTATAGAGATTATAAAAGTAACATTACAATGGTAGATTGTAACGTCGGACACTACCATTAAAACACCTTGCAACAAGATAAATCGTCATATGTACTACCAAGCTAAAATTATTCAGTAGAAATACTTCAGTAATTCAGTAATTATATTTAAATGGGTATTTATAATTACTCATATAGTAAACTCAATGTCTAAAAGTTATTATCTCTCTTTAGAACGTGCAAATTATTTCCATACTTTAATTACATTTGTTGCATTTTATGGTTAATAAAAAGCAAGTAAAATACAGCATAATATGAAACCTATTAAATATATTACATTAACATTAAGTGACCACTTTTCAAAGAATCTTCGAACTATTTTAATATATGTCAAAGTAAAATTGAAATAAACGTTTACATGTAGTCTGTTTTCCTTATGCATACCTGTTTACTGATGGAGATATACTTATACCCTATTGGCCAGTTAAACAGAAACATGGACATGATAAAATAACACCATGTGATACATCACGCCATTAGGTTTTCATACATGACGAAATTGCAGTCAAAATTTAAATGAACAGTTTTTTTTATTCATGCATTTTACATTATTTTCACGGAATGTCAAAATACTGGCTCTCCTTTGTTTAATTAACAAAAGGCATAAATAATTTATCAAACAAAGCCTTTAGAATAGTTTGAACTAGCTTCTTTACATAATACATTTGCTTTAGTGAGGAAGTGTGTCTCATTTCGTTACAAACTTTATTTTTTTAATATTTCTTTGCGGCATGTCCTGTTTTTATGTAATAGATGTTTCATGCATATAAAATGTGTCTAAAAGCAAGAGCAAATTAAAGTAACTAGTAAAATGAAACAGTGACTATGTTTTCTGCCCATGCTAAACATATAATAATAGACTAATGTAAAAGAGCAATATGCTGTTCTGGCCTCTTCTGCTTTTTTCAAATAAGCACCGTTATAAAACAAAGCTTGTAAATGGTACAAATGGTATTTAAGTGTGATGTCAAGCGTCATGCTTATTTGCGGTTTACACTGCTACTAAAGCAGATTATAGCTTGCTCGAGATAACAGTGTGTGTTACAGGTTTATTTTACTCTAACTTAACAGCAAACTGAGAAAAATCGGCAGTACTGATTTATAAATAAATGTTTGCATTATTTATGAAATACCATTAGTAAAGAATTGCCTTGAATGGAACAATGCATTTTTCGTTAAATTTAGAAACACGAATTAAAATTTATGAAAATGTTTTGCATTTACTTAAAAATTATTTACAATTATTTATGATGTAAACTTACTACATGCTTAATACGGCAGAACACTACAATTCATTTTTACAATAATAATGTTTAGCGATTGCTTTAGCAATAAATTATCAAAACAAAAAACAAAAGTTTAAGCAATTGCAAATTATAAGAAATTTAACGATTTTCATCAAACAATTTAAATTTCACAACATCATCTCATACCTTAACTTAACACACATTCAAATGAAGACAAGCGACATTTTATGACTGAGATTAAACTGTCATTTAGGAAAAAGGTTTTCATTATCAAACACTGTAAAACCATTGTGTAAACCGTCTAAATGGTCAATTTCGCTTTGTATTCAGTAGTTCTCTTATCCCTACGGGGAGGTTTTCACAGAGACATCGCTCTATGCCTTTCTTAATGAGGTTTTGACTGAACAGAACGCTTAAGTACACTTTCTAGGAAATTGAATACTTCTTCATAACAGTTGGAATAAAACCCTGTCGAGCTTTTTTCTCCAAGATGTGATTTTCTCCAAAACTAACGAGCATCAACCAGATTCTATATATGAATACATACTTATTATTTCCTAAATACTCAATGTTCATTCAATTAAACGTGACATGATTTTTCAAAAACGCTATTTTTTTTTTTGACAACTAGTTCGATTCATATAATAAATGTAAAAAAAGCTACATTCTGTACCAACAATAAATCGCGTTAATTCCAACAATATGATAAAAGTATAGCTAGTGGGCATTAAAAAAGAGAATGTGACAAATTTCATGAGCATTGCAACATACACCAACATTCAAAAGTCACAGGACAGAGGTATCCAAATGCAAGCCTAACGCAAAAGTACATGTATGAAAACATGTGTGATGAGTCATTTAACAAAAAATAGCATAGCAAGTTTTCTTCATTGCTTGCATTTAAAAAAACCCACCAAGAAGTGCAAGGTAAGAGCTCTGTAAAGCCGTTTAAGCACCCCCAGTCGGTCCATATTGCCGACTGACCGTTAATAGGCGGTAACTGTCGGGTTTGCTCTTTTTGTTAAAAGACTCATCACAATTTGTTCTTACTTTTCACTTGGCTTGCATGTGAAATACCTTTGTTCTGTGCCTTTTCGGAGTTTGATCTATGTTGCAATGCTCATAGGACTTTGTCGTATATTCTTACAATCACTCTTGGGTCGTATTCGTAATAACATCGGATTATTTCTATCTGATTTAAAGCAAAACGTTTCTAAAATCCCAGGTCTAATTTTTGAGATAACGGCTATGGTGTGGAAATTTCATTCATAAGACTAGTTAATCCATGTTGTGTATATGTATATGTTACAAATTCTGGGATAAATAAAAACGTTTATAAACTCGACCACTGTAGCTTTGTACAGGCATATGTATTTAGACATATTTATGCAGCCTATTGCCAAAAGTCAACCTAAAACATCGTTGTAATATGCATCCACAGCTCTTAATATTGAAATACTCCATGATCTCGCTTAAAACTTATTGATTTGTAGGCTGTAAAATGATGGTACACCACAACAGGCAGCATTCAAATCGTCCTGCTATAGACTTACTTGTGTTGTTTAACCTCCATTCAACCTTCGTTGATTTGTTGAAATTTTACAATTAAGAAACAACGAATGACAGCCAAACGATTTCATCTAACTATACAGAGTATTATGTTTTATCTACAGACTTCTGCCTAACAAGCGTCGTTATAAAATCCGAATAAGTCAGATCTAGCGCACCGATATGTAGGACTTTTATATCTTTTTGTATTTATAAACAAAAGCTTGTTTAGAAGCGTTTTACATAAAAGGAACGCGTTAAAAGATCTAATATACCACCTTTTTTGGCAGCAATGTGTATTCCTCCACGCATGCGCCTTTAACGCTAAAGTTTTCTTACATAAAGTAAGGAATACAATTTGTAAAATTGAACTTTCGGGATATGACAAAATGCGTTAATATACAACAAACAACAAATACATATTAGATATAAAAATAAGTTCACACTAAAATTTGCTTTTCTCACGGACATATCAGTATTTAATTTTACAATGCCCATAAATACATGTTATGGAAGTTCTGTTTTAACATTTTTATAATCATACAGGACACAGCAAAATGTGCTGAAAACCTCTTTCGAAGAATAACTAGTTATTCAAAATATTTGAGACAATCATATGTAATATTACAACTCTGTGATTTGATGATAAGCACGAAAAGCAATTCCCATCTATATTAAGCCACTATCAAAATACTAAAATTGTATTAAGGGACTCTCCTATAAACTGCTCTCTGAGTTTTATGGCCGTATATATTGCACATTTATTACAAGTTATATTTCTGTCAAAATTTGCTCATTGTGTCATACGGAGACACATGTCTTAATTACTTTCAATATTAAGATGTATTGGTTCTTAATGGAGATGTTTTACCTTCACTTCAATTTAGGATTTTCTATTGTATGAATTCAAGTGGCATTTTCATAAACTGATTTCCCAGTTTATCTAATAGCATAACTGCTCTGATGCTTAATATAGCCCAAGTTGGTTATTTATGTTTGTAATTCTTTCATACCCATTCGCGTTTCAGTGTTTGACACATTTTTCTACGAAGTCACGTCATCGAAAAGAATTGAACGAGAAATAAACGTGCAACCCTGCTCGAGATTAATTGTCGTTTATTCGTTCCGTTTGTACTGTGAAACTTCTAAAACTGATTCAAAACAACAACCCATAATTGACATGAAAACTTTGAAACATGTTTCATTTTAACACAATCTCTTATTCACTACACATACTTTTATAGTGCATTGAATAACGTAGAGTGGAAAACCATCGTTGAGTAGAATTGCGCCTCTGTAGAGGGCGGTGCCTCATAGGGGATAACTCTGTGAATGATGTAAAAAAGGCAGCAAGTGATAGCAGAAATTTGCTGCTGCAGGTATATCATACACACCGGAATGTTAGAAAGAAACTAAACTTAACGTAATAATAAAGTAAAGGGAAAATCTTCCTTGAGTAAAAATATATTGTGGACGCAAACTCAAAGTGTCAAACTATTAACCCATTTTTGCCTTTATAGGACCTTTTCTTATTTACCTTTTAACACTGAACAGGTATGGCCGAGACGAAAGCTGCACCCCGTTCAACTGAGCAACACCTTTGGAGTTTAATAAAATCAGAAAGTTGTTCTATGTGTAACATTTCACATATCACACCGAAGGCTGACGTACAAAATAATTGCGAAAAATATCAATGAAACGAAACTATTCGTGCTGTAAGGGATAACATCATTTAAATTAATTAACTTTCCGAAAAACGTGTCAAGGTAGTGTAAATATCGTAAGCGGTGATATATTTAATTAAAATTTAATTGTTCTTTTATTAAACAAACATAACTTTAATGTTGCATTTTGCCAGATGCAACTTCCTTGCGTATTATAAAAGTATATGGAATAAGAAAGAAGATATGTTTATCTACCAAGTAAGAATGCATTTATATTACACTTTTCTTAAATATAATTTGATGTGATTTTTTAAAATTAGGATGGTGTGTAATGTATGAAGGTTAAAAACAGTATTTGTGAATGAAAGACACACCTAGCATCCTTAGTGGTGTTCGTTTTTAATTCAGGACTAATCATCACAAGTTTCACATTAAACTCTTAATGACAGATTTTCTTGATGTTGATCCAAGCAAGGAAATGTTATCATAAACATTTATATAAAATTCTTATATTCAATATTAGCATACTATAAATACCAGTGATTAATGACCACGGGTAAGCAAGTCGCTAAATGTACCATTTAATCAGTAATCATTGCGCTAATATAAACATCCCAACCCATGGCTGATGATATTACGTAAAGTAAACTTAGATGGCAATTTCCGCCGAGTCGTAAATATAAGGAAGACAAACAGCATTTATCATAAATATTTTGATGTTGTACACGAAATTCATCGCACTTTTACTCTTCTTCATCTTTTTATATTTGCCTAGTACTGGCCATGCCCATGCTTTTGCTGACTCATTTAAATAACATTATAACATTACAATTAATGGAACGTGTAAACATTTAAACTTTACTTTATGAAAGAATGGGTTTCACTTATGGCAGATGCAAATGCTTGGCTTTTGTCCAACAATCCATCCTTCGCCAATATTTTTCTCCATCGAATATTAATCACGCCAAAATGATAAGACACTGTGGTTAATGTAATAAACGGACAGCGGTCTGGAATAAAGCAAGCGTTGAATGACTGTCTGGTGAGAGATCAAGGTGCGTATTCATCACATTTCCTAACAGCAAACCAACGCATAAGACACATTAAATCACTTATTAGGACATGATTAACGTGAGAAGACCCTACCTTAAGTGGTCGTATAACTGAGAAAATATCAGGAAACGTTTATGTTGCGCATAACAAACGTTCCTGCTGTAATAGTATTACGACTGATTTCTAATCCGATTATCCGATGGTATAAAGCATAGTTATTCTTTATTTCTAAAGGTTTGACATTTCTTTGAAATTTGGATTTTAAGCGGCATAAACATAGGCGATAGACCTTATTTTGATACGAGGGGCATTTATAAAGTATTAATCAGTGCGATTTTTTAACGTTAATTCCAGAGTAATTGGTACATGTTATACATGTATGGAAAGATTAGACTCTCCTCTACAGTTACGTGCACGAGGAAACCGGGAAAAACCTACACAGTAAGCGCAATGTTCACTTAAATCGACTATGGTCAGGTACACTGCAGTTAAAAATGGCAGATAAAGAGAACAATTCTTAAGATGAGCAAAGAGCGTATTGTAAAATACGCGCATTGTTTGGCGTTGCTGCACCTGATATTAAATCAGACTTAGACAAGGTTTATGGGGACAGTGCCCTATCGTATGCCACAGTTAGAAGATGGGTCCGTGTATTTACCTCCGGTAGAGAGGCGATAAAAGATGAGGCCCGTCCTGGCCGGCCAGTTACAACAATGACTGACGGAAATATTGCCGCTGTTAAAAAAGCTGTGGAAGATGATGCCCGCTGTACAGTGGAGGAGATAAGTAATTCATGTGGCATTAATTCGTCATCGGATTTTCAAATATTGACTCGCGTGTAAAAGCTACGCAAGGTTTGCGCCAGGTGGATACCCCACTTTCTCACTGAGGACCAAAAACGGGAGCGCGTGCGAATTGCGTCACAGCTGCTCGATATATACAAGAATGCTGACCAAAACAGCATGAATGAAATTGTGACTAGCGTTGAAACATGGGTATATTTTTATGAGCCTGACAGTAAAGAAAAAAATAAGGTGTGGGTCGGTGAAAATGACGAACGGCCCCAAGTTGCCCGTAGAGCTCGCACCTCAAACGCATTATGTATGCATTATTTTTTGATTGCCAGGGAATGGTGGCTCGAATTCCTATAGGAGTGTTACTGGAATATTTTATCGAGATTCGGTTCTTTCTGCTGTTGTAAGCAACTATACTGCAGCCCGTCCCCGTACCGGCGTACGCGGAATCAAGCTCCTTCATGATAACGCACCTGCCCACAAGTCAGTGGTGGTAAAGTCGTATCTTAGCGACAACAGCCTTGACACTTTACCACACCCTGCATATAGCCCTGATCTTGATCCGTGCGATTTTTGGTTGAATCCTTATATCAAAAACTACATGAGAGGTCGACGTTTTGAATCTCTGCACGCCGTCGGCAGCGCGCTTTTCCAGTGTCTAAACACTATACCTAAAGAGAGCTACCGAAAAGCATTTTCCGATTGGATTCATCGGTTGGAAAAGTGCATCCAAGTCAAAGGGGAATACTTCGAAGGGTTGGTCTAACAATTTCTGCAGAAATATTACGTATACGACTAAAGCGCCACACTGATTAATGCTTTATAAATGCCCCTCGTATGTCCCCTTCAGTTTCTAGAAAATCAATACATATTATGTAACGATGCCACATAGACATATTCCTTGTGTGTCCAATCTAACAAGCATCGAAGAAAAAGAAATAGTTATCAACGACCAGAAGGAAACGTGCCCGGAATAGATGGAGTTTATGTTGGAGAAAGCAAGCTTAGTATAAATTTAGCCTTTTAGAGCAAGGTTGGATTTTTGTAAACAAATATTTATTACGGAAAAAATGATTCAGCACATAGCGTCTTTTTGTTCTGTTATATAGTTGATTTGACCGGACAAGTGGGGACATGCATATATACATGGTTGTTATAGTCAGCTAAGTACATGTTTTATATTTAAACACGAATGCAATAAATAGACTACTTACTTTATAAAACATGACTGCATTACATGAATCTTGTGATAAACTGATCCCCTGATTCTCGTAAATAAGAGTTAACCTATGTCACCTTATTTCACTCTTACATTATGAAACATTAACCGTCTGATCAATTATCCAGAATATTCTCGTAAATACGTGTTAACATATTGTAACATATTAATATATTGTTTACAAGAGCATTCTGCATTCTACTTTGTTATTGTTGATGATATATATAATGTTTGATTGATAGAAACATTACTTTGAACCATACTTATTTACTTATGAAATATTGTTAATCAAATATGAACACGATTGAAGTTTCTTAGCAAATGACAGCGAATAAGGATATTATAAATATGATATGCTCCATTATCACAAAGATGTCTTGCGTTAATGCGCTAGTAAATTAGTGATTAATTTAATTTCACGGCGTCAACATATCGGAATCACAATACGAAACACATGACAAGACCAAATGAATATTACATCATATATAACGAATGGACATGCACAAAACAGTATGATCATGCAAGTAAACTATAAACGTAAACAAAACAAGGAGATGATAAATGAGCAAGAAAAACGAGTATCTCCTGGGAATAGTCAAACGAAAACAGGAAAGACTGAGGTGTTAAAGCAGATTGATGGAGCACCAACCTTGAACATTTATTCAGAGACAAACAGTGTTAATACAAGCATACCCTGTTACTGAGACAAATAACAGAGATCATCTGTAGATGAAATTAAATATGAGCATACTAGCTATCTATCAAAATCATAATAGAAAATGCAACATACTGTCAAAATTATTTCCAAAGGGTACAAAAACCTAAATACATAAGCAACAAAATATTTATGTATAAACAATAAATAAAAAAAGACTCATTTGAATTAAAATAGCATTAGCAATGCATTTTTAAGCCAATGTCATTAGTCCAAAACGTCAATGAAGTCATTTTAACAAACGGTTTAAAGTTTAACCACAACGTTAATTATCATAATTAAAAAGCCACAAAGTAATAGTCTAATTATAATATAGTTATGAGCAAACAGAAATAATGCTTACTAACAAATGGTTTCTGATTTAACATAATTGTATATGGTGACAATTATTGGCTACAGAAAGGAAACAAATACAACAAAAAATAAATGACATTTCCCTCTAAATACGGAATTGCTGAAACGTTCAAATCTCGCAAACCATAAAAATTTATGTGAGAACTTCAATCGTGCAGCAAAAAGACGTTTTGCACATTTGCCTTCCATTTCCAAGCATACGTGTATTAGTTATATTCTGTATTGCAAAGGAGTAAAAAAAGTGTAAAGTAGAAAATGTAATTAATTAGTACAGTACGCGAATTTCGTGAATTTTAACAATTCTCTTGAAAGGCTCCTCAATGTTGTCTAGTAAGTACTCTCTATATAAATGCCCCCAAAAAACAAAATAAGCGTATACTTTCTCTTTGAATATTTCGTTTAATTTCGTTAAGTTTAAATTTAAAATCAAATTGCTTGATTTCCAAATAATTTGTTGGACACGTTTATTGTAAGTAATCTTTATTTGACAATGCAAATATGTTCTTTTTTCTCTTGCAATCGTTCCTTCTGTCTCGATCTGAATATAACATATCATAACGTTTGAGATAATTTTTTCTAGGTTCTTTTATTGTTGTTATTTAGGAAACTGTATGAACGAATTCAACAACAAACATAACATTAATCCTATAATCTGATTTAAAATAAAGTGTAGGCGTCGTTAAAACGTTTTTTTTTATAAATTTGCTAGGTGTCACCATATTTACATACAATCTGGAGGTAAATCACATAACCTTAACTAGGATTTTACCAGGGCCGGATCCCGCGTTGTATAGTTTGATAACGAGAAAGACCTTGGTATTTTTCAGGATCCAATGCATAACAAGCAGAAAAAAAAAAAAGAAAAAAAAAAAAAACAACAACAAAAAAAACACACACAAAAAAAACACACAACAGAAACACCCCCGCCCCCTCCCCCCCCCCCCCAAAAAAAAACAACAACAAAAAAACCAATGAAAATGGTGTAGTAATTAACCGCAAAGAAGTATTTATGCACCTTCTGAATGTCTATACTGTTTTAAACATTTTAGACGAATGATTTATTGGCATTATTTCGATATTAACATAATGCAATCCAGTTTCACTTGGCTATTACTTTTTATAATTATACACCTTTATCTAAAGATTTTATCAATTTAAATGGGAGTTTATCAAGGCCAGACACGGCGTTGTATATTTTTATTGATAAACAAAGAAACGCCCTTGATATATTGTAAGGCCAAATTCGAGAAAAAAAGAAAAATGAAGAGATAGATGAAGCGGTTATTAACAAATGCACGAGAAAGTATGCGCCTTTCACATCAAATCACATTACCTCAACTCTTGAACTGTTTTAACTTATGTTTTATAGGCATGTTAACATAATGAAACCTAATTTCAACCAATTTTTAATTTAACTTTTTTTATAATTATACAATTTTACTTTTTATCAAAGACTTTTTTGTTTTACATCTTAGGAAAAAGGTAAAACATTCAAGCTTAACCTGAAATGCGTTATTGTTAATAAATTGAACTTTTTGTTTTCAAATAGATCGTTTTTCTTTTTGTTGCTAGCATTTGAGAAACTCGTCACGAAGTGCGAGGTTAGAGCTCTGTAAAACCGGTTTAAGCACCCCAGTCGTTCCATATTGCCGACTGACCGTTCCAAGGCGGTATTGCCGGTTTGCTCTTTTCGTTTAATGATTCATCACAAATTTGTTCTTACTTTTCGCTTGGCTTGCATATGAAAAACCTTTGTTCTGTGCCTTTTCGGAGTTTGGTATATGTTGCAATACTCATAGGACTTTGTCATATATTCTTATTTTAAAATACGCATTGAAATCATAATGTATGGAAATATGCTCAGTTGATGCAAAACAGTAGACAGAAGGGAAGGGGGCTTGTTTCTTTCCTGTAGAGGTGGCATGCAGAGGGTTTCAATCCAGTTCACTACGATAAATGCATACAGCTCTGGGATTATCAGGTAATGACTGAAAACAAGGTCAACTGGCTGTAGGCAATGCTGCTGAGAAAGCACCAAGCTGAAATTTGGCTCGGTTGAAGCAACCAGAGCTGCAGCTAACTAGCAACGTTCAATTGCTAATCACCATCATAGCCCCACCATGCAAGAACGGTCCTTGTTTAAAGGGGTAAAACATTTAATGATGCATGCCTTCCAGCTGGAAACTACAACGGAATGCAAACAAGTTTGTTGCTTTTCATGTAAATCCTGCAAATTAAGATGCCTTATTCATATTATTAAATAACGTGATATCTGAGGTTATTTATATTTCACCATATCGTTTTAAATTTCGTTATATTCTAAAGTCCGAAATTGTTTAAAGAACTATGTTAAAATGTTGAAAGTATTAACTAAGACGCCTAATACAGAGTCTATTCAGTTTTATGATATTCATAAACGAAGAAAGACCCAATTATTGAACCAAACATACAGCAAATTTATATATGGATTTGTTATAACCAAGTTTAATTATTATCCCCTTCCATGGATGAATATTTCATGCATTTCTCTTTTACTATTTCAACCGGCATTTTCTTTAGCAAGAATATCCGGCCATTTAAATAATAATTTGCAATAATTTATTTCCATGTTATGTGTTTTAGTTTTGCCAATATGGGCTGATTTTGTATCTTATTAATACTTGAAATAAAACCTAATAATTACAACGGCGGATATATTAAACTACTAAAATGCCAAGCAAGATATGCAGCATGGGATCAGTATAAACGACTATTTCCAATACAACATGGCGAAATTATTTTCATATTTCATTGTATTCAATGCAGTTAATTACATTGTAAATTAGTAAATTATTTGGAAATATTTAGTACAATTGTTTTATGTTTTCTAAAAACTGAAAGAGAGAAACAATACTATCCTTAAATGGCGTCATCATTTTATTACACAAATATATGAAAATACAAATAGTTTAAAAGGTAGTGCATGTATTTAAAACAGACATCGGCAATTTAATGTTGTTTCAAACAAACTGTTTAAAATGCACACACAACAAACTTTCAAATATTTATCATGAATTTTTGTGTCTTGTTAACAAACATTCTATATCCAAAAGCTAAAACAACACAAGTGAGAAACTCCGATTATACAAAATGAAACGCATGCAACAATATACCTTAGAGAGTTCAAATATTGTCAGACATGGTCTTTCTTAACCTGACCGAGCATTGCTAGCACCTCTTATTTTGTAGAGTGCTTGTCGTACTTCACAGACTTTATTCGACATGCATTGTTCATGTTCTGAGGCGATGTTTATCTCTTCTTTCGATTTACGGTTAGTTTTGGCAATTGTTTCATTCTGATTTACAGCAAACTGTAAAAGGTCTGATATTACCGCACTGTATTCCCTTATGTATACTTTACATTGTGTTTAAACCGAGTTTGGGTACACGTAATTTATACAGAATATAGTCCGGCCATCTTTCTTCTTTAACCACGAATAACATACAAAAACACCTTCATTTATGGACACATTTTTTCATTTAAGACATTCACTTGTTTTACTTGTTTATTAGGATACATCGCAGCGACCAGTTAGGATCATTATAGCGGGGTCCAGCTATTTGATCGAAGAATACCCCAGACATTTGTCTGGGTAGAACCACTGGTGCACCGCAACTCAGATGGAAGACCTGCGCCCCGAACGGGATTCGAACCCACGATGGGAGGCAAAACAATCAGAGGAGTGACAAATCGGCGACTCTACCACTACGCCATTACGCCACGGAGGCCCTTGTTTTATTTAAAATTTTATTTTAAATTCACGAATAAGACACAGATACAATATTTTGATAAACACTAACTTTATCATCTAGCATACAATAAACACATGTTAACTACGAATACGCAGCGCTTAAAAGCAACAGGGTCTAATACCGAAAAATATCTTCTCGTAGAACATCTATACCAAAGCAGCACAAATTCCTGAAACTTTAGACTGACATTGAAAACCACGTGATGGATAAAAATTCATGTGTATAATTCAAATTGACATCAGATGGAACGGTTGTATTGCGTGAGAACCCTGCTTAACACGTTCTGTCAATTAAAAGCAGCATTGTTATTAGGTTTGTTGTCAGGAAACAGGTAAAACAAGATGCTCTATGCTGCTTTATAAAACAATGGAACTTAAGGAACTGTTCATGCCTCATAGCTTTCCACATTGTATTAAACGTTTATGTTATATTTTATATTAACTATAAACTATTAACATGCGCTGTGTCTTTATTGTCCACGGCATCAATAGAAATAATAGACACAACATACAAAAGGCAAAACTTATAAAATAGTAAAACAGTATCACACCGTCCATTTGATTTGATTCGATTTGCTAATAATACTAAATGCATAATATTTTCCTACACCAATAGTATTTAAAGTTACGTTTTGGCAAATAGTACATGAATTAAACATACTACTTATCTTATCATCTTGTAATTTATATTTATAATGTATCTGCAATGAACAATATAATTCGATATATGGACGAAACGGGCCTCTGTTTGGATGTTTTAGATACAACACGGTGGCTATTGACCGCAAAAAATAACGACATCAAAGAGCTGGAAGCAAAGCAATGCAAACTCTGGTTGTGAACTTATCACCCGAGCTGATTACAGACCAGCAATTAAATGGTAGGACTATTAAAGAGAGATATTTATGAAAAGTCACCCTTGAATAATTCCTCAATGCAAGTAGGTCCTTTCAATTGTTTAATTGGTTTTAGGCATGTACTCTGTTAAATTTTCTCTAATTCTCTATTTCTCTATTGCCTTTTCTGCCTTTATTGTGATACTCAGGTAAACCATCATCAACAAACACTTCCATTTTAATTTTTAACATATCTCTACATGTATTGATTGATGATATATGTATGGATTTTACGATTATATTTATGCCAAAGTGAGAAATGTCATTGTTTTAATTGCAATATATACACAAGAACAGGCGATTAAGTCCAATAATTTCAACTTAAAGGGCCTACCTACTGTTTGAAATATCTTGGATATTAACTAACAATGGAGACAATATCCATTTCGGCAATATACCTTATTACTTACTACTTAGTCATCGAATTTCTACCAGCATCAAAATATAATCAAAACTGTTTTAATTTTGAAGCACGGTATAAAGGTTCACGATAATAACAATCCAAAGACATATAAACAGTAATAGAACAACCCAGAAAATAGACCGACTTGAATAAGAATATATAGGACAAAGTTGCACAGACATTCTTATAACAAGACATATATATTCAATTCAGAATTTTAATTTTAGATAAACGATGGTATCGCAAAATATATCGAAGTTCTGGCGGAACCTAACCTGTCTTGTGGCATTTGTCATAGTTCTCCGTTTTATTTTACACATATATATCGACAAAGTACATTGTCCGTCATCAAAAGACAGGCTGCTTTGTCACTGCTGAAAATGACAATTAGAATTAGATGTGCGGAAAGTTGGAATGGCCCCGGTCCATATTCAGTGCAAGTTTAATAACGCTCGTAGATTTTATTCAATATTACAAATATAAACATAACACCGTTTTTATTTTTAAACACAAGATGCTACGAACTATCTTCAACGAACGAGAACATATCAAAATAAAACATACATTAGCGACATATTCCAAAGGAAGACAATAACTAATCTTTGTCGGAGCAAATTGCTCAAGACTAAGATT
Organism: Sinonovacula constricta; assembly: GCA_007844125.1. Classification (NCBI taxonomy): domain Eukaryota; kingdom Metazoa; phylum Mollusca; class Bivalvia; order Cardiida; family Solecurtidae; genus Sinonovacula; species Sinonovacula constricta. The sequence continues at coordinate 33,939,235 of CM017571.1, read as the reverse complement.
GTATAATATATGTTGTAGAGTGCAGTATTTGTTGCTTTAGGTGTTGTTCATATTTTAATATATCAACCTGTATTCCTTAGAAAAATAGGAAAATATATGTTTGGTTTAAAACAGCCATTTTTTTATTTTATGCAAACGATATTTATAGAATAGCCCTGACTTTGTTTGAGAAGGACTAACTATGAGTTTTATTAATACTGTTTTATTTCCAATGAAAATAAACTACATGTACTAAGGATCAATAAAACCCTCAGTCGCTAGCACTTGTCTTCTTTGTAAGGTGCCGGAAATACCACAACTCAATAAGAATGGTTAAATTGTCATTGTTTTTCACATAATAGATTAAACGTGATTGATTATTATCTTCAATATAAAACTGAAGTAGAGTTCGTAAACATGTACACAACATACAAAATATTAAAGTACAAGAATTATTGTTTTACAAATAATAAAATTCACAGTTTTAGCAACTGTAATGATTGGTGTAAAGGAAGCAAGTAAATGAATAAAGGTTAAATTGTGTGGAATGCAAGTGATGAACACATCAGTGCGTAAATTGCCAAACTAATGTTCTGAAACGCACCAGTACCTGGGGATTTATTTCATATTTCTTTCCTATCTTGTGTGCTCTTTGCGAGACCAAATATAATTCGGAACATGAAATATAATTGACGATGCAGAGCTGTACGCTAATGAATTTGCACTCTACAAGTAGACATCGTTGACGTAATGCGGTAAACATTAAAACCGCCTTGGACTAATTAAACGGGGTTCATTGGGCACTTACACTTACTCATCACTTCCTAAATGCATATCTCCTAAACAACCAGTTTAAATAAATGAGATAAAAAACAGCTAAAGCAAATGTATTATCAGATTTGACTGAAACAAAATGAAAATATTACGTAAATATGACATGGTCTGTTTGTAAATGAACGTTTGCATGTAAATAATATTGTCATGAATTTCTGTATGTCATATGTGTTCTTAAGTTATAAAAGCATATGTTATGTTCAACTTTATTCAACTAAAATTCCCGGTAAAAGTCAATGCTCAACGATAATGAACACTTTATTTAAAGCAACAAGAGAACGATTTAACACTTTAGCTACAAACCTCTATATAAAGATTGTGCCATTTCCTGTAAAAGTGTGTTTTTAGATAGGTATAAAGACAGAAATGACTCAAGTTACAATTATCCAAATGTTACATTTTAAAATGTGTCATATCAAGAAAAGTTCATCACGACACATTGTTGATGAACACAACACTAAATGATTGTTTTCGACAAAAGACACTAAACAACAAAGGTAAATGCAATTTCACCGATTTGACTATGAAGGTTTTGACAAAACGCTACGGATATCTAATGTTTCTAGTAAAGATACAACGGGCGATTGACCCATCTGTTGCATATTTGTTAAAGAGGGACAAAGAGGTCCCTTGTGTCCAGAAGGTCGTGTTTTAAGCAGTAGTTTTGGATTTTGATCTATAATATTACATACTGTTTATATTTGTAGAGTAAGTCACTTTGTTAATGGCATTTCCTCAGATTGTTTAGTTTATTTTACAGGAAGAGAACGATTTACGCGTAATTTAGACACAGAGAAAATATTGCCAATTGGAAAATGGTACGTGGAGAGATTTGTTCATCTCGACAGGCACATCACCGTAATTACCCTCAATTATTCAAGACAAAGAGAGAGAAAGTGACAGAGATAGAGAAAAAGAATGAAAAAGAGAGACAGACAGACACAGAGAGTGAGAGACTGACTGGCAGACAGACGGACGGACAGACGTACCGACGGGCAGACCGACTGACAGACCGACCGACCGACCGACCGAACGACCGGGAGACAGACAGACAGACAGACAGACAGACAGACTGACATACAGACAGACAAACAGACAGACAAAAGGAAGTAAGAAAGAGAAAGAGAGAAAAATTGATTATTTTTCCTCTATGAAGTCCATTTATCCCATTTTATGTTAGATGTTTTATATATAGTTTTAACACTTTGCGTCATGCGTTCTGGAAAACATTATTTAATACAGATGTTACATAACACTTCAAGTGTTTACCGTCGAAGTCTTTAGCTCAATGTAAATGTTTGTTAGTTTTCACGGGGCGTTAATTTTAAAGCAAATATATCTTTTTTTTAATTGTGTTAATGATAAATTGTAGCACATTGATTTATTTCCGTGTTGCTTTCAGGTTTGAGAGATAGACATTTACCAGGAAGAAGAATTTTAAACGCCAATTAACACGACTGGTTTTGTAGAAAAATTGGATTCTTAATGCTTTTAACACTTTCTGTTGTTGTTGCTTTTTTTAAATTTTCACCGGACGCTAACTATAAAACTAATTCATTTTTGCAATTTGTGTTAAAAGTCAATGTTAGCGCAACATAGTACTAATAAATTCAACAATTTACATATAATTGAAATGTTTTCGAATGAGCGTAAGCGCATGGACATTTTTTTTTAAATTGATCAGTTTTGTTTTCATTGCTTGCATTTTAGAAAAAATCAAAAAGATTACAGGTTAGAGCTATGTAGAATGTAAAACCGGTTTAAGCACCCCAGTCGGACCATATTGCCGTTCCAAGGCGGTAACTGTCGGGTTTGCTCATGACTCATTACAGATTTCTTCTTACTTTTACACTCGGCTTGCATGTGAATACCTTGGTCCTGTGCATTTTCACTTTTTTTGTTAATTTTACAATGCTCATAGGACTTTGACATATATATGTTCTTATTCAATACTTAAAACGAGAGTATAAATGAAAACAAAGTTCTTTTTCGTAAAGCATGTGCCGCATTGCGTTGGCTCAATTCAATACCGCAAAAATTGGCACATACAGCAACTCCAGTCCAGGTGAAAGAAGAAAGAAGCCAGTTTAGTAATGGAATATCTAAATTCCACTTAAAAGCAATAGGAATGTCATTCGTTTGCCAAATAAGGTTGCCACAGCAGTAAAATAGTAGGCTAGCACTCATGATGCGTGCTGTAAAATACGATCGCACTGATGTCATATTATAACTTTAAAATTCATCATAATGTTATTTTAGACTAATAAGGTATTTTGCTATGGTAAGCATATATACAGCATGCAAGAGATTATTTTCACTGTCATAGTACATGGAGTATATCCGGGCAAGTTTATCAGTCCTGGAGCAAATTTGTTGGTGGGTTCATCAATCGAAAGGCTAGTTATGCAGTTTCTTTATGGACATTTCTTTTTTGTAAAATTTATGTGTTGTGCTTGAAGCAGCGAGAAAATTCTTAATTTTGTCTGTGTGATTGGTAGAAAGTCGAATAAAAGATGTAGTTCCAATCAATTTTAGACAAAGTCAACGCCTCATAACGCGCATGCTGTAGAATAGTTTCCCTAAAATTTCAACACAAATGAATTCTTGTTAAATGAATGGAACCAAAGTTAGTTTTAATTGATGTTTCTTCTTTCAATTTGACATGTGTGAATGGGGAAAAATGAACAATTTAACATTTAGCTAGATGCTTTACATTTATAAAATTAGTTGATACCATTTCCATTGATACCATTGATAACATACCATTTCTTGCAGTAGAAACTAAAAACGCATTAAACGGCCTCAAATATAAATCAGATTAAAACAATCTTAAAACTGTGAACGTTTTTTCGAATTCTGAAATTTAGACTTTATATACTATGTGCTTCCATGATAGTTTCCATGACTTTTTGTTATTATAATCGTCGCTACAGAAAAACTATACTTGCATTCTTTACATTCTGCCCCAGCTCTACCAAAGACAGACATACATTCTATTTTAGACAAAGGACAATATTCTGGATCTATAAAATTTGCAAGCAGAGAATCACTGTAACCTTAATATGTTGACTGTCAATAAAGTTAGCTACTTTAATGATAGGAAAAACGATCAATGACGACATTGTTTCTTTCTTTCATTTTATGGTCCCGTTAAACCTTACGTTTCAAATTTACGTTTATTGAAATGCATATCGCCTTACATTCATACACAATATACGCATTGATACTGAGGTTAGTTGTTTAATCTATCGCTGTTTCCATTTTCAATCCTCGGTTTTAATTAAGTCTATGATACTACATTATTTATCATAAAGTAACACATTTTTTTCTCCAAAAATTGCATTGGTAAAGAATAAACTGTATATATTAGTTTTACCAATCATATATGCAAATGGACATTTCATTGTATAACGACAAACAAATATAATGCATCGTTATATTCGTTTATGACAGGCACTTAACTCTATATGGTCCGCTCATTCCCGCTTTGCTTTAATTGGATTAGGCTGCGGATGGCATACATTATTTGTATAGCATGCATTATTTGTCCGGTTGAACGCCGGTGCATATTTTAATCCGGAAGGACTTTATTTTTCTGACGGGACTGACTGGGATACATTACTGGTTTTTCAGTTAAGAAAAATCAAAACTAATTGTTACTACTTAATGGAATAAATCATGTACAGATGTCGCGGAATGTATAAATATAATAGTTGGCTTTGAATTATACATAACTACACCTAACTACACCTAGATCCATTGTTACATGAGTTCTAATATTTCATTAAGACCTCTTGAAGTATGTAAGCAGCAATCAGTAAGTTATGAGAATAGCAGCCAGCACGATGCCATTAGAAATACAGTCATCAGCGTTGATTTACTCTTTTGTTGATATGAAAACACTCGTTTAGCTTTATTTTTGTTGTATTTCTACTGTGATGCGTTGTAGATAAATATCATGCCAAATCATTTACATTTTATGGATTTAAAACATATACTTTTTACGAGCCTCTTTACTGAAAAGATATTGTCTGCATATATTAAAATCGTTCTGACTGGCTTTTTGTGATAATCATTTATCTGCAAAGTCATGAAAATAAACATATTAAGTTTACTGGAAGTATTATTTATTCCTAAACCAACAACGCAAACTTTTCATCAAACTAGAAAACAATTATCTGACTAGTAGAACCATGCTGCAAATGGTGACCAATTCAACTTGCTTGTCTGCTCCTCTCGTCTAAAATCCACGAAAACAACATCAACAACAACCACGTGACATACAGTATAATAGGACTGTAATAAGAATACTTTTGCACATAGTGTGCCAAGGAAACAGTGTCAATACGGAAACAGTGCAAATGTATGGAACAGGACTAAAACACAAACCTGTACTAATACGGACATGAAGGTTTTGAGAGAACAAGAAACGTAAGGTCCAAGCATTCTGGCGACATACATTTAAATAAAACTGTTTAATTGTTATTGGATTTAGTAAATATAACAATCTAAGGTTGAATATATGGAGTCATAGAATCAATTATTAACATGTCTTACCTATAGCAAATGATTCAGTTTCATATATTTTTAGGATGCTCTCACTTTGTCGGATACCATGAACAGACAGGTAAAAAGAAGTAAAACATATACTTTAATAATCCTGTGACGAAAATAAGGCTCACCCGGCTCCGCAGTAGACACGATCGAGGTATGTACATTTTTAGACGCACAAATAGCTTAACTGTAACGCAAAAAAACAGTGCACCACTGAACTTATAACAGACACCAACTTCTGCATAACGTTTTCCACTGGGTACTTAACGATTAAATACCGGTCAAATCGAACGTGTATTGGACGACGAATGTTCATGTAATGGTAATGCAAACGGAAGAAAACTAAATCTGTTGTTTTCTACAGTTCATATATTTATTAAATGTATCAGATATGCAGACCATACAAATGAAAAACTAGGGTTACAGATATACACACACAGTAATATTATATGGTTTTGTCAGCAAATACAAAGAATGTGGTCCAATTCATTTCTAATCAGATCAAGTAAAATTTAAATAAATTTTACAAGCAATCAACGTTCCATGAATAAAATTAAAAAGGTGCCAACTACTGTTGATTTCCAGGACCTGAATATTCGTCGCGTGTCATAAATGAATTACACTATTTTCCGTTGACATCTGTTTAGTGTCCGTTATGGTTCATAAACATCCACTTAAACACTTAAAAATCTCATTACAGATCGCTTCTACAGTGCATCAAAGGAGACAAAACAAATTAGTACCGGACAAGGACCGGATTTGAACAGCACGATGTAAACGAATAGATGTCTCTTTCTGGTTTATCCGTATTAAGTTAAAACTTGCTATCAGGTTCGATGGATGTCGCCAGACAACGAGGATTGAACGGATAATTCACGTAAATTTTACAAAGGCGTACAGATTTTATTGTCGATTTTTTGTTATCCAGTATAATATTACCGTACAATTTGCCTGTTTTCATTTATAAAAATCTAAATAAATTTATATATTTGTTATAAAGAGGTCTCTTCTGACGGACAAAACAACAGAGTGTAGAATATTCAAAATATTTATTACTTATTTTATTAATATTTTAATAATGCAATTGTTTGCCTTATTTAAAGAAAATTAACAACATTTATGTATCATAATAGTAAATAAGTACTAATTTCTCTGTAAACCCATGAGAATGTAAGGCAGAATTTATCAAATAAAAAGACAGAAGTGATTCTTACAGAGAAATTATTGGAGTAAAATGATGAATTAATTGAAAGTGTCATGATAAACTTTCATAGTTTTTGTGTATATCTTTATGATACCTCTCAGAAAATATCCACAATTTCAATAAACTTATATCAACTCAGACAACTTGATTAACCCTGCAGATCTTATATGTGAAGATAAATCTAACATATGAGGAAAAAAGTTGCAAATTTATTATAATTAAGTATAAAACGAAAGTGTACAAGAAGAAAGAGCACATTTGCAGCAGCTTCACATTACACAAATAAGTAGTGTTCAAATAGTTTTTTTCTTGAACGTAACATTTTTTTTCTTTCTCATTATCGTATTGTTTATTTCCAAAGTGAATTTGAAATGTACAGACACACACTAATAAATAAATAAATATAAAAATAAATAAATATCATAGAACGCCGTTTAACGAATTCGAACCCGTATTTTATTAGGCTTAGAAAGTCTGCAAAACCAACTTTCCCAATGTGCAAATTTCAGTGAGAATTCCATATATAGGAGTCGCGCTCCCGCGCGTCACCAATTACTACTATAACTAAGGAACGATGTGATGGCATTACAGAAGAAACGAAATTCCATCCAGTTTCTGCCTTGGAATGGCCATCGGTCAAATGGGCTGACTGGGTGCTTTAACAGAGTTTTAAGTTTACACATCTCGTACATCAACATGTTTTGACTCTGAGGTAGTGTAAATAAAACCACATACTGATAAAAAATTAAGTAAATGTATAAAACGCACACATTGAAAAAAGCTCAAAACAAATGCAATATTATTCTACTGACAAAGGCGCGGCTGACAACAAGAAAAGTAGCAAACCAAATCAGTTTGAAATTAATTAAGACAAATTGCACACGCAGTCTGTAGAAAATTGGTTGTATTCCAAATAAGCCCGACATATAGAATGTTTTACTTTATAAGTGTTCATTATATATGTGTCCTCTTTAAAGATAAAAACAATAATAACAAAATCTTTAATAATGCTATTTAAAACGAAAATAGCAATACTTAAGAAATGAATCTTGCTTAGTGTCATGATTTACGATCGTTAACGCAGATTATTGGGCTCTGTCTAGTTTTTATGCAGTAAAACAAACGTTTAGTGTCAATTAAAATGGCTTATGAAACGTCTGTTCCACATTAGTAAGTTGTTGACATCATCTGTACCGATTTTAGTTTTTTACGGCACAATTACATTAGCCGTTATTTAAATGTTTCCACAAAGGGAACATCTAATAAAATATCATTTAAACTATTAGTATACAATCGGGTTAAAGAATATATGACAACTGCGACCGACATTTGCACGTATTTTTTTAAACTTTGTGTAAAGTGTAGTTAAACAGCAGAAAAGCAAGTAAACGTAGGACATCTGTTTTATACTGATACAAACCAAATCATGAGCAAATTTATTAACACTTTTACCAAACTACCCTCTAATCTTTATTTTCTGATCAATAGATCGGTAGACAGACAGACAGACAGACAGACATAAAGACAGACATACGTATAGACAGATAGATAGATCGACAGGCAGACAGACAACTAGATAGATAGATAGATAGATAGATAGATAGATAGATAGATAGATAGATAGATAGATAGATAGATAGATAGATAGACAGACAGACAGACAGACAGACAGACAGACAGACAGACAGACAGACAGACAGACAGACAGACAGACAGAGAGACAGACAGACAGACAGACAGACAGACAGACAGACAGACAGACAGATAGATAGATAGATAGATAGATAGATAGATAGATAGATAGATAGATAGATAGATAGATAGATAGATAGAAGTGCTCATTTACTTTTTACCCTGTACCACAGTTAAGTAGGTATATTGAACAAAGTTCCAAGTTCCAAACAGTACCAAACAATACAGTGAAATTTAATAAGTATATTTGAAAGATGAAAAGAAACCTAATCGAAATTTAAGTATTCAAATGAACAGGCAAAAACAATCTTAAAAGAAGTAAAATATGTTAAATGGTCATTAGCTTACGCAGTTCCTAGGTTTCCTTCCAAACCCTATATGCGCATGTTAAAACAGAATATACCTGTTTCTTTTTTCATTTAACAAACACACCTCATGTGCAGAAAACACATATCTACCAAAGACAACATATCTAAAGTATGTTGTGATTGTATTGACTCAACGAAATTTGAGAGTTTTGAAAGCATATAATAGAAAATGATGATTAACTGTGATACGGAATGCGGCCTAATCGTAAATTCGATCCTTTAGTTGTCAATTTTCTTTAATTCAGAAATGTTGAAAAGGTTTCATGTACAGGTTTACCATACAATGTGCCATATCTTAGGTTCCACTTGACCTGAAGATTTTGCATAACTAGTTCAAATCGTGATGCTTTCTTGTTTTGATTTCTTTTTCCTTTTGAAAATATTGTAAACTGTAATAATTATAGTCAGCCAATTCAAATCGTCTTGAGTTATTTTGTTTAAATAGTTCTGTTGCAGTTTGTATTTGAACGCCTACCTGCCTAATACACCTAAAATTATTTAAGAAAACGAACATTTTTGGGTTATATAATGTATAGTGAAATTATAAAGGTAGTTATATGAAAATCAAGCTATTTCTGTGACCTGAAGCAAAATCATAGAATTCAAAATTTGAAAATAGTAAATCTCTAAATCGAGAGATGTTTCCTCGGGTACAGACTGGTCGGATTATTCATACAAGTTTTTTTTCGCATTCGTGAAATTGATTAGAAATCAGATATATCTTTATCAAGATATTCGTCGTTTGTCGGGGCGTTAAATAGGAACAATAAGGTATATGGAGTAAACATGATTGTATACCCATTAGCATCGCTGTGATATTCATTCTTACCTTGAGTCAGCAACTGTAAGTAGATGAAGAGAGCATGGACAGCTAAACCGAAAAAATAAAGGCCTTCGCTGCGATGAATTTTCAGGGTTTCATTTCATGAAAAGTTGTATTAAAATTTTCAAAATGTGATTCAGCGAAAACGCCAAACTATGGATTTCACGTTTTATAAAACTAACGTATTTTACGATATCGTATACTTGCCGTAGACAAACGATAGATACATCCGAAAGAAGTGCTTTTAGGCAACACGATTCATTAAACGGGTCGTTTGATATCATAAAAATACCATTTATAGTGATCAAGTTAGATGATAGTGACTAAAAGAATGCTTCATGAAACACATTTCTTATCCACATAGACAGACATGCCTTCTTCAGAATATCGCACTGTTAAGCTTTTATCATTAAATGTTTATGACTAAAAGTAAATAAAATAGTTTTATGGCAACAACTATATGCCCATGTATTAGTATATTTTGCCTAGAGACTTTGTAGCAAAGAATCTAGATTCTAGTCAGACAGCCTTCGGCAGAGATTGTCCTCTACACGGCTTGCCTGAGTCTGATAATGATTAACAATCAAACAATTAAAATATTCCCATTATAAATAAACACGATTAAAGTATTTAGTTCTTATGTAAGATTCAAATATACGACAGTCAGGTTCTTTAATATTATTGTTACCGACTTACACTACAAGTAGTATCTAACCATTTTAATATATCTACATGATTTTTCAGTACGACAACATAAGGCATTAATTTATTGCAAAACTTTATTAATATCAGCCTGTTTGCAATGAGTTACATGCTTAGTAATATACTTATGAGAAACGGTATGGAAAATTCCTCCTTAACACTGATTTCACAAATCTATCAAGACACACATCCTCTCATCTAGGCATGAAAATGTCATTTTATGTTTTTTAGGTTTTAGATAGACTTACTTCGAATGGCCAGAACCTGAAAAATGCAGGAATATGGTAACGACATGAGAAGAACAACGTTAAAGATAAAATATTATCAATTTATATTAACATTTCTTTGTAAAATCTTTGTTACATATAATAATAAACACAAATAAGGAAGCAGTGATTTCAAAACTAACGATGTTTTCTGGGGTATATCTTATTTTTTCAAATGTTAACTTTCGTTTCGTTTCGACTTCTGCTATCCGTTTAAGCTACACATGTCTGCTTTTAAAAAAACAACAACTGCATAATACATGATGATAATAAAGGTTGTTTGAATTCACTCAAGAATGAAAACTGAAACTTAACTTGGCCTCATAGCTAACACATTTATTGCGTGCGAAGTATAAATTAGTCTCTCAGAAAATTGTTGCATTGCGATACTATATTATCCATTAAACAGTCGGAAGGAAATACTCAGTGTTGTTGTCGTGTTATCGCCCACTTTAAGAAGTGGTAAAATGTATTCGAAATTTGTTGAAGCTCTGTATGAAATAGAAAAAAATGATGATATTTGGACGACTTTCTATTTGATGCCTTATGGTTGGGTCTGTTTGGACGTATACGCGAATTACTTATGAACTTCATTTATTTCTGCCTCAAGTTTCTTGAATAATCTCGAAAAATTTGCTGCCGTCAGTATGAATGTATACACAAGTAGACTGTATCATCTAAAGTAACCTTTACAGAAATTACTCCATTTTTAGAATGAATTAAATAGTGCCATATCACAACAAAACGGTCCTGAAATTATTACGAGTATAATGACAGTTTTGTCATACACAGATAAGGCATCAGTACCGGTGAAATAAAACAGCCTACGCGTTGACGTATAACAAGAAAAGTTAATGACGTCATACAATGCCATGATGTCATATGCCAACAGTGTCAAAAGTGAAATGTAAAAATATGAAAGGATTTTAGAAAACAACCCAAATAAACAAAAAATGTAGCATTGGTAAGGGTTGATACGTATTAAGTTTTATTTTTTTTATAAAAAGCCGAGGATTTATTCAAAGTTGGCATATTTTATAATAAAGGTACAACAAAGTTGTTTATCGAATAAAGCATTTACAACAGTCCTTTCAGAGAAGTCACAACAAATTAGTACTTGTATCTGTAGATAAAACCTGTAACAACATATGTTTTGTTTGACGACCATACTACAAAAATGCACTGAGTGCTGGGTTATCTATCACTAGTTCTTACATAAGCACCATCGCTGACAATCATACCGTCATATACAAGCATAAACAGATGATGCACAGATTTAATATCAAGATGAATACAAACATGAAAATCTTCCTTAACTATACTGGATTTCTGAGCTTCCCCAAAACACCTTATAGTTCACGATTTATAGCCAATGCCAGCTCTAGCACCATCACTGACTGACATATCTAAACTAAGCACCCCAGTCGGTTCTTTTGCCGACTGACCGTTCCTAGGCGGTAACTGCTGGTTTTGTGTGTGTGTGTGTGTGTGTGTGTGTGTGTGTCGTGTGTGTGTGTGTGTGTGTGTTACGTCTCGTCTATCTGTTTTTGTCACATTTACATTTACCCTTTATGCTTTTGTCTAGAGGCAGTTTAGATTTTAATATCTGTGGAAATTTTGAAAGGACATTTTCTTATTTACCTATTGTTGTAGATAGGACAAGTTGTGTTCGTTAACCGAAAACGACGCAAATTTTCGGGCAAGTCATTTTTGTCCAGGTTACTAATACGGGACTAGTCATTGAAAAGAACTCTTTCCAGCCCTGTCAACTTGATTGTGATTCATTTCCTGCTACCTTCAATGGTATTTCCATATCCAAAATTACACGGGTTGCACGAATTTGTACTCAAGTATGCGATTTCAATGCTAGAAATCAGTTCATTTTTTTAATATTATTTAGCAATGCTTTCGATTTAAGAAGTGAAAGAATGCTTTTTTAAATTCTTTCATCGCAATGATTTAATTGCTTCGAAATATAAAGGAAGTCCTTACAAACTTATGCAACAACGCATTATCCACCGTGCATTTTATGAACATATATTATATATCTTACAGAAAGTCAAAGGTCTCAATAAACTTTCTGATACCTTTACAAATTTTATCAGTACATTTTTTGCTGACGATTAGAATCTTGGAATTTTTCGTAGTACTACATTACTTGCTTGCAATCGACACTTTTTTTTGAGTTACGAACTGGCATTGTTGTTATTTAATATTACATGGTGAATAGACCGGTTGAGGTGAATACCTACAAAGGCGAATGATCTTGTTTCATATCAGCGCTAGGGATATTTTATTTGTTCTTATAATATATCAGCGCTTGGGCTGTTTTATTTGTTCCTATGATATAATTAATCAGCGCTTGGGTTGTTTTATTTCAAACTGATCTCTCGTTTGGGGTTTTTGTTTTTACGTTGCCGAGGCTTTTATCTACTGTACATACTGTACATATGTTTATAGTTTAAGTTGTTGCTAGTTGTTATGTATGTACATGTATATAAGTTCATTGTATCTGTTTTATCTCCCGATGAAGGTGCTTACTGTTAGTTGTTTTACTTTGACGGGATGTTGTTATTTACACTGTTTGTTTGCTAGAAAAACCTTCAGAAAGTGCGAGGTTGGAGCGCTCCACAAACCAGGTTTAAGCACCCCAGTTGGCCCTTTTGCCGATTGACCGTTCCAAGGCGGTAACTGATGGTTTTTCTTCATGTGTGTTATGTCTCGTCTCTGTGTTTTTTGTCACATTTGCATTTACCTTGTTTGTCTTTGTCTATTGGTAGATAAAATTTAAATATCTGTGAAAATTTTGATAGGACCTTTTCTTATTTACCTATTAAAGCCATAATTGGACAGTTTCTGTTGAAATTCTGTTTCTTCTTCTTCATCCCACCAGTCATGCCCCATATAGCTGAGACAACTTGACAAGTCTCTATACACTTTACGATTTTGTTGCCTTTATTAAATAAAAACTAATAACGGATAAATCTCGCCGTTTTCAGCATAATCTTTGAATTTCATTACCTACTATCTCTTAAAAATACCACTTTTGTTTTGTTGGCTTGAATTGTGTTCTAAAATTCCATAGTTTCCTCGGAGTTGAATTTCACATATTGACGCATCTGACATATGGCTTACTGCATATCTGTCGTATGTTGCATTCAGTAATTGTTCTTATTGTAAGTAATTGTTGTGGCTGTTTTCTTTTAAACGACTCTCTTGTTTGATACTCTTTGGTTGCTACGACTTGATCTCTTGACGCATTGAACATATGTTGATAATTTATTATTATGATAACAATTATTTTCTTTCTATGTAAGTTCCTTCAATCGGGTTTTAACCACCGATCCATGTGCTTGCTGTGAGTTGTCTCACTTTGGTAAAATATTTTTAAACTGTTTGTTTGAGAGAAAACCTTCGAGGTTGGAGAGCTCTACAAACCCGGTATAGGAACCTTTTACTTTTTAATGCGTTAACTGTGTTCTTTCATTGTATGTGCTTTGTCTTGTCTATGTGGTTTTGTCGGAGTCAATCCCAGGCCGCGACATTTCAAAATCGTTTAAAATGGTAGTGATAGAGCTCAATATAATGGCAGTTCCGCGACATGTTGACCAAGTGTCAGGATAATGTGACTGGGTGTGGTAGCATTCTAGGTGTCCAAGGCATGCTATACACAGTGAAGGCAGCATTATACCTGCTTCAAGTGAACACCGTCTTCATATAACTGAAATAGGTGGAGTAACGCGGGCAAATAGGTCTTTAAGACCGACAACTATTCATACAACCTCGGCGGTTATTTACGAGAGTTATTGTTAGCTTTTTTAATTTTCTCCACGTAAAGTCTTTGATAACTCAACGGACTTCATTCATTTATACATTTCTTCTATTATTTTATTTTGTTTAGTTAGCGTGTATAATGGTACAACCGTTTGCTTAAACGAAACTTTAGCTTGTTATAGTGTTTGATTATGTTTTAATCGTTAAAATATACACATATCTAAACCCTTATATGTAAGACCTCAATGTTGCCTTACAGTCTTTTAATGAGTAAGCTAATGGCTTGTTATCTTAACATGTTTAATTGATTTTGTTAACAAACTATTTGTATTTTATGGTTGAGATTAAAAAGGAATCTTTTTGAATATCTTAAAATTTCTAAAGTTTTACTGTAGCCTTTTGAAGAATTATTTGTTTGTAAGCTTTCACACTATAAAAATTAAACCGTAGCCTATATGTACCTCATAAAACTGAAATTTTAACTGATCATTATAAATTGGCAACATTCGACAAACAATTCTTAACTTAATAAGTGAAAATGTAGTTTAGTAAGATACAAGAAACATACCAAGCCAATATTTCATCTGATAACAATAATAACAATACTTTTAATTTAATATAAAGTTAGATGGGTTGTCAGGATTATATTTGCAAACTACATTATAAAATTTAAACCATCAAAACATTATATTTAAGCCTCTTTTATTTATTTGTTTGTCACTTGTCATGCAACCGGTGCTTACGGCTGCCAATGGGGCTACACCGAACAGTTAGTAAGCGTTACAATAATTATTACTGTCAGAGCATAAACTCTTTTCCCGTTAGTGTACTGATGATCGTGTGAGTATAACAGGACATTTATTGATATTCAGGAGCGCAAATAATAACTGTTCTTTATTGATGAAACACAGTGACAATACGGATTTTACATGATCAAATTGCAATGGACAAGATATATTTTCAAAGTATTAACGCGCTCATTTTCAGTAAGTTGATAATTACTTGCAGCCGTATTCTAAGTACGATCACACCATATCTTTTTCAAAGACATAGCCACAAACAAACTTTTTCAGAATGTGGTGTCAGATGTGTTGTTGCACGTTATTAATCAAATACTTTTAGTCCTTGTACTTAACATTTAATTGTTGTCTCGGACAAAATTATTGCTTAGTGTATTCTAAAAGGTAAAAACACTCGCAAGCTCGCAGGGATACTCAGTTTGATTCAACTATCATTCGCTTCTTTATGACACGCTTAATAATAAACAAAACATTCGATGAAAACACACTGTGCCTATGAAATAAAAAAATCTAAATCTTAAAGTTGTAAAAATTGTATGGACAAAACAGATTGTAATGGAAGGTTTTCTTCGTTAAAAGTTCGTTGTATCTCTTTAACTGAACGTAACTTAAACTATACATGGATGCTTATTTATGGTTATGTCCTACTGCAATCATGTGCCCGATGTCAATTAGAGCTCATACGTTTCATGCGGGTTATAAACTATACAGTTCTGTCCTTCAGAAAGTTATTAAATATATAAAAGCATAAATATACACAGTAAGCTGTGCATATTTCCTCTTGTGTTACGAGTCAAGCTCCAAGCAGCTGAAACAATCGTTTGCAGTTCTGAATTATTATAATTAATTCATTAATTATTTTTTAAACACAAAGGTTTATAAATTACAAAATCTTCAGAATGCGGCATATGACATTCAGAATTATGATGACTAGTTCTTTGTTAAATGCATTAGATTCACACAACACCCGAATGAGCAAACATTGGAGAATGATTATTGCAGTAACATTGTATCTCGAAGATACATGTGAGGCCTTAGTTTTCTTTAGTCGTAGCTGTCTAACCTCACCGTTTGACATATTAAAACTGCTGATGCAATCTATTTTATGATGAATGTGTAAGCAGGCTAATTGTTACCAATTCTATATTGCTCCACAAATTGCAGAAAACCCTTGTTTTATAATTGTGGTAGATCTGAAAAATAGATATATAATTTATTTTTTAATACATTGATCTATTCAAACTTTGTTGAAATGCCGCAGCAATCTTATCACGTCATTGCACTGTTTGTACGTATTGAGCGACCACTTGCTTTTGTTCGGCGTTTCTGTTTAGACGTAACTAAAAACCTGACGTAAGATCCGCTCGGCTGAAGTTTTGCATTTCATCATGGGTAGTTGAATGTTTGCTTTGCAAGCGGAATCAATTGACAGCAGTCATTGATTAATGTTTTCATGGGATTTAAATTTAGACAAATGAACAATGTTATAAAAAAGATTGGTTCAAATTTCGGGAAATGCACACTCTTTCCAGCATTGAAACAATCAGACAGTATATATACTCACTGGTCTTCTATTTCCAGGATACTGCCTTTAGATCTGATACGAACCGGATTTAAACCAATAAAGGGCATATTTAAAGAAAGCCAAAAAAAACGATGATGTAGACCACGATAAGTTGTTTCAATAAATTTAATAAACATCTTGTTATATTCTAGTGATCTTTCATTAAGAATTAGCATAAAATATTCAAAGTTTAAACACAGCATTTAATGATTCGAGCTTGAATATTTCTAACAAATATTCTTACTGTTTCATACTAAACCTCATTATTTTAAGACTTAGTTTTTCTAAAAGAAGCTTAAAACAATTAACGAATGTAAGCACAGTTAATTAGGTTTATGAATGTTATCTAATCGTTTAATATCGGTTTTGTTCTGTGCCTTTTCGGAGTTTGGTATATGTTGCAATGCTCATAGGACATTGTCATATATTCTTATTGAATGCTGTGGATCTGCTACTTGGAATAATGATAACCATGATGTCACTTATTATATACTAAGACTAACAAATTCAGCTTTATCCCAACTGTCTGCTTCAGTACATGCAAATGAGTAGCTTAGCTATTCAGCTGTGGCCAATAACATCTGGAGAATTGTAGAAATAACTACGTAAACAATATCAATCGTATGTAATCTTATCAACGCTTCTGACTAAGACAATCCATCGAGAGATCAATTTGCATATTCATACCGTTTCCTAAAAGAAAGTTTCATTTTGTGCGATCCGATTAAGCTGATAGGTAAATAAGACAAGATCCTATCAAACTTTCCACAGATATTTAAATGTAATCTACCTGTAGACAAAGGCAAACATGGTAAATGTAAAAGTGACAAAAACACAGAGACGAGACATAACACACAGTCAACAAGAAAAACATCAGTTACAGCCTTGGAACGTACAGTCGGCAAAAGGGCCAACTGGGCTGCTTACGCCTGGTTTGTCGAGCGCTCTAACCTCGCACTTCCTGAAGGTTTTTCTATCAAACAATAAAAATATCCCGTCAAAGTAAAACAACCAACAGTACGAACCTGCATCGGGAGTTAAAACAAATACACTGAACTTATGTACATACATAATAACTAGTAATAAAATAATGCCGTTTTGATTACACTTATTATGCTGTCATTAAAATAACGGATAATATATGATGATGTATAAATTAATAATTCCAAATAATATAACATCATGTCGAGACAAAATTGTATATCCTTATGTGGAGGACTTAGTACTAACAAAAACTATAGACTATTCCGAACTAATTCCAAACATATCCACTATGCATTGAAATGTTTCAAAATGTCCGTATACTTCCCCTATCCTTTCGCATAACATCATGTCCGAATGCAAATAATGTTTTAAATAAGAAGACGTCATATACAAATAAGTAAGTACAATTGAGCTAGTTTTATTTACATTTATTTTTAACGCAGAATTAAATGTTGTCACATACCCAAAGATGTTGAATGCATTCTGATGTTGTTTTTTTGTACTTGAAAGCATTATCACTTTGTACTAGCATTGACGTATAACCGGTCCATGGTTCTTTCTCAAAGCATATATACAAAACAATGAAGTAGACCCGGTATTAAAAGAAGACATGATACCTTTGTGCACAGTAATATAACTAATAAGTACTAATACTAATGCAAGCATATCGTAATTCGAAAACACCGAAGGGCAAGGTCATTTTCGAACCGATTATAAACATAGGAAAACTACTCCCTGCTCGACAAAACAATAACAGCAACAGCAACCACAGAATAATTGTAACATTTGCTTGAAGAAAATAATAAAAAACAACAACATGGCATGCAATTAATTAAAAATATGCAGGCTAAGTTTGCGAAAAGTATTTAATATGTACAAAGGCCATTTATCGTAGCCTTAACAAGTACTAGATAATGTTATCTAAGACAAGTACGCAAAAGTCGTAGCGTATTTACTGCATTCTGCAACAATCTTATTAACTGTGCTGGTTTATGCTTAATTAAAGATACTGAATGCAGTGGGCATAGAAATTTATGGATAGTTTATCCATCCTAATTTCACGGATAGATTGTAGTTTTGCATCAGAACTAGGTTTATAAATAAGTTTTCTGCGAATGTTGCTTTGAACGTTGAGACGAACTTTCTTAGCCAGAACTCTAATGACAGTACAAATTCCAAAGTGTTCTTTTCTGTTAATTCATAATGGAACACAATAAGAGAGCCGCAATATACATTGCACTTGTCAGATAGTTCCATATAAAAAAAGTCAGACTTACCTGTGCCTTTTCGGAGTTTGGTATATGTTGCAATGCTCATAGGACTTTGTCATATATTCTTATTCATCCTAAAGCGAGCGTATCGTACATTTATTACTAAGTCAAACTAGCCGGTGAAGAAAAGCAGAATGGTTAAAATTAAGAAGCAAATAATAAAGTATTCAATGAGTATAAACGCAATCATGTCATAGCGATATAAATGCAAAATATATTTACGTCCTTTATCAAACATTCCTTGTTATAAGCCTTGTTGGTTCTGATACCAACATGTTAATTGTAGAAGCACCCGTCCAGTGTATATTTACATTTTGTAAAATATAGTCGCATAGCCAACATTCTTATCCACGTGTGAGTTATGTACTGCCTTTGTGATATAAGAGTAAGTAGGTATGCAAGCAAACGCAGAAAACAATGCAATAAATTCATAATTTATACAAACATTATTCCAAAGGAAAATATTTTGCATAATGTCTTTTGTGTATATTAAAAGGATTGAAGTAAAATAAACCTAAGTCCAAGAATAAGGATTTAAGACGAATATGCCTTAGCAAAATAGAAACTGACGTTCCAGAATCCGTCTTTCTGTAACGGAATGAACTAGCTTGAAATAAGTTAACATATGCACTCGCGAATATTCACCGATCGTAATCAGTGACAGATAGATTTGAGATGGGTTCATTGTAAAAGGGAACCAATAAACTAAAGAAGTTACATTTTTATTACGCTTCATCTTACATCATAAATCCAGATCCTGATAAAGCCGCTGGTTTATGGCTCGATGGACAATACTTTTCAATTAGGGCTTACATAAAATATAACTGACTAGGGTCCTCAATGTCTAATGGACTAAACTAATTTAATTTACACTTACAGATGTAAATTAACACTTGTAAAAAACATAAATTATACTATCAAGTACGGTATAACGTCTGCCAAAATTGAGTTTGCAGTAAGCATTATATTGCTGTTATCTAGTGAACGTATTCTTATAATTCTGATTATTATAATGTTTTGATTTACAGTATTTTATTCAATAAACAAGAAATTAAACAACAAAATAAAACAAGATAAACAACAGAATATGTCACTATATTGAAACATATGTTTTGCCCGAGTATCTTTATGGAATAATATACACGTATACAATGTACATGGTAATTGCCAAAAACTCGGCAAAAAGGAATATAAAGAAGCTACAAAAAGAGTTAAATAAAAATACAGCCTTTTTATGTATAAATGTCCACCTTCCACGCTCGAAACGTACATTTCTTAGTCTAGTTATATATGATTATTGGTAAAAACAAAATGAAATATTAAAGATATAAATAAAAAAAATGAGATATTTTATGACCAAGTTACAAAACGTACATAAATCCGAGTATAAATATAAAAACACCAATGGGATGCGAATCTTATATTAATCATATGCTTTGAAACGATATGTTATGAAATATATGTTATACAAACTCAATTTAAATAATTATCAACACTCAAAATTCAGAATCAAGCCGCAAACCTGGTTAAAACTATCAGATAGCTGAAATATAGAACAGAGCTTTTACTAGTTTTAAAACATTGCAATGACAGTATTGGTTTATATTTTTGCAATGCGTCAATGATTTTACATACATTTTATGTCGTCACTTTTCAGTTAATATTGTACATATTTGCTTGTGATAACATTTTATTCTATGTTTATGACGACGACATAAAATCATGTTATTAAAAGAACAATCCATAAGTTCTGGATGATGCAAATGCTCGGCCGATGTCCAACGAACTTGCACTGGCCGGGAATATTAATAACATCAATATTATCAGACAAATTGTGGCTAATGTAATAAAGATGTCTATCTTAGACACTTAGACAATTTACTGATAGACTGATTTGCACAAACATCACGTCTTTTGGGAAATAACCTCCTTTTCTATTATTTAATTAAGAAAATAAAGCCACTTCGGATGTGCTGGATAACACAAGAGTAGCGTGATTAGAAGTTACGCCAAGTTGACTTGTCAATGCAGTGAAACTGATTGAGTTTTGTCTTTTCTAGGCATTAATTAATGTTTCAGATTCGCACACCAAAATATACGGCTGCATTTTCAATTTCCAGACGATGGCATAATAAAACATTTGCACAATTTTGTTATAGATTCTTTCTTTATGACAAACATAACCAGACAACTTCGACATCAAGAGACGCTTTAAAGGCGATAAAGGTATAATGGATGTTTTCCAGTTAAAATATGTTTCCCGAATATCAGTACATTACTCTGGCAATGATATTACACTGCCTTTGGCCTGGCCTAATGCCAAACTTGTATTTCTGTGGACAAAAAGAATGGTCGTTACATGACCCCGAATGACACGAGTCTGGGATACTCGGCTTAAACCAAAGCAAGAGAGGAAAGCAAATCCAATGGTCTGTAATTGAGGAATAATATATTTTAATCTTTTTAAACCATTTGCTGTCCATGTGATTGCAAAGATAGCGAATACATTATTCAGGTTTGAAGGCCAACGTTCATATAAGTGTAACCTGACAAGTCTGTTTCTATAAAAATGTGGAAATTACCTTAGCAGCGTATAGATGACATGCTCATATTTCAATCGGTACAATTGAGGAAATCCCTTCAAGGAGACGATATTGTTCTGGTGTATCTAGTAAGTGGATTTGGCACCTTTATTTTCGTAAAAAAACAAGTCGTGATTCTTTGGTAGACCCTTCATAAACTCGAACTTCAAAACGTAACAGGTAAAGCAAAATTTCACCGCACAAGTAGCATGCGATTTGTTCTGATTAATATAAGTCGAGAAGCATGGATTCAAATAATTGACGTTTCCAGCGGTAAGTAGGACAATCATGGACTATTAATAAGAATACATGACAAGGTTTCTTTTGCTTAGATTGCCATAGTACGGATGAGTCTTTGAACAAATGTTGTTTTTCTTATCGGCGGAGTGTAAGTATTGTAATAAATTGTTGCGCGACGCGTAAAATAGATTACTTGTAAAAAAGATATCAAATCGTACTCGATGATATAAAAGTTAATCCGCCTAGTTTACATGATACACTTTCATAATTTGAAAACACTTATGAAAAGTAAAACATTTCTTATTTTTTATTACTTTAAGATGAATCAGCTGTAATGGATAAGGTATGTCTTTTTTCACAATTCGCAACAGGTTTATGTAATATAAACAAAGATACTGAAATAGTGTTTATCGTGTAAATCTGACGAGAAAGGTTAGAGTCTTTTTCTTGAAATAGACTTACCCTTCACACATTTTTCGTCATTAACGGCAGCGTTACACGCTTCCCAACATTGTAAACTGTCTTTTTGATTGAAATTAAAAATAAATATAAAAATATCATATAGTTTTATCTATACATCTTTTAACAAGCTTTCATAGTTTCACCAATCAGCATAATGCAAAGAGATTACGCTTTTAAGTTGTTATAATGTTTTGTTAAGTTATTTAAACTAACTAAATTTGTTCTGCGTAGTGGAAATAAATATTACACATATTTGTCTATCTCATTAAAGACCGTTACAATCTATGCCCTTTGGGATGTTCTTTGTAATACATTAGTTGGGTCGTTGTAGAAGAACCATCAAAATGATTTACATGGTAAGCATCAGCAAGTTACTTGTGTTGAGATGTCCATTGGTAGTAAAATAACCTAGCCGATATTGAATGTCGATTCCGATAGAAATCCATCATATGAATTTTACTGGCAGACAAACATGGTAGAATTAGCGATAATGGTGCTTCTTTTGAAATGTAGCCAATTATAATGTTAATAGACTGGTTTACTTTTGAATACCATAAGAGATTTAAAAAACACGTTGTTTTATATTACATCATAAGCTTCATTTATATACAAGATGTGAAAGTATCTAAAGGAAGAATAAATAATAAATTATGTTGATATATGCTTTCGATATTACTTATGCATGTGTTAAGTGAGATTTGATTTGGGAGACTAATTTTGTACGGGCGATTATCAGGACTCAACCACGCATATATTTAATCACTTCGTAACGCAGTCAGTAGAAAAAGACACATTTCTCTGATTTGATTTCCAGGAGACACATTTTATTCTGTTATATTTTAAACAATTTATTCGCTTTTATGAAGAAACTGATAAGCACTGAGTTAACGACTCTTATTTGTAAGGTTAAACATTCGTTATTTTCTTTAAATTGTGAAAATGTGCTGCATTTTCGCTTGCTATTAAAACGTATTTTTTTTTTGTATGAACAACAGCTCTTTCCACAACAATTGTAAGTATGAAATAAGTAATAAAAATACTGCTCCTCGTTGAGGCTTCCCATTGTCGTTGAGTATGTAATTATATATATATATATATGTGTGTGTGTGTGTGTGTGTGTGTGTGTGTGTGTTAGGTACATCATGAAAAACATTTACTTTGTATATGCTTCTTATCTTCGACAAAATCGGTGCATTCCATTCAAGTTGAATTCATAGTATTATATTTCCATAACATGTGAATGACATATACTTTTGGTGGCATTGTCAAACTGCAAATAGAATACGCTCTCTGATTTCACCGGCAGTAATTATGTATGCGAACAGCGAATGCTCAAAATGCCTTTATTTAAATTGATATTATAATTAACAATAAATATAAGGACTGACGTACCAAATCTCAGATCTTTTAAATTCACTTTTATGTCACAACTTGTTTTTGGTGAACTGTAGAAATCCAATATGATAAAATAAAATATCGCCTTCTGCACGCATTGTTAAAAGAAGACATGTTCTTGAAATTATTCTAAAATGAAATTTATCAATAGCCTACCTTTCAGTAATTCAGTAATTCTGTTTAAGTGCATATTTGTAAATACGCACGTATTACATCAAAACACGACATCTGGAATTCTTTACACTTAAGTTTGCACTAATAATGCCACTTTGAATTCGACGTTAACACGACGTAAAATTAGAGTCTTTTAGACACCATATTATTTCTTACCAGCAAATGACACTAATTGTACTAATTAAACCACGTTAAACAATACTGTAGAGGCATTATAATTTACAAGTCAATAGTTTTAGTCAATGATCATGAACTTTAAATAGAAAACATCAGTAGCTATACCACCATCTGTATGAACTAGAAAGTTATTATCTGTATTTTACAAGAATTAATATAATGTATTTTAGATTCTTACCCTACCTTAATTGCATTAGAAGCATTTGCTGTTTAACAGTAAAAGACACGCACAGCTTTATATCGATCCATGTTAAAACTTTTATTGACCGATTTCATAAAATTTCCTAATGATTGAATTTATATCAAATTAGAATTAGAGTTTGAATGTCAACGTTTACATTGATGCCCTAATACATTCATTTGCATTGATTAATACTATTTTGATCCCTAACTTTGAAATGAGGAAGTCATAAACCAAACACATGAACCTCTAATACAGTGTAACTAAAATTGTTTTTAAAGTGCTTTTCATTACAAAGTATGTTTTGTTATTTTATAATTCATCTCTATGAAACAAGTGTTATTGTCATTTGCTTGACTTTTCATATTTTGCTAAATAGATTAAAAGAAAACAACCATAACGACATAAAAACATGTACATGTAGCATACAGCATATATATTTATAATTATATATATTGGTTAATCTTTGTTCGGTATAACATTAAAAACCGAGTGACAGCAATAGTGTGCGTAAGCTTCTAAAACGAAATAAACTGGCACTTTAAGAACATGTTACAGAGTGTTCGCATTGTTAAACGTGATGTTTTAAAATCAGATTCAATGTTATGGACGTTTTATATACCAAATCTATGTTGAAAAGAAGTGACTAAAATAGGTACAAACTCTTTGGGACTTTGCCATATCTAAATAAAAGATGTCAAAAGTTGTCTTTAAGAATATATGAAATGTCCTATGAGAATTGCAACATATATATATCAAACTCAGAAAATGCCCAGGACAAAGGTACAGTCAACTCTCGTTATCTCAAAATCGGTTATCTCAAGTTTCCGGTTATTTCAAACTGTTTTCTACGGTTCCGTTTTTTCCCTATAGTTTCTATATAGGTCGACTCAACTTAACTTAACTTCGGATGTGTCAAATTATCGGATATACCAAACTAAATTCTTTGTCCCCACACGTATAAAGCTGTTGAAATCAGTTGGTCTATCTCAAACTTCAAATTGCTATAAAATGCTAAACGGCAACAATAGTGATTTTCACACCTACCGTGAAACTCGCGAACATTTGGGCGCGAGTTTTATCGCCAATTATCGGCAATCAGGATGTCACGTAATTTAGAGAAGAGGTTTATCGATTATTTTTTCATTAGCTGATTTAATGAACAACAATTTTAATTAACGCTGATTAAAGTGTTTCAGTTTGTACTTGTTTTTGTAACAGTTTTTGAGAACTTGTTGACACGGCCTTCTCAACTTGTAAATAAAATGAGAGGTCGCGTTAGTGATTTTATCATTCTTCCACTACCTACCAACAATACACGTACTGATAATTGAATAAAAAATAAGTTTGGTTAAGATTGGTTATGACAACAGACCAGACACGAGAAAGTGTCGAGCAATCTGATGAAGGACCCGGTCTTAGTACTGAGGGGATAGTCAGATCGACATTAAACTTTCTTGCAGCTGAGCAATCCAGTGAAAGACCCAACTCTGGGGGGATAGCTGGATCAGCTGCTGTGTCTGGTAAAGGAGTCATTACCAGTCATCGTGTAGCAGGTAAGATTTTTAAGATTTACACAAACTATCCTTAAATTCGAATAACTCAAACTTCGCAAACCTCAAATTATTTTCTGTATTTCGTATGCAAGTCATGTAAAAAGCAAGAACATAATTGTGATGAGTCATTTAACGAAAAGAGCAAACCCGACAGTTACCGCCTTGGAATGTTCAGACGGCAAGACGGGCCGACTGTGGTGCTTAAACCGGTTTAACAGAGCTCTAGACTCGCACTTCCTGATTGGTTTCTCGAATGCAAGCAATGAAAAGAAAGCCGATCCATGTAAATAAGTGACCAAGCGCTGACGTTTTGTTTGACAAGTTATGACGAAAGTAGTGATGTCATTGAAAATAATGTCCACATAATGATAAGAAAAGAAAATGTATCATTTTGATTATTAAAACTACAAAACAGTCATGATTATAAGTAAAATTAACTTTTAATAAAGAAACAACATGATCAGAGAAGAGTAAATGCGTAGCATCCTGTTCATGTGAAGATGATCCTTAAAGGATGAACAAAATGACAACATAGATTATATGCACGGGGAGATTGTTCACGAGCGCCACACTGCACAAGTAACATTGTTGTGATTATGAATAAGAATATATGAAAAGTCCTATAAGCATTGAAACATATACCAAACTCAGAAAAGGCACAGGCAAAGGTATTTCACGTACAAGCCAAGTGAGATGCAAGAACAAATTTGTGATGAGCCATTAACGAAAAGTGCAAGCCCAACAGTAACCGCCTTGGAACGGTCAATCAGCACTATGGACCAACTATGTTCTTAAACCTGTTTTAAAGAACTCTAATCTCGCGCTTCCTGGTGAGTTTCTCAAATGCAAGCAATAAAAAGAAAACTGATCTATTTGAATACAAAGTGTCTTAGCGCTGATATTTTTACTGATAAGTTATGAAGAAAGTTATGACCTTATTGACAAATAATGTCCATATAGTGTTTAAAAAAGAAAAGGGTATCATTTCGATTATAAAAAACAACAAAAAACATGGTTGATTATAGGTATGAAATTAACTTTTAATAAAGAAACAAAATGACCATAGAAAGGAAAATCCTGTTCATGTGAAGATGAAAACTGACGAACCAAACTCCAATGTCCATCAAAGGAAATACACGTTACAATCCTTATATGATTAAATAAATAACAACATAGATTACATGCACGGGGAGATTTAAAGTAAGTACAGCCGATCCTGTTGTAAACGACCTAAATGCTTATTGCAGGTTTGTGTTCAACGGTTCTTTTTTCTACAGATAGTAACGTCAAAATTAATCTTTTGGGTTTTTAATGCCATTGGGATAGAACAAAACGCTTCAGTACACTTTCGAGAAAATAAAATACTTCTTATCGTCAGAAATATATTATCGGTGTCAAACGCCGTAAACTCCTCAATGATTATTTCCCAAAAATATATATTTATTTATTTGTTCGTGATATATATATTATCAAATTTCTGTAGTTATTGTTACCATTATAATTATTCGTACTGATCACTTATCAATTCTCTGCTTACTACAATCATTATTTTAATTAGGATTATCAGTCAAGTGTAGTTTTCACACATTCTTGGTTACCTGCTTAAAGCTTAAATACACTTATGCTAGACTCAATCCAAGGTTGTTACATCTACATTTGGTAATTATTTCTACATATCCAATCGCATTTCAGTATTGGCATTCTTGCGTAGTTGTGTTAAGCATTGTGACGTTGTCTCTATGAAATGTAAAAAGCGCCGTCATGAGGACACTCCCTAGTAACAAAGTAGCGTCGATCTCGGGAAAATGTTTATTTTCCTAGCATTGATTTGTCATGGCCCTTGTAGCAGTACACAAGACAGAGATGAGAAGCGGAAGATTAGAATTTATCTATTCTATTTTGATTTTACTTATGTCAATTAAAATGTATGTGACATAAATAATTATTTTAGTTTATAACTAGTATTTACATGAATAGGCTTGAAATTGCACGTATAAATGACTACTAGAAGGTGAACTGTACCTAGTAAATCTGAAGACCCTTAACGGTCTTTAAATGTTAAATACACCAAATGATATAGACATAAACAATGAATGCAATGACAACTTTTGAAACTTATGTAAAATAAAAAAAAACAAACAAATAAATTTCGAGTGAAAGGAGTAAGTTACTAAATGGAAAAACAACTTCATTTCGTTGAATGGCGTCTACATATTTCCTTAGTCATGATTACAACAATGTTACGTGTGAAATGTGGAGGTCGTAAAAGTATTCCTGTGCATGTAATCTATCTTGTCATTTAATTCATCCTACACAGATTTTATGTGTATTTCCCTTTGACATTTGACTAAGGTTCCTCAATTGAATCTACGCACCAGGATGCTACAACCAATTACACTTCTTCTCTGGTTATGTTTACCTTGTTTAAAAATAATTTACTCTCAACAGTTTATGTAGTTGTTCAAATAGAAATGATACTTTCCTCTCTTCTAGATACCATTTGGATATTATTTTCAATTACATCACTAACGACGGCATAACATATCTATGAAAACGTCAGCATTAAGACATTTATATCGATTTTCTGTTCATTTCTTTGAAAAACAACAACAACACAGGAAGTGCAAGGGTAGAACTCTGTAAAACCGGTTTAAGCACCTAAGGCGGTCTCTCATGCCGACTGACCGATCCTAGGGGGTAACTGTTGGGTTTGCTCTTTTTGTTACGTTACGCATTATAGATTTGTTACTTTTACATATATCTTGCATGTGAGTGCCCTGGTAATGTGCCTTTTCAGACTTAAGTATATGTTGCAATACTCAAAGTCTTCGTCATATTTCCTTATTCATAATTTAAACAATGTTACTTTTTGCATTGTGGCGGTATTGCCTCTTAAAGTCCTACATTTGTACTACCAAAATAGTTTTGTATATGCTTAAAGTGGACACAAACATTTGCCTTATACGAACTGTACATTTTAACTCAATAACATAACCTTTCTAAGTTTTCTTAACAGTTCTCTATTAATTTTCATAATAAGTTATTTATAAATAATACATAAGATAAGAATATATGACAAAGTCCTATGAGTATTGCAACATATACCAAACTCCGAAAAGGCACAGAACTAATGTATTTCACATGCAAGCCAAGCGAAAAGTAAGAACAAATTTGTGATGAGTCATTTAAGGAATAGAGCAAACCCGGCAGTTACCGCCTTGGAACGGTCAGTCGGCAAAATGGACCGACTGGGGTGCTTAAACGCTGATATTTTCTATACGTTATGACGAAAGTAGTGACGTCATCGAAAAATAATGTCCACATATTGTTCAGAAAAGGAATATGGTATTATTTCGATTTGAAAAACAACACAAAAAATGGTTGACCACAAATAAAATTAACTTTCTGAATCATGAACAAACATGACCAGAGACGAATAAATGGTTGTAGCATCCTGTTCATGTGAAGATGGAATTGAAGAACCAAAGTTCAATGTCCATCAAAGGAAATACACGTAACAATCCTTATAGGATGAATTAAATGACAGCATAGATTACATGCACGGGGAGATTTTTTACGACCGCCACACTGCACAAGTAACATTGTTGTGATCATCATGAATAAGAATATATGACAAAGTCCTATGAGTATTGCAACATATACCAAACTCCGAAAAGGCACAGAACTAATGTATTTCACATGCAAGCCAAGCGAAAAGTAAGAACAAATTTGTAATGAGTCATTTAAGGAAAAGAGCAAACCCGACAGTTACCGCCTTGGAACGGTTAGTCGGCAATATGGACCGACTGGGGTGCTTAAACCAGTTTTACAGAGCTCTAACCTCGCACTTCCTGACGAGTTTCTCAAATGCAAGCAACGAAAAAAAAAAAACACGATCTATTTGAAAACAAAATGTCCATGTGCTGATATTTTCTATACGTTATGACGAAAGTAGTGACGTCATCGAAAAAATAATGTCCACATATTGTTCAGAAAAGGAATATGGTATTATTTCGATTTGAAAAACAACACAAAAATGGTTGACCACAAATAAAATTAATTTTCTGAATCATGAACAAACATGACCAGAGACGAATAAATGGTTGTAGCATCCTGTTCATGTGAAGATGAAATTGAAGAACCAAAGTTCAATGTCCATCAAAGGAAATACACGTAACAATCATTATAGGATGAATTAAATGACAACATAGATTGCATGCACGGGGAGATTTTTTACGACCGCCACACTGCACAAGTAACATTGTTGTGATCATCATGAATAAGAATATATGACAAAGTCCTATGAGTATTGCAACATATACCAAACTCTGAAAAGGCACAGAACTAATGTATTTCACATGCAAGCCAAGCGAAAAGTAAGAACAAATTTGTGATGAGTCATTTAAGGAAAAGAGCAAACCCGACAGTTACCGCCTTGGAACGGTCAGTCGGCAATATGGACCGAATCTTTTGCTCTTTTAGTTAAATGTCAAATCACAGATTAACTTTTGACTTGCATGTGAATACCTTTGTCCTGTGCCTTATCAAATCTTGGTATATGATGCAATGCTCATAGGACTTTGTCATATTTCCTTATCCTCCTGAAGATGGTGCATGTACTAGAGTAACTCTGGAAGGGGATAATGTTGCTGCAAGTGCTAGCAAAACTTCGCTGCAGAATGGTAGAAATAGTATAAAAAAAGACTGTTGACTTAAGTTAAAAATCTCCGCCAAAGATATGGAGCGGACACAAACTCCAACGTTTAATCAACTAACCTATATTTCGACCATGATCTGGAGTGGCTATGATTTAGATATTACTTTTTCACAACGATTTACTTAGCTGAACCCTTAAAGTTAAATTATGGAAATAGTTAACGTGAAACGGAACAGATTGAAAAGTGTTCCAGATGGAATGACTGACTGACATCTGAGAGGCTATACAGCCAAAGGCCATTCCGTTAACTCTCTTAACGTTTCTACGCTACGGGGTAGGTTATTATTGTGCTAGACTTACAAATGGCCAGATAAATTTCATACACAAAAAGAGGAGTCACTGTTGACAAAAACTGTGGAAAATGGAAACATGGCAAGCATGTCTGAATTCTTCGCATGTCTTGTTCAGATATCCGTTAGGCACTGTCTTCAAGCAGCAACAACGCCAGCAACATTTATTGCAAGTTGATACGCATGCACATTTGATAAACAATGTTATGAATTATGCATTAATGATTGCATTATATCGTTTGACATAAGCTGCATTCTGTCCCTCGTGTCAGGTTTATGGAACGAAATACGAATATGCATTAGTCAAAAAAGTTTTAATGGAAACAAGCTGTTCTCACACAATGCAGACTGAACTTGCTGGTAGACATCTTTTATGTTGCAAAATGTCACAAACTCATATATGATAATCATTTCGAGTTGGGATGAAATTTGTACATGGAATAAAACAAAAGAACCGTAATAAAATGTACGGATATACATAAATTAATAAAGGTCACTGCACGTATTACATGTTCATTTGCGAACAAAGTATCGCATGGGATTACACAGCATTGTTTTTTGCGGCTTTACAAACTGAAAATAATTCAGGTTTGATTAATGGGATATATATGTACATTGTTTTTTGCGATAACAGTCAATAAATAATTTAAATATGTAAAACTCGTGTAATTGATATCTACAAATAAACAAAAATAATAAAAATAATGATAATGGAACTTTTCCAACATATTGTTGATGTCATTTAGACGTTGAGGTAAAATGTTTAAGGGAATAAGCTACTTCAACATGATCAATTGCCAGGATAGATATTATCTTTCGCGGTTTACTATTAATTGTTTTTTGTACAAGAAGAACATAACGTTAATGTTTTAATTAATGTTAAGTTTTAAAGAAACAAAAAAAAAATGAAGAATATGATAAAATAAAATAAATGCATTTATATTAAAGTTAACATATTAAACGGTGTTTTTCATGAATC
Organism: Sinonovacula constricta; assembly: GCA_007844125.1. NCBI lineage: Eukaryota > Metazoa > Mollusca > Bivalvia > Cardiida > Solecurtidae > Sinonovacula > Sinonovacula constricta. The sequence goes on along the minus strand of CM017571.1, from coordinate 33,907,667 downwards.
ATACTTTCAATAGGGCCAAGTATCAAATTCCTTGCATGGTGAAAATGTGTATTGTTAATCCGAGATGGAAATGTCTATCGAGTACTGCGAAAATGACTGAAAAATCGTTTTCAACATTAATATTATTTGTACATTAACTTTATTTATACAAGTTATACTTAGTTTCATTTATATATGCACACTTATACGGAATAATTAAAACATTATTTTATGAAAAACTAATTTTACTCTATTTAAGACGTTCGGCTGTTGTCCTAAAATTCCTCCGTAGCCAATAGTCTTGCTCTTTCACATTTTTCTTAAAATATTATCAGACATATTGTGGTTAATGCAATAAACAGACAGCTGTTTGGGACATAGCAAGCGTTTGATGACGGTCTGGTGAGAGTACTATGTGCGTATTTAGCGTTTCATGACAGCGAATCGACGCTCGGGACATAGTTTATGACTGATTGGTACATAAAATAACGTGCGAAGTCCCTACTTCAAGTTGCCGTTTATCCGAGTAAGGAAATGCGCGTGTGTTAAAACGGTCCTGATAAAATATTATGACTGATTTTAGTCATCTCATCGGATGGTATAAATAAAATATTTACACCACTTTCACTTTGTATTCCTAATGCTCGACAAATTTTGGAAATATTGATACCAAGAAGCGATGACATAGGTGATATACCTAGTCTTAATTTTGATTAATATATGTTATGTCAGTGATGGCCCACAGCCCATTGCCACGTGCCTTGCGTGTCGTATATAACCTGGATCACTGTGGAGAGAGACAAGAAAGATAGAAAAAAGTGCTTAACGACCTAAAGGAAATAGAATCTTAAATAAATTTCATGTAAAAGCTTGAGATGAAAATCTATCATTTCAAGTCGTTATGAAGGATATGACATCACAATATTCTTGTTTCAGCGGACAGCATGTCATCCGTTACATCGAGTTTGACTCACCGGTGTATCACCGTAACTTCACAAAATTTACTCACCGTTGAATCTCTGTAACTTCGCTAGACTGACCTACCCGTGTATCACCGTAACTTCACGAGCCTGACTCACCAGTGTATTACTGTAACTTCACGAGGTTGACTCACCGGTTTATGACTGTAACTTCACGAGATTGACTCACCCGTGTCTCACCGTAACTTCACGACATTAAATCACTGGTTTATCACCGTAACATCACGAGATTGACTCACCGGTGTATCACCGTAACTTTACGAGATTAACTCACCGGTGTATCACTTTAATTTCACGAGATTAACTCACTGGTGTATCACCGTAGCTTCACGAGATTGACTCAACGGTGTATCACCGTAACTTCACGAGATTGACTCAACGGTGTATCACCGTAACTTCACGAGATTGTATGTATACTGTCATAAATTGCATCGTGTTTTTTTACTAAAATATATTATGTTGTAAAAACTTGATGCTGTTTCTTTTTCTTTTATGTTTTGTTATTTATATTGATGTTACACATCAGTTGGTGAAACGATTTAAAACTGCAGACAATATTACCTTTATTCCAAAACCTGTCACATCTCATTCTTTTTACGACTATGAATAAATTCTGCGTTCCGTTTGTATTGGTATGTATATTCTTGTATAATAATATAGTTGAATATGTTTCTTTAGTAGAGTATAATATCATTTAAGTTCATAGAAGGTGAGGAACAGATACCTAGATCAAGCTAAAATAATGTTTTCACAGTTCAGACCCCAGGCAATATGAAATATTTGTTTTATCATGTAGCATGAAATATTAACATAAATGTTTCCAGATAGAGTGATTCTCAGTTATCTATTCAGTTACCTTGTATATCCTTAATTCATAAAACACACTTGCATTATTCATTTAATTGTTTGCCTTTGGCTCATGAAGTTCAAACTTTTCACGTCCGATCTCATCTGCAGGGTTCCCAGTATTAATTAAAACAACTGTCAAAAGTTTCTTTATTGTTTTATAAAATTACATTTTACATCACTAACAATTGCTGCATGGTACAGCCATATTATTCCAATTAATTTCTTATCATTACACGCGACAACAATCTTATCGTAACTTTGAAAAGCATGCAATAGTGTATTTAATATAACGTTGTTAGTTCCGTCTATACCCCACAGGCCATAGACCTATACATGCACTAATTAAAACGTAAACGTCTAACATGTATTTTCTCCTATCTACAGAGTTCTAAAGTTTTGAAACCCTTCAATCTTCAACTGGCAAGTATGCTTTATAGAGTTGTTTAGAGGAAAGTAAACAAACATACTCCTTTAAATAAAAAAGTAGTTATTTGAATAAACCGTTCATACAACGTAGCTGCCCACACTGTATTTAATGATTATTTTTATACATGTCAACTTGTTTATTATATGAACTGTGCCTTTTGTAAACAACATTGATAGAAATAATAGATACTACATATGAACGGTAGAACTTGTAAATACGTGTAATTAAACAACATCACAGTCTCGATAACAAGTAAAAATTCTGTAATTTGTATTTCCATATATGTCTTCAATGCACGCTATAATTTGATGTGTGGAACGAACGGACAATTGTTTTGAAGTTAGAAACAAGCGCAATCTCATTTAACCGCAGCAAATAACATCAAATCGCTGGAGGGAAGAAATATTGCCCCTTTATGTATATATGACGCAAACTGAAAATATACCAGCCTTTTCAATGGTAAAATATAAATGATTTAGTCGTTGAATTTGGACCAGCGTCAAAAAAACGATAGGACGGTGAAAACTGTTTTTTCCCCGTGCATGTAATCTATGTTGTCATTTAATGCATCCTATAAGGATTGTTACGTGTATTTCCTTTGATGGACACTGAACTTTGGTTCTTAAATTCCATCTTCACATGAACAGGATGCTACAATCATTTATTCGGCTCTGGTCATGTTTGTTCATGATTCAGAAAGTTATTTTTATTTGTGGTCAACCATTTTTGTGTTGTTTTTCAAATCGAAATAATACCATATTCCTTTTCTGAATACTATGTGGACATTATTTTTCGATGACGTCACTACTTTCGTCATAACGTATAGAAAATATCAGCGCATGGACATTTTGTTTTCAAATTGGTCGTTTTTCTTACTTGCATTTGAGAAACTCGTCAGGAAGTGCGAGGTCAGAGCTCTTTTAAAACCGGTTTCAGCACCCAAGTCGGTCCATATTGCCGACTGACCGTTCCAAGGCGGTAACTGTCGGGTTTGCTCTTTCCCTTTAATGACTCTTTACAAATTTGTTCTTACTTTTTCCTTGGCTTGCATGTGAAATACCTTTGTTCTGTGCCTTTTCGGAGTTTGGTATATGTTGCAATACTCATAGGACTTTGTCATATATTCTTATTCTTGAATGGTGTAACATGGCATTTAGGTATTAGGTAAATACTTTCCATTGACAAAATAACACTAAGACGAGACATTATATGGAGAAAACTGGAGAAATAGCCTACTTGGAGACATTCTAAAGGGTTTCTGAAAGATCAACACTGAAATGGAAACATATATACATGGAATCGCAGAGTATTTAAACGTTCTGCCGGAAACACATCTGTGTGGTGTTTCTACTTTTTTTTGCCATTTTCTTTTTATAATTTCACAAATACATTTTTTTCCGTAACCTTTACCTACAGTTTTCGACAAACTACATGGCCTTATACAGCAGACTGACTGTAGTGTCACTACTGTGTATATCACCGCTCGGAAACATATGGATATTAAATATAAACAGCAAATTTATTTATAATAATGTTTATGTTTCCATCTGAAACACATTCTAATTTCGCAAATGATTGTTAAAAACTGAATGTGCTCCTTTCAGAATCGACCAGGTTCCCAAACACAATGTGACTCATTAGAGAATAGCGGAAGCAATTAGTGTCAATGGGGACTTCCTTAAATCTTAGTGGTTGGATGAAATCAGCTGGCAATGAAACGAACCAACCAACAAACTCCTGTGTAATCAGTCTTGTCAAACAAAAATGTCAGCACTTTGACATTTATTCAAATAAACAAATGGATCGGCTTTGCAATTGACCCTTTTACAGTCAAGAACTTGCAATGCTTTTAAATTACACGATGACGGGACAGGTCGTTGAGACTATATGAAAACAGTGACTTAAAGCCATAATTGGACAGTCACTGTTGGATTTCTTGTCTCTTCATCTCTCCAGTCGTGCCCTATATAGGTGGGACAACTTGAGCAGTCTCCATACCCTTTACGTGAGATTGCACAGTAGGTATAACATCGGGATTTTTTTGTACCTTTATCATATATAATATGTCAACTGCGGATAAATCCTCGGTATTTATGATATGTTTTTTAAACGTATTAACTCTTAACAATACTACGTTTTATTTTGTTGATTTTCTAAAATTCTATTATTTCTTCCGTATTATTTACATTTCACTTTTGACACTTTTGGCATATGACGTCATGGCATTTATGACGTCATTATATGGTTCTTATAATATATCAGCGCATGCACTGCTTTATTTTATTTTAAACTACTCTCTCATTTGGAATTTGTTGGTTGCCGAGGCTTTTATCTACTGTACATACTGTACATATGTTGTTTTATTACTAGTTATTTTGTATGTACATATGTTCATTATATCTGTTTTAACTCCCGATGCAGGTGCTTACTGTTAGTTGTGTCACTTTGACGGGATATTTTTATTTACACTGTTTGATAGAAAAACCTTCAGGAAGTGCGAGGTTGGAGCGCTCCACAAACCAGGTTTAGGCACCCCAGTTGGCCCTTTTGCCGACTGACCGTTCCAAGGCGGTAACTGATGGTTTTTCTATTTGTGTGTTATGTCTCGTCTCTGTGTTTTTTGTCACATTTACATTTACCTTGTTTGCCTTTGTCTACAGGTAGATAAAAATTTAAATATCTGTGAAAGTTTTGATAGGACCTTTTCTTATTTACCTATTCTTTACAATGATTGCCTTTAAGAAACCCATCAGAAAGTGCGAGGTTATAACTCTTTAAAACTGGTAAAAGCACCCTAGTCCATAGGACCATATTGCCGAATGACCGTTCCAAGGCGGTAACAGTCGGGTTTTTTATTCATTATATTATATGACTAATGTCAGATTTGTTCGTACATTTGACTTGCATTTGAATACCTTGGTCCTGTGCATTTTCATTTTTTATATATATGTTGCAATGCTCATAGCACTGCCATATATATTATTATTGCATAAGGACAAATATTCAAAAGAAAAACAAACTGCATTTTGTCAAAAACAGTTTGACCAGTCATACTGAAAATGCAGAATATTGTTTGGTATCACTTGAAATTCACTTCACGTACCCGAACAATAAATGGCCCAACCGTTAGCTGTTGTTTCTTAAGTAAGGAGCAGTAACTGGGATTCCGTCTTATGTTTCTTTCCTGCCTGGTATGTTAGCAAGATTATGTTGGAACATAATTGGCAATGCAGAAATGTACGATATGCTGATGAAATTGCACAGGCACATAGAAATTGTAGTCGTTACTTACTAACAGCAAAACCAACTTGGAACTATCAGGCAGCACAACCAATACTTGATTCAGCCTGGTTAATGTAGTCCTCCTTAGGCACTTAATAAAGGATTTTTCTGACAAATGCAGTATAAATAAACGAGATTGAACTAAATGTATTAAATGCAAAACACATGGAACATTTTTAAGACGTAAGAAATATTGTGCATATCGTGAACTGGTGTTTAACTATCGACAATTAAAACCTTAAACAAATATAACATGTGTTTGCGCTGAAAAGAGCGAACTATTACGGAAATACATCATGTTTCATTGGCAAGTTAAAATGTGCAGGCATACGTATGAATAATATTGTAATGATCAGCAGTTTATGTCAAAAGACCAATTCATTTAGCAAGCCAATTCTATATAGTTATAAGATCATATCCTTTTTCACTTCAGGATAAAAATCAATTCTCAGAGATAATGAACACATTATTTGAGACAATAAAAAAACACATAAAACACTTTTTGTTTCATACAATGCTTAGATTGTTTTATTTTATTTCAATAAAGGGAAACAAAATCCAGAAGTTATACCTACTGTTCAATCTCATGCAAAGGGCATGCAGACTGCACCAGTTGTTGCAACTTTATAGGGCATGAATAGAGAGATGAAGAGACAACAGTGACTGTCAGAAGATGGCTTTAAGCCACCGTTTTCTTGTGGTGTGGTCTCATAGCCCTCTCCGGTAATAGTGTAATTTAAAAGCAATGCAAGTTCTCAGCAGTGCATTCTATAGGATCGGGGTTTCAACAAGTGATGTACGGACTAAACTTTTGGCTTCATAGAACTATCACAGTAGCCAAATGTTAAGGTTTTAAATGTTCCATATGATGGAAGGTTTATTACTACACATTCCTTACTCTTAATCGCTGCCGAGGTGACAGGCATACATGTTTGACATCCACACTTAAGAAATTATTTATATTTCTACAAAAGATAAAAATGATTTGTTAATAAACATAACATTAAACGTTTGTACAAGACATGGGCGCTGAATAGCTAGAGCAAATGATTTTGCACTCATTTGACTTTGCAACCTTTGGTAATAATCTTAGCGTTTGGAATCTAATTAGTTCTTGTATCTTATACAACACGTAATTGTCCTGTCTGGTACATATTTGTTCTAAGAAAGTTGTTATTTAAAATTAATTGGTTCGCTAAAACATATCGGACAATTAAATTATCGACTTAAGCTTAAGGTTGGGACACTGAAAGTGATTTGTTATTTTTACTTGTATTTTTGTTTATATTAACGTTCGTGGTTCTGTATTGGTTTACAGTAACGAAATCGAAAACTGCAATGGTTATATATAACAGTAAAGCTAAGTAACTCATGCGAGTTGATTAACAAAATACGAAATGAAGCTGCTTAAGGCTGTGCAATATTACGTTAAATTATTTGTCTATATGTTCGTATGAAATGTAAGATCGCGAATGCTTAATTAATCAAACACACTTAAAAATCAGTTTAAAAGAATACAGGAAACCCTATTGTTAACACATTACGCATATTTCTGTCGTTATTTGATCTATAATTGTATAACCACTAAAAGCGACTGATGTAAACTTGTGTATGACATACAAACACACCTATGAGACATTTGAAACAACTTGAAAAGCCACAAGCTTCATAAAATTAACAAACGCAAATGAAATATTAATGGTATGTTTCTTTAAAGTCATGTTACATAAATTATATAAAAAAAGTCAAGATCTGGGTGGTCCTTTTTATGTCTCACTTTTACATATCTATTAGTTTGACAATACACATGTATTAGCGCAATATCCTTTTTATAATTCTGATGTAAATAATTTGAAGCTATCAGAAACGACAGTTTATTTAACCGTTAACTGTCGGGATTCGAACCCGGAACCCTCAGATTTAGAGTCCAAAATCTATACAATAGGCGATAGACGCCCACACAATATATGTCATATATGCCACACATATTCGCCCTTAACATGTCATATATAAGCTAACTGTAAACATAGAGAAAACAAAACTGTAATTAGTCTACTGAATATTTATGGAGCGCAACGTTTCAATTTACAATGAATTATTTCTGATTTAATGAAATATATGCAATCATGGTAGCCTGTAAATTAATAGAAAGACTTACAATGTGTGCTTTTTACGGACATTTATTTGTGGTAAACCATATTGATGTTTTGAGACTGTTGCATCGAGAAACTACCTAATGTTACCTGTACGGGTGGTAAAACGTCTGAAAGGATAAACAATTAGCATATTTTGGGTAAATATTTGCAGTAGAGGTTTGGTTGTACGGCTAAAGTCGCATTAGACAACCTCAAAATATATCATAATGTCGTGAAAACAATTTAAACATTCTTTCAGCAATAGATAAAGAGGAAAAGGTCCTATAATAACTTTCACAGATATTTAACTCTAAACAAAGGCTAACAGTGTAAATTTTAATGTGACAAAAACACAGATACGAGACATAACACACAAAAGGACAAACCATCAGTTACAACCCTGGAACGATCAGTCGGCAAAAGGACCGACTGGGGTGCTTAAACCTGGTTCGTGGAACGCTCCAACCTCGAACTTCCTGAAGGTTTTTCTATCAAACAAACAGTGTAAATAAAAGTATTCCGTCAAAGTGAAACAACCAACAGTAAGCACTAGCATCGGGAGTTAAACATATAAATTTATATACAGACAAAATAGCTAGTTATAAAAAAACTAAAAAAAAAATTACGCTCGGTATACCATGAGTGTCAAGATATTTTACCTCGTCATTTGGTTTCCCATTCGTCGCAACAACTAATGTAATTGTTTTCTTTCCATTCCGCATCAGTATAATATACTACAGATATACACAGTTTATGTTTTCAAAAAGGCAATAAACTGGCCTTTCGATATGTTAAAATTATTTAATGTGCATGAGAAAAGGATCGCTTATCAAAATAGCTGACTGTCAGTAAGTAGTTTTAGAATGAGAATATGTGAAGTATTGGAACTGAGAGACTATCCTTAATATTGATGGTTCCATTAAACCATAAGGCGCATTGTTCAGTCTCTTTAAATGAAATATGTCCCTCGCCGTACTTTATACAGTTGGTTATCTACTGAGGCCATTTGTTACATGTATTGCTGTTTCCCTTTTTCATTCATCAGTTTCGATTAAGCATATAACACGTAATTGTTAACGGGTAGCATATTCATTTTATATAAAGCGTTTATGATAAGAATGTACTGAATATGTTTAGTTATAGCATTCATATATGCAAATGGATTGAAGTTTTATAATAAATTTATCGACAATTATTGTACAACGACATGCAAATATACTGCATCATTTATTCGCCGATTATATTTTATTAATATTTTACTCCAGACTATAACCTGGTTAATAGCAGGCACTTTGCTTTAGTCTTTATCATTTCCTCAGTCCTGCCGGCATGCATAATTTATTGTCCGGTTGAACGCCGAAGCATTGCGTTAATCCGGATGGAACTTAAAGTACAATATTTTTTTAAGCGACATGCTAAGATTACTGGGTATTCAGACCCAGGCAAATCGGAACTAATTGTTAATTCTGTCGCGACATGCAAATACATGCTTTGACTTTCAATAAGACATAACTACACCGAGACTTATTGTAAACTGATTTTCATTATTTTGTTCAGAACCTTTAAATAATGAAACCAGCAGTAGCAGTGGAACATTCTAGAAGCCATTTGCCCAATTACCGTAAGAGTCTCAAGGGATACGAGGTTTTGAGCAATATAAAACACTTAAACATAAATGCCTTTTGGGTGAAGTTAAGAGTATAACGTCCATTAGGAAGACATAAGTAAGACACTTATTGCTCTAATGATTGTTCTTGGCATGCATTGATTTGCAGTTTTTTGTGAAATTCTGGTTTAGCTATGTAATGCTTGTATATCTATGGTCCGGCGTCAACAAAACGTCATACCACACCATATAAAGTTATGGATGTTGAAAATACCCTGTACATTAACCTCTTAACTGAAAACATTTCGTCTACATACATTACAAAATGGCGTTACCGTTCACTACTACGTGAAAGAATTAAAATATCAGCACTCAATTTCCTACGCTAAGTCCACCCTGTACAGAGAACGGACTGCAACGAAAAGTTCAACACCGATTTAAGTTACCCGGTGGCAAAATGACATGAGCTCTCACTATTAGGTATGGTGCGTCTAGTAATTGACACAGTTATCTAGATTTATGAAGAATTTTTTTAATGTAAATACAATATCAAACGCTTCAAATAAAATAATGTGGTGTGTTCAGTTTAAATCGTTTAACTGCTCACCTTTTGTATATCCTCTATGAGCTTGTCTTTAGTGGCAACAATAAACGTATATAGGGGTACCGATAAAGATCCACCAGTAGAATACATGCCATAGAGTCCGCGAATTGTCACTAGAAGGTGTCACACGTCTAACAAATACAAGGACAAATGGTGGTGCAAATATGTAAGATGAAGCCTAATGGTATTAAGTAATAGTGATATTATGTAATTGCATCACATAAGAGAAGAAATCACACCCAGTGTCTGCCAACGGTCAAATGGGCTGTCTGTGGTGTTTTAACTGGTTTTCAGATTACAAACCTTGTACTCCATGATGCTTTGACCATGAAGCAGTGAGTAATCACATTGAGAACAAATAGGCACTGGCATTAGAAGTAATGGTATAAATAAATACATTAAAACCAACAACAAAAACACAAACTTTTTGTTGATAATGACACGGTTGAAAACTGAAAAGGCAGAAAAAAAAATGAATATGAAATTAATGAGAAACATTTGCACAAGCAGTCTGTATAAACTCGTTTATGTGTTAAAAAAATCTTACATGTAAGACGTCACAAATTCATATTTGAGGTTTACGGTCATATGTGCTCATTATACCTTTGACCACTTTAATAAAGTAACACAGTAAAAACGAAACGTTTTAACAATGATATTTCAAACGATAATAGCAATACAAAGTTATGACTCCTACTTAATGTCAGTATTTAAGATGGTTTAGGCAGATTATTTCGCTGTGTCTAGTTTCATGCAGTAAAACAATAGTTTTGTGTCAATTAAGAATGAATTACGAAACGTCTCTTGCAATTTAATAAGTTGTTGACATTATCAGCAAAGATTTTATACTTTACGACACAATTATATTATCAATTATTCAGATGCATTCACAAAAGAGAAATATCCAATCAAATATTTCATTTGAATAATTAGTAAATACCTGTGTATTGCAAAGTCCATTTTAATAATTTAAACAAACGCGATTGACATTTACGCGTATTATTTTAAGTTAATGTGAATTTTAGTTATACAAGAGCAAATTAAATGAGTAGGACTTCTGATTTATTATTTACTTAATTTATTAAGTAAACCAAGTTATAAGCAAGTGTATCAACAATACTTAAATGTACATCTGACTTCCCCACGGTAATATTATATCTTCATCAACCCACTTGAATGAACATATCATAAGTTAGATGTATCGTATATTTACATTTTACATACGTTTAGGATATTTCAGACAAAGTGTTAGTCGATATGCAAGCTTAAATAACATTGATCAAGATAAAAAGAATAAAAGGAGTAGAAATTGTGTAAGGGCATCAACAGGGCAAACTTTGGTTTAGAAATGGTAAAAATAAACAAAGAAACAATATCGCTATCGTCAACTACAAACAACACCTTTCATTTAATTACATGCATCCACCAACTATTCACACCCACTTAAAGTAAATAATTTCTACTTGACTATTTGTACCTCTTTATAGAGATCAGAAAATGATTGTATATTGCATTACTATTTTATGCCTCTAAGATCTTCACAAAACATTTAAAAATGCTTGCATGTCAAATGAATATTATGAAAAGACTTTCTTTAGTGTTCTCTAAAAACGATCATTATTGTTCACCTACCAAATATTTGTATATTGGTAATGCCAATTTTTCATTTGTGTCCGACTCACAAACACACATATTTGTATTTTTATATTTTGTTACACATTCCAAGCACTAGAATCACCAAACACATACTTACCATCATACTAGAAAATGGAAAAGGCAATTAACTATGAACTTAGTCATCGACATTGCATCTGATAACCATCCAGCCATATGTAATATGAAAGATATCCTAGTTTAAAGCTTTATAATTACGGCTATATTATAACCATGTTAGGCATATTTTTATATCAAAAACGAATAGCAGCAGAGGGTGTTCTTTAGAGGCGAACAATAAATATGTAACTTTGGCGGATATTTGCAAGGCTTATTGTAAGTTATTTTTAAATTGCATAAAACATTTGATATCTGTGTTTTACCAGTTGATTTCATAAATAAAATACTTCAATTGATTACGTAGCCAATATTTTGTGAATTGATCATTTTATATTGATAAATTTAGCAAACACTTATTTACTTTGATAAAATAAACATTACACTTTAAACAGACACTGTTCAATAATGTTCAAAAGTTGTCCTTGCAATTGAAAATGCAATGTAGTAAGACACTAATATTCAGTATTTAATTTATTGGCACTAAAGACAGGTATCATATAATTATGATAAAGTTGCAAAAGATCGAAGCCGCAAACTACATTATTAAAGACTGAACAATATATGTTATTCTCAATGATTTATTATTTGTCATTTGTCACACTAACGATACCTACGATTGACAATTAGGCTGTTGGGAACATGTAACAACCTCAGCTGCCAATAAGACAACAAAGCTCAGACACTTTTCTGTGATCTGCAGTCAGTCACGTAAGTTCAGCCAGACATTCGTTTCGTTTTCGAGATACAAATTAGCTCTTGTCTATGGTTACAAAGAAGCGGTGAAATTAATTGTTAGTAGTAGTTAATTTGTTTATTATATATGAGAACCACATTATTCGATGAAACTTTTAGGGATGATTTTTATTGTTGAACCATTGTGCTTCAGTCATGCATGTGAGCTTAAACTTCGTTTCTTCGACGATGCTGTCTAACCTCCTTCTTGACATAGTAAAATGCTCATGCATTTTAACCAAGATAAATATCAAAACGACTCTCATTCCTTTTAGTAACTTGCAATAAAATGCCATATATAGTATTGCTTTTATACAATTCAGGCGGGAACTTAAGATTGTCTTATTAAAAGGAGATCGTGTGTTTTTAAAGCTACCGTTTAAGCATTTTATAAACAGTTTTGAGCTTGTTCATAATTTGCTAATGAAATGATATGACACAATTACACTGTAAGAAGGGAGCTGCTGCTACCGATGTATGATAAAACGCATGGCATTCGTCAGTAAAATGTATAGTAAGTAGTAGATTTTACATGTTTCTTTTGTAGTGATGATCCAAAATATCAGTTGTATTGTAGTAGTAATTGTATAGTATTATATATAAGTAACTTGTTCTTTTTTGTGACGATTTGACAAATATGTTTAAAATTCTCTTGAAAAAATGCTTAAGAAACGTGCTGATATTAATTACGAGAGAAGGTTCAAGGCTTTAAAACGGAGTAAAATATTTTAACTGCCAATTTGTACATGTAAAATGTATAATAATTTTGGACATGGTTCTTATTAACCTATACCCTTTGAAATTGTTCCTTTATTTGTATCAATTCAAGCCTTAACGACGCAATATGCCACATTTAAAGATATTTCCTGTTATACTTGGCTAAAAGGGCGTTTATTATCGCAATATAAGGTTTAATTAAAGAAAAATCTCTAACTTAGATAATTTTTCGCCGCTTCGTATCTGCAAAGATAACAATCGCTTCGAGGGTATATAATTTGTAAGAGTGAAATCACAATATTCATTATGCTATAGACTTACAGTGTTTTTGCAAATAAAACAAAATGTCATGTTTCGTGTATATTTCCGAGGAGTTGTGTGATGTTAATAATGCTTGCTTAATATTCGTCATTTTGAGTGATACAATGGAAAGTTCTACGCTATAAGAATATGTTTATTATATCAGGATACCGATCAATTTAATTGTATTCTTTATGTTTCAAGGACTCTTGGAGTCACATAATATCAGGCCAATAAGAGAAATAACTTAATATTGTGAGTTTTCTTTCCTCATTTGGAAAACTGTATTAGAAAGAGGGTTATCTTCATTATATTCTGACCTACATATAGTGTTGCATGCATCCGCTTTGAAGGTATCTTTAGATGCAGATGGTTTTGGTAACGAGCCATCCTAAGTGTGAAGCAAACTCAGTAACACAATTTCTGTTACATTTTGTAGATCAAAAAAGGTAAACACGCGGCAATATTCTCAAAGAAGCAAACACCCACACTTGCAGAGCAAATAGTATCTATGATGGGGAAGTATAGAGGTCGTTTTATTGTATCCACCAAAAATGTTTGGGCAGACGAAATGGGTAAGGTATTGTGATGAAAATGATAGTAAAAGTGACGATATTTTACCGACCGATTTCACGGCCAACAGTGTGACATAGTTATCATTCATATTATTTTATTTTAAATAACATTAAATATCACATACCATATACTTTTGATAGGGCAAGACTTTACAAGATTAGATTCATATTAATTAATACTGACATGGAAAAAGTAATTTTCACCAGGGAACATTATCACGTCTACACGTTCAAATTAGGCATTGTTTTAAACAGTATATGGTGTCTGAAAAAGAAAACTTAAAATTATAATCACTGATATATTCGCCATGCATGTTTATTGCATCCGTTTTTATTGGCCTCATGTGCGCTGTGCATCGTATTAGAATATCACTTTAAAGGGATACAATAAGAAATTATGTACATAATAGGACATACTTAGAAAATTTGTACAAACATATGCTCTAATCTTCATTACTGTTTGTAGTTATTATGAATTCTAACTTTCTTGAAATGCATGTACATTTTTATGAACATTTTTTTACTGTTGTAAATTTAAGCTTACGTAACAAAAACGTCGTTTTAGATAGTAAACTGAATAATAATTGCATTCCGTTTTGGTGTAAATGTGTTTTAAAAAATGGCTGCTCCTGGTGGCTACGTAAATACCGGAAAAATATATAAATACATGTAAAACGATGTTTAGGCTACACCGTTTATGTACAATGTTGGCAAATATCAGTTAGGCAGGACATTATTTTGTTAATTATATGAATTATGTTATAAAGAAATTGCTTCTCTTGTCAATTAGGAATGATGTACGAACTGTCTTTACCAGTTAATTATTAAGCTTACATCATCGGCCGTGGAGACAACGTTTTGTCAGACCCAATTAAGGCATGCAATTATTTCCGTTTTTTACCAACCATATGTTAAGGGTCCTTTTTCAAATAATTGTTCATGTATTTGTTTTTGCATTCGCTTATAAATTCAGTTTATATAAGTATACGGTTGTGGTAATTCAAAGTGTAACTGCAAATATATTTAGTAAACTATAATGTTAATTGTCATGGTCTAATTATGAAGAATGCCCTATTTAATTTGTTACTATTAAATTATATTTTGAATATATGTTTGCTAATTTTGGGAAAATCTACATTGCATATATGTTCCCGCATGCATGTTGTATAAAGACAGATGGAAAGTTTAAACGTTAAACAGATAACACACATGTTAAATCGCTTAAATTATTTTTTTAAATTTAAAATAGGAATTGAGATAATCACACTGCCTCCGACTCGACTTTTGTTTTGTATCAAATAGGGTTCTTTATCAGCTATGTTACACATTAGAATGTATGATTGTACAGTTGGATAACTCTTTTTGATTAATCATGTTTTCATAATCACTTCTGCAAACATTAAATACTGCCAAAATTTGTGTACCCGAAAATGCCCTTTTCTCTTTTTTGCCAGTCGTGCGAAATATATATACCTTTATTAGAAAAAAAAAGTCATTGCGATACTATGCTATCTATGGGGCAGTAGGAACATGATTGTTGCTGGCTTATCCATTTTCAGGATTTGATACCCTAACCCGACGTTTGTTTCTACAAAATAAAATGTGGAGAACATTCAAATATACAGACGTTTTCAAAATGAAGACCAAGGGTTGTATTATCATGCCTAATTAGTTTCTAGCAAAATCTCTGGACAGCGATTGTTTTCTTGTAAACAAGTTTAATATGCTTTTTGCTTTGCTACTGCCGGCCCATTTTGCCGACTAACCATTCCAAGGCGGTAACTGGGTGTGTTCTTTTTATTTAATAACTGATCACAGATTTGTCTTGCTTTTACATTTGGTTTGCAGGTGAATCCATTCCAGATCCTTGTAAAATATTTCCTATATGTTGCAATGTTCCTAGGACTTTTTCATATTTCCTTACTTATAAGTTCAAAAATGTCGCTTGTATAGTGTGGCGGTTGCAAAAAACTCCCCGTGAATATAATTTATGTTTAATTTATCAGATAAGGATTATTAGTCTGCTTTCTATTGACATTGGACATGGTTCTTCAATTGTGTGTACACATTACCAACATAATGCTACAATCATTTATACCTTTTCTCTCTTATTTTTTTTTTCTTGACTAAAATATTTATATTCATAAATGTACACAATAAATAATGTTGTGTAGTTTGTCTAAAAGAAATGAAACTTCTATCTTTTATTAATACCATGTGGACATTTTTATTCCTAACTTTGCTGACGTCATAACGTATCTAAAACACGGCAGTGATTTGACATTTTCTATTTAAATATGTGTCTCTTTTCATTGCTTGCATTTGAGAAACCCCTCAGTGAAAACGAGTCCATTTTGACGATTGACCGTTCCAAAGCGGTAACTGTTGGGTTTGCTCTTCTTGTTTAATGACTTTCCACAGATTTTTTTTTTAACATATGACCTGCATGTGATCCATTTGTATTTTGTGTTGTTTTTTCACATTGCAATTTTGGTATATGTTGCAATCATAATAGGGTCATACGTTTTTAATAAAGTGGTATAATTAAAAAAAGATATACAACCTGATATTAGAAAACGACGGATTAAGACAATGATAAGAAATATTACTTATTCACAAGATAACTGTCCGACTTTGACTGTAAGTTGCACGATAAATCCATGTATGCCAAGCCGAAGAAAAAAACAACAAGCGGAGTTAAGGCGGACATGTCATGCAGCAAAACTAGGTGAGTTACATCAATACAAATACAGCCAACTCTCGTTATCTCAAATTTCAAAGGACCGTAGAAAATAGCTTGAGATATCCGAAGTTTGGGTAATCCGAATTTAAGGATAGTTTGTTTAAATATTTAAAAATCTTACCTGCTACACGATGACTGGTAATTACTGAAATTCCTTGTTATATCTGCCACTGTAAACTAAGATTCTGCAAGTTTGTGTGGTTTTGCATCAAAGTGTTATTAGATTTTTTACAATGTAATTTAGTATTCTGCTTTTTATTGTAGGTCCTTCATCAGATTGCTCGACACTTTCTCGTGTCTGGTCTGTTGCCATAACCAATCTTATTTTTTATTCAATACTCAGTACATGTATTGTGGGTAGGTAGTGGAAGAATGATAAAATCACTAACGCGAACTTTAATTTTTTTACAAGTTGAGAAGGCCGTGTCAACAAGTTCTCAAAAACTGTTACAACAACAAGTACAAACTGAAACACTTTAATCAGCGTTAATTGATTAACGAAATTGTTGTTCATTAAATCAGCTTAATAAATATTAATCGATTAACCTCTTCTCTAAATTACGTGACATCCTGATTGTCGATAATTGGCGATAAAACTCGCGCCCAAATCTTCTCAAGTTTCACGGTAGGTGTGAAAATCACTATTGTTGCCGTTTTATAGCAATTTGAAGTTTGAGATAGACCAACTGATTTCAACAGTTTTATACGTATGGGGACAAAGAATTTAGTTTGATATATCCGATAATTTGACACATCCGAATTTGAATTAAGCGGAGTTAAACTATAAAGCAACTATAGGGAAAAACGGGACCGTAGAAAACAGTTTGACATAACCGGAAATTTGAGATAACCGATTTTGAGATAACGAGAGTTGACTGTAAGTGAATACGAGTAGCGTTATATATATATCGACTCTAAGATAAACCTTTCATATTCAGTTGAAATCTTTTCTGAACTCTGCTTTTCTGGCCTATCGAAAACGAGATATCATCAGTCTAACTTTGCAATAATAGCTTACCTTACTCTGGATATAGCTGAAAAAGGATTAGAGAGTAGTTCAACACGCTAAATGAAAAACAGAGGTAGTATTACCAATAAAGTTACTCGAAATTTACACTCAAAGATTTCGGGAGCTGGCTTGAACATTGAACGTTTAGCTTGTATAAACAAGATGAATGAAAAACAACAACATTATCATGAACAAAAGCAAAACATGGAAGATGCTTTCTTAATAGAGATAAAAATATTTCAGATGAATATTTATTAAGGTTTGCACTTTTATTGTTTTCAGAAGGAGCAACGATATTATCGACATAATAGACATTAATGGATGTTATTCTGAAATATTAAACACTGAAAAAACAACAAGTACAATCTATCAAAGATAAAGCATATTTAGTCGTGTTAAGTTATGTTTAACCTTAAAATACTAATATTGCTACTTTAATTTTAAGCAGATGCATCTCCATGCGTTTAGATGCATACGCCAGGCACTTTTACATATCCACTTAGGTAGCAGACTTCTGTTAGTTGTAAATAAATAGGATAAAAATGTCTGAATTACGCATAACCGTTTATACCTCATACTATATTCCGTAGAAAGCTAAACGCAGATAATCAAATTACAGGCCCTCATTCTTATCGTCAATTGGTCATTGAGAAAGTTGGCGTCTTAAACACAAATAATAAACTTCTTTGAAGTTGGCAAGATGTTCAATGTGCCAATATAAGGAATATATCAAGTATCTTTCCTTATATTAGTGATGCAGCATATACAACTGTAATTGCATTGTAATAAACAATATCGTTTTAATATTCAGTATACCAATCATATTTTCATGTCCTGCCAACGAACTGAGAAGGTAATACCATTTTTATTGAACTGGAAGGAATGCATGTAAAAACATGCAAACCTGCATGAACAGACATGACTGAGACTACGGACGTTATCTTCTTTTGAAATAAACTCTCTGGCTTGAGATTAACTACTGAAAATGCTTTGCGTCTTTAAATGAATATAAAAAATTCGGATTAAATTATGTTTCTTTAATTTCATGTAATAGTTTTGTATGTCGGTATCTTTAATTTGTCTTTGAAATCCTCAGTATAAATATAGTCATATTTTGGCCTCTCGTTTGTGTAGACTGGCCTCTATATTCCTATTTACTTGATTATTTTTCAGTCCTCATTTTTAAAGCTTCAATTTTGAAGTCGTCAGCCGGATGGGAATATTTCCTTTGAATTAATAGAACACATATTGCTAGGGCTATAATCGATTCTTTTGATATTGCTTTATCGATATATTTGCCGCCCTATACCGTCTATGCAATCCAGTTCAGATAATAATTGATGCGTTTAATTTAAGAATGAAGACACTGTTTCTGCTAGAACTTAACGAGGTTACCGTCACAAGCCTGTATTTTCCAATTGAGTCGCATATTGCTGTAAAAATAGATATTTAAAAATCGCGGCCATAGGCAGACCGATGCCTTACTACTTTGAGAGATAGTTATATATCGTGTTTTCAAAAAAGCGCTGGAAAGCGATCGTTTGGCGGTGTAAGTTTAGCCCTGTAAGCGATGAAAAGATTGCAAATAATGGTCTGAATTATTCCTTAGTAAATGAAATGTGGAATGCAGGCAAGTTTTCAGCTGCAAAAACAGCAACAATTCTTATATATATATATATATATATATATATATATATATATATATATATATATATATATATATATATATATATATATATATATATATATATATATATATATATATATATATATATATATATATATATATATATATATATATATATATATATATATATATATACAGTCAACTCTCGTTATCTCAAATTTCAAGGGACCGTAGAAAATAGTTTGAGATATCCGAAGTTTGAATTATCCGAATTTAAGGATAGCTTGTGTAAATCTTAAAAATCTTACCTGCTACACGATGACTGGTAATGACTGAAATTCCTTGTTATATCTGCCAATGTAAACTAAGTTTCTGCAAGTTTGTGTGGTTTTGCATGTTTAAAGTGGTCTGTTGCCATAACCAATCTTTTTTTTTTATTCAGTGATTGCCGATAATTGGCGATAAAACTCGCGCCCAAATCTTCGCGAGTTTCACGGTAGGTGTGAAAATCACTATTGTTACCGTTTTGCGTCTTATAGCAATTTGAAGTTTAAGATAGACCAACTGATTTCAACAATTTTATATGTGTGGGGACAAAGAATTGAGTTTGATATATCCGATAATTTGACACATCCGAATTTGAGTTAAGCGGAGTCGAACTAAATAGAAACTATAGGGAAAAAAACGGGACCGTAGAAAACAGTTTGACATAACCGGAAATTTGACATAACCGATTTTGAAATAACGAGTTGACTGTATATATATATATATATATATATATATATATATATATATATATATATATATATATATATATATATATATATATATATATATATATATATTATTCATTTATCTATTTTTGTCAAGGTCATGCAGGGTCATTCCCAAATTCATCTTATAACTCTGGAAGGTGTTGCCCCAAAATAGTTTGCATTATATAGAAAGGCTGTAGGCCGTGCTGTATTGTTGGGTTTTTAACACTCATAGTTAACAATGTCTTTAATGGCGACGGTTAGAGATAATAATTTGAGTTAATTTAAAACAAATCAAATAATTCGTTAATAAATTTTAGGTAATGTGTATCAAAATGTTCAAAATTAATGCATATTCTCATTAACGTCTCAAACTCAAACCTAGTTTTTGTTTGGCGTGAGCAGGAACTTAATAACCTTCTTTATGTTTAAATGAATATATTTACAATATACAAGCTATGAAGTAGAAAAGAAGGAAAAAAGTTTACTTCTTTCCTTGATTTTAAAATTTATCACCATAAAGGCGATACAGATAGTGATCATGGTGATTGGATGGCTGTAGTGGTAATGATGATAAGTTCGATGAACTTTTATGATGACTGATGAAAGTAGTGATTTTACCGATGATGAAAAACCTTTTGGTGTTCTCCAATTTCTGCTACTTTCGATTTTGATATTATTATCACTTTGTCTACCGATGTTCTTCATGGATACATGTACTCAGGCATAAAGGAAAATGTGAACTCATTATTAATTAATTTTTCAAACAAAACTCAAATTTACAATTTTTTTATTGAACA
This sequence comes from Sinonovacula constricta, assembly GCA_007844125.1. Taxonomy (NCBI): domain Eukaryota; kingdom Metazoa; phylum Mollusca; class Bivalvia; order Cardiida; family Solecurtidae; genus Sinonovacula; species Sinonovacula constricta. The sequence continues at coordinate 33,886,774 of CM017571.1, read as the reverse complement.
TTAAAAACTAATACATTTTTGTTTAGCATTTAAAGTTTTAAACTTAAAAATTGATTAAATGGCTCCTAACACTCTTTGATTAAGGTGGCATTAGGTGTGACGGAAGTTGCTATTAACTTTCAATTAATAGCAAGTAAAAACGTCTCGTCCTTTGTCACCAATCGATGTTTACAAGGGTTGATTAATGCTTAAAACCTTAGTAGACGAAAAAACGGATGTTATTCTCTAAACAGTTGAGATCAAATTAGCTGTTGACATTAACGGGACGCTTTGGTCATGTGTATAGCCAAAGGTTTTGACAATTTGCAAAACTGAGTAACCTAGGTCGGCCGTTAATAGAAAGTCAAGCAGACGGATATGGTTACCGTGTACGACCCTCTAGATTCATTTCATGGGTACCAAAATGTTCGTTAGTGTGCATAGAAACAAAATCCCTAATGTACTAAAAAAGAAACTCATTTTGCCTATATGCAATCTAATGGTTTCCATGGCAACCATCATGATATTTTGCTAGGAGGGTATGTTTAAAAAAATACTTATACTTTAAGAAATAGGAATAGAAGTATAAAACTGGTACTCTTTTTATTGGGCAAATAAGCACTTATGAATATTTATAACTTTTAATGAGACTCTGAAATAGACTTTATTTTTTAAAAGTATATTAGATTCTTTTCATTTAAAAGCAATTTTTAAACAAACTCAAGAGTTTTTAAAATTATATACGAACCACTATTTCTCTAACAGATGTTGGTCTAAGTTTCATATGATTTGGTTTATCTTGCGATTTTTATGAATATTTTCATATTTATTTTCGTCCAATCTCTGCTTATTTAATCTTAACGCATGATTTGGCTAGAGGTCTGCTCATAACTAAACATAACTTTAAAGAATAATTTTGTATCACTCCTTAAGAAGATGGTATCACTAAACTATGATTTGAAAAAAAATAATTATGCAAATTAGCCAAAATGAATATTCATATATCTTGATGAGAATCCTAAAATATACTTTATTTTTGAAAAGTTGATGAGATTATTTTAATTTAGGAGCAATTTTGAAACAACCTTAATAGTTTCTAAAGTTATATACATACCCATACTAGTTTAACACACGTTGGACTAAGTTTCATATATTTTGGTTCATTGTATGATTTTTTATGACATATTTTATTATTATTTTCATTTAAATATTGCTCATTCAATCTTAATGCCTCATATGGTTAGAAGTCTGCTTATTACAAGCCATAACATTGAATAATAATTTTATATCGTTCCTTAATTGGAGGCTATCGCTAAACTAAGATTTAAAATTATTAAGTATGTAATTTAGCCAACATGAATATTAATATATATTAATTAGAATCAAACGATGAATGTCAATGTTGACAAGTTAATTAGTCTGAAACGTGTTTGTGTAAGTTTTGCATGAATTGGTACAATTATATTAATTGTCAACAGACGAATATGTTAAAAGCCTACTTATAGCTATTCATAACATGGATCAAACAGTTATTGACTAGTCCTTTGGTGAAAGCTACTAACACACACACACACACGCACGCACGCACGCACGCACGCACGCACACACACACACACACACACATATATTTTGTTTTGTTTAATTGACAATTATATCACAAGCAAAATTAAACATTTTGTAGTAGTTTTACAAGACTTCTGCAATATCGGCTGCATAAATTAAACTTTATATGTCAGTTTATTGAATAATGAATAACCGAGTTATAACCAGTGGTGATCAGGCAGCTTCGTGTGCTCATTTATAGCAATATTGACTTTCTTTCAACATTGAACTTATAAGTCCCAGCTTTTGTCATTTATGGAAGTCATTAGAGGGATTTGTGTTCTGGAAACATATCTGGTAGCCATTGTGATATGTTTGGACAGAATGTCAGTACATAAATAAATTAAAATATAAAAAATCCATCTTGCACCAAAATGTAGATGTGACACGATCTGGGCGATATCAGATATTGATATAAGCTATTAATCTTAGTTGTTAAACGAATTATGAAACACAAAGTATACCAGTACTTTGTAAATCAATGTTATCAATATTTCTTTAACAAGAAACATGTTCAGCTTAAGTGCAAGCTTATATAAGTTATATATTGAAGAGTATAACTAGGCCAAAATTTGAAATAAATATGTATGCAAGTTAGCCTAAATAAATATTTTAAAAGTATCATAAAATTAAGTGCAAAGTCATAAAATATCAAAATATATCAATTAACATAAAACTGGAATCAACTTGTGTCAGACTAAAAGAGGTGTTTATTTAACTTTTAATATTTTCCAGTATCTTTAATATGGCTTTTAAATTAAATAACTTTGAATAAACTTTTAAAAAATGTTGGTTATTTGCATAATAAAAAATCACAAAATAAACCAAATCATATGAAACTTAGACCAACATCTGTTAGACAAGTAGTGGTATGTACATAACTTTAAAAACTATTGAGTTTGTTAAAAAAATTCTTTAAAATGAAACTTATTTATTTAACTTTGCAAAAGTAGAGTCTATTTTTTATATTCTTATTAAAATTTATGACTATGAATAATAAGGAGTGCTAATTTACATAACTGACATATGACCATGATGCCGATTTAATATTCTTTAATTGAGTATCAGTTGTTTACTTTTATAACCATTTTTGAAAAGTTATAAGCATTTTTCTAAACATACCATCTTATCAAAATTTCATGATGGTTGCCATTGAAACCATTTGCTTTCATACAGCCCAAATTATTTTAGTTTTGAGTACATTGGCGTCTATTTTTCTTGACACCCTAACGAACATTTTGGTACCTATGAAAATCTCTAGGGGATGCGCGGTAACCATATTCAGCTGTCGGACTAGGATCACTGGAATCAAAAGTGAGTGCAAATGTGAGAAACTATGTTTCTGTCGGCACTTAAAAATAAATCGGTTCTAATAAGGCTTTGCTAATGTCGGAAACAATATGCAGTCTTTGTTATAAACAACGTCATTGGAAGCCATCTACAAATGATCTTTATAGATTTCAGTCAAATTAGAAGCGTTACAAACTGTTTAACACCATTATATCCTATATATACATGTATCTTGATTGTTAGTACAAAAAACATGTTATACCGTTTAATATGAAAAACAAACTGGCGGCTAGTAACACTGAAAACACAATAGGTGAGTTTTTCACTACTTCAGCATACATTTAAGTGAAAAAAATTCGTCTTAGGACTAAGAACTTTAGTCTTGTGCAAGTTGCTGAGATTATTTTGTATTCTTTGCGAAAGGTGGAAGCATCGCAAAACACAAAAGAACTCAACACTGGCACGTAAATGTACGCGAAGGCATGATTTGAAAATGCTCACGAAACGCTGAACTAAGGCATATGACGCTACTTGCAAACATGAATAGTAAGGTATAGTAAGTTTGTAACATTGTACCTTTAAAACTCCAAGAAATATTATTAACTACTGCTCGGAACACTTTTTAAATTCATTTCTGTTATCTTGTCTTCTTAAAATTATTGTCTGTATAATACATTGAAGTGCGTATGACGCTTGAATGTATGTGGGAGTTTTTCGGAGAATTCCAGCGATTCGGCATTGTTTTTTATTAATAAATTCCTAGCTGGCGGGGTGTTTGTAACCGCGTAATGAACTATAATTTAGGATGCATCTGTTCATGAAAACATACACAACAGGCATGTTTCTCGTTATCTTGAATATTATTAATTACTTCTCTTATGTATCGGCTTCATTTGTAAACTTGTAATTACAGTGTACAAGGACGTAAACAGAACTCTGCTGCTTCTGCTATATAAATGAACATACCGCATTAAATACAGTGTATTTTGTATTAGTCTCTTGGGTGATGTTGCATTACAAGTCGAAATTTCTCTTCGAATGTAAGCCGCAATACCCAGTCAGTAAAACCAGAACAGTGTTTTAAACACGTGTATGCACGTTTATATGTTGGTATAAGAAATGTTAGAACTTTAAGTAAACAAAATCTTGTACAATGTTTAAGACTTATCAGATACGTTTACAAGGCATGATACCACAGTAAATTCACATTAGTTCAATTTGCCAGTTTAAGTGGTGCGGAAGATAATTGTTCAATTAAAAGATACGATTGTTGTATGTTTTTCTCGGGATGTAAATGTCAAGCGGGTGTTGATTTTACATAAAACATGAATAGTGATTTGGTACAAAAAAAAAGGAAAAATAACAGTCAACTCGATCGTTTGTTACCGCATGTGGAAAACAAGAATATACTTGATATATTGTGATACAAATAGATTTGTACGCGCCTGTGGTGTACGTACTTTATTACGCACATATCTCAAGCATAACATCGACATGATGACTCCCAAAGGATAGCATCATTTTATGTCTCACATTATGTTTGTTATAAAAAAAACCTATAACTAACATGCTTCATCCTGTCAAGAAATACACACAAGACACAACGTGAAAAAGTATTTTGTTGTTCGCAGCTGAATCATCATATGTATTGTCTTTTTTTTTTTTTTTTTTCGCAGATGCGTATACACAATGCCAGCGTCCTATGAAGGCTTGAATATACAATGCTTTAAATTGGCAACCGTTTTATTCTGTTTTCAATGTTAGATAAGAGAGTACACTCAAAATGATTCAACGATAGTTGGATTGTAGATAAGAAGTCAAAATAAATGCAAGTTTATACGTGCTTTATATATATAATCGATGGTGTAAAAGTCAAAAGTTCTCAAAATATTATAAGGTTGTTTCTGATAGTTACATTTGGCAAAAAGAAAACCCACTCTCGATTGTCACAGGCGAACCAAGAATCTTAGAAGATCCCGACAGGGTTCTTATAAAATAATACACTATTCATTTATGACGGTGACGACAAGGCTATATATTTCCTTTAAGTTAATCTACATGTAAATGGCTCAATAAGCTGATTTTTCCTCGCATTTTTAATTGCCTTACATGATTAAGGTGAATTATATTCGTAATTTGTGAAAACTAGAAGAGATCATTTAAATGCTTATAACTATTTTAAAGGATACAACAATGTATTCTGCTGCCAAAGAGTTTAATTATGACGGTAAAAGATATTCAATTTAAGAACCATGTATAAGAATTGATTAACATAATATTTACTATATACAGTTTCATCACGTGTTTACAGCAATCAAGATTTAATATATGCCTCGTTATTTGACTTGAATGGTACCGAAATGTGCAAGGTTCCATGTAGAAGTAATAGGTTAGTGTGCTTTATGAATTCACAAGTGTTTGAACTTAGAATAACTTAGACTCTGCGAAGGTGGCAATTAAACGATGAAACAGTGATAGCCACTCCCCTTTTATCCGTGTCCGAAAACGTTCTTTTTAGCAGATGTAATAATCTATATATTCTAAGTCCTAATAGTGTTTTTAAAAATAATATCTTACGCGTTTTTTCATTGCTGCTTCTGCATCATACTTCATGTATCATACTAGCTATTCGTATCAACCATTTTAAACTATAGCGCATATAGCAAACTGCACATATAATTAAAGTTGCTAATGAACGATTCTAATATACACGCCATTTACCTTTCATTGTTTATAAATGATCACGACTGAAAATTATTGCTTTAGACAAGCGGATTATTATTAACTACGGTTGGATAGGGTAAATGAGTGCAAAAGTTTGTATGTACCGAATATTACCAGAAAGTACACGGTGTGGGGAATGTAACGTTATAAAGTAATATTTGATGTATATAATACTTGAAAGTGCCAGAAGGACAAATACATTAATGTTTTTGAACAAAAAATTACTTTGCTCGTTTATGTGATGCAGCCAAACATTTTTGATTTCTTCAAATATGCACGTATGAGGTATATTTCTACTGCTATTGCGGTGTAAAACCGGTTTAAGCACCCAAGTCGGTCCATATTGCCGACTGGCCGTTCCAAGGCGGTAACTGTCGGGTTTGCTCTTTTCGTTAAATGACTCATCACAAATTTGTTCTTACTTTTCGCTTGGCTTGCATGTGAAATACATTTGTTCTGTGCCTTTTCGGGGTATGGTATATTTTGCAATGCTCAAAGGACTTTGTCATATATTCTTATATTACATTCACTTTAAACAACAGTTAATTTTCTTAGTCATTAAATATTTTTTATCATAAAATTATCCATAGCATTTGTAATTTGCTAAGGCGTCCGAAAATTTAATTTAATATCAAGCGATTGTCACCGTTTATCGAACTTTTTACAGTCTATACGTACAAACTGAAAAATCTATTACATCGGTATCCCGCCTCTGCTTGTGCCGATGTTCATCGAATAACTCGGTAAGCAGATGTGATTCAAGACATTTCAATGTAAACATCAGATCAAGAGCGCACGTATGCTACGGCAAAATATTGTTAACCGATATATGATCGAACTCCTGGTGAGTTTATTGTAAATTAGTTGATAAAACTTAAATATTTAAGCAGGTTTTAAATGCTTTTGTATAAAATTGCAAAAAATACTACCATCATGTTACAGTGATAAAACCTTGTAGGAAGAATGGTTTGCTATAAAGAGGTATACAACAAGATGTTAGAAAACGTCCGTTTAAGACCAATATAAATACTATATTCAAAACAGCAATCTGAAAGGGATAAAACTGTACATTGCACGTTGAACCTGTATAGAAACAAAATACCGATTCAATCTCATATTCGGCGATTGCACGATAACAGTTCCTATTCAACTGAAATTCTTTTCCGCCTCTGCTTTTCTGCTCTTCGACAGCGAGATAGCATCATACAAAGTTTGCAGTACTATCATTCCTTACGATGGTTATATTTAATAAAATATATGAGAATAGGTAAATCTTTACGAAGTCCAATGCCTTTTCAACGAAAATATTATTGTCTATAAGGATTCAAGTCTAAATTTCCACTTAAATATATTTATCTGGATAAAACCTATTGTAAAGCTTGTATAAATTAGAGAAATAAATATACGCCAGATGAACTACTGCGTCATTACTATTAGTAGTAGTTCGTTAGGTAATTATATAAACGATAATTTCATATTGGTAATATGAATGATATCTAGTACAAGCTTGTTTCACTTTGACGGGATGTTGTTATTTACGCTGCTTGTTTGCTAGAAAAACCTTCAGGAAGTGCGAGGTTGGAGCGCTCCACAAACCAGGTTTAAGCACCCCAGTTGGCCCTTTTGCCGATTGACCGTTCCAAGGCGGTAACTGATGTTTTTTTCTATATGTGTTATGTCTCGTCTCTGTGTTTTTGTAACATTTGCGTTTACCTTGTTTGCCTTTGTCTACTGGTAGATAAAATTAAAATATCTGTGAAAATTTTGATAGGACCTTTTCTTATTAACCTTTGCTATGAATCATGTACGTCTGTTTGACTTAATAAGAGTATATTTGGCGACATATGAAACAAATCTGAAAAGGCGACATTAATTTAACTTATAATAAAAACAAAACTCAAATTTGAATTAAACATCACTTTTCTACAGACATAATTATACGCTGCGAATACTGCCTTTACTAAATCTTACCCGTGTATGACCGATTTTAATAAAAGAAAACGATACTCGATACTCTATATTCGTGGTTTCTTATTTTATGTAAAAGTTCTTCCGGACGAAATCCCTCCATCAAATTGCGGAGGCGGACAGTGAGTCTTTCTGTCATTTTTTACACCGGACAAAAGCCCTCCAGTTTTCTTTAGACCTGGATAAAAGTTCTCCCTGCTACGATTTGTACCACATTTCTTAAAACAACAAACATGTCTCATCACCTTAAAACATTTCACCTTTCCTCCATCTTTAGCAAGCCGTTAGGGCGTCCTTTTATATACTGCGAGGAGTAGACACAGCATAAAATGCATTTTTATTTATTCGTTAAATTCAACAGAAAGGCACCGGTTAAACGCCAATATCACAGCAAAAATATTACTTAAAGTTCCACTTCACACATGTATTCGAACCGTTTGTGCAATTTTAATTGTCTGAAAAATAACCGACTTACAATTAACTGTGTTGCAATTTAAATGGTTGTCCAACATAAAATTGTATCAGTTTGTTTGTTGATTTAAAAAATGAAAATCCATACATTGTAAATCACTAATTGCAACAATAAAATATATCACTCAATTCAAATGCAATTTCTAATGATAAAGGAAACAAAAAACTCGCATGGTATGCGACAGCTAGAGTGACGTTATTCGGTAAAATAACACGAACGCGGGCTTGCTGATTCTCGTGAGTTTTATTGGGCAGTGCATTTACTTGTCCAACTTTCAATTTTTTAACACTTTTACTGACATATATCTTAAATTTATATAGGTCTTCATATAATTTTAATGATATAATCTAATTGATTTTAGTGATACTTAACTGGTATACTATAGCAGTATATTAATGATACCTTAAAGAAATGTAACATAAACGAAAACAGCGAAAAGCAATGTCCAAATGCCAACTTCAAGAGAGAGAAACACAATCTCCATCAGAAAAAAACACATAAAACTGTCGATTTACAATGAAATCAGAGTGTTTAACGAGTACAAAAATGATCAAAGAAGATGTGTAAAGTGGTTGTACATCATTTTCATGTGCGGTGCATCAATACAAAGATTACCGCGAGTTACTTCCCTTATTTGAATGTTCATTTCAACAACTACAATGTTCATTGTAATAAACAATTCCTGTTTGATTAAATGTTCAGTATACCAACTATATTTTCATGTAATTTCAAGGACCTAGCTTGATGTGAATGCAGACCTAATAACGTGCCTGAGGCAACAGACTTCCTATATATACTTGAATTTACAGTCCTCATCTTTAGAACTTCAATTCTGAAGTCGTTTGCCGTATGTTAATTTCGGCTGTGAATAAGTATAACAAGTATTGCTGGGGCTGTAATCCATTCTTTTGATATCGATATTTCGGCGATATTTAGTGGCCGATTTCGTATATATACTCTAGTTCATATATCGACTAATGTGTTTAATTGTAGAATTAATAGGTAAATAAGAAAAGGTCCTATCAAAGTTTTCACAGATATTTAAATTTTATCTACCTGCAGACCAAGGCAGACAAGGTAGATGTAAATGTGACAAAAAAACACATAGACGAGACATAACACACAAAAAGAAAAACCATCAGTTACCGCCTTGGAACGGTCAGTCGGCAAAAGGGCCAACTGGGGTGCTTAAACCTGGTTTGTGGAGCGCTCCAACCTCGCACTTCCTAAAGATTTTTCTATCAAACAAACAGTGTAAATAAAAATATCCCGTCAAAGTGAAACAACTAACAGTAGGCACCTGCATCGGGAGTTGAAACAGATATAATGAACTTATGTACATACACGATAACTAGTAATAAAATAACATATGTACAGTATGTACAGTAGATAAAAGCCTCGGCAACCAAAAAAGTCCAAATGAGAGAGTAGTTTCAAATTAAATGAAGCAGTACAAGCGCTGATATATTATAAGAACAATATAATGACGTCATAAATGCCATGACGTCATATGCCAAAAGTGTCAAAAGTGAAATGTAAAAAATACGAAGAAATAATAGAATTATAGAAAAACAACAAAACAAAACGTAGTATTGTTTAGAGTTAATACGTTTAAAAAACATATCATAAACGCCGAGGATTTATCCGCAGTTGACATATTATATATGATAATGATTAAAAAAATCCCGATGTTATACCTACTGTGCAATCTCACGTAAAGGGTATGGAGACTGCTCAAGTTGTCCCACCTATATAGGGCACGACTGGAGAGATGAAGAGACAAGAAATCCAACAGTGACTGTCCAATTATGGCTTTAAGTCACTGTTTTCATATAGTCTCAACGACCTGTCCGGTCATCGTGTAATTTAAAAGCAATGCAAGTTCTTGACTGTAAAAGGGTCAATTGCAAGCAATGCAGTACATCGAAGGATTCCCGGGTTGTAACCGTCTGCAATACATTTTCTGATAAGTTTTGTAAAGTGGTCAGAAAAGTTATTGAGACCCTTGATCTTCTTTAACTTGTGTAAAACATTTCTATAAAATGCAGGATGACTTATGCCTTTCTGCATAAGTGTTTTCATACTGCTATTATACTTAGAAGCAATAAAATCATTGCGGTGAAAGAATTTTGAAAACGCCTTTCTTAATTTATGAAAACGAAAGCCTTGCTGTAACAGTTTAGAAGAAATAAACAGGTTTCTATCATTGAAATCTTCTACTTTAGTACAAACTCGTGCAAACCTTGTAAGTTATGATATGTAAATACCATAGGAGGTAGCACGAGGTGAATCACCATCAAGGTATGGATAATTCACAATACTAAAGTTGAAATTATCTCTCTTGTCATAGATTTTAGTAGAGACGTTGTCATTGGAAATATTTATCTCAATGTCTAGAAATGCTGCATTTAAATGTCAGTTATTTGCTTTATTAAGAGTAAGTTCTGGAGGGTAAATCAGATGAATCATTTGAGAAAAGAAAGGATTATCTATAGTTAGAATATCGTCAAGATAGCGTGACGTTAAATTGAAAGCCTCTATAATGTGGCTTTGGTTTGAAGGGGATAAAGTTAACATGAAATCACGTTCAAAGCAGTATAAAAACAAATCTGCAATTAATGGTGCACAATTGGTTCCCATAGGGATACCAATTACTTGTCTAAATAAAGTGTCACCGCATTTTATGTAAATATTGTCTAATAGAAAACGTAAAGCTTCACAAACATCCGAGCAAGTCCACATAGTAAACTTTTCTGAGAATGTGTTGGTAAAAAATGCACTACTTTCATGACATGCAATATATAGACGTTGCTCTCGAGCAAATGTTTTCTCAATAAGAGCAATCAATTTGGTCTTAATTAAATCATGAGGTAAAGAAGTGTACAGCGTAGAGAAATCGTAAGTATTAACTGCAGAGCAATGAAAGTTTAAAGTACGAAACTTGTCTAAGACTTCTGAAGATTTTTTTATATACCAAAAAATGTTAATTCCCGAATTTTCATGCACTTTTTCACAATATTTAACAACGTGATTGCGAACGGCTGTAAGGCAAGACGTAAGTAGTTTAGATATGTGAGTGGTGGTGATAGAGCTGACATTAGCTATGAATCGTGACTTGTATGGTGTTTTGTGAAGCTTAGGAATCCAGTACAAGGAAGGAAGTTTTTCTTGCTTTGTTTCTATTTTGATATTGAAATTAGGCAATATCTGTTTATGTTTGTCAATGACTGTCTGAAAGTCAAGGTTGGTGCAAGAGTAAGAACTGGTGGTGGATAACTCAGCACTCAGTATATTTTTGTAATAAAGTCGTCAGACAAAAATTATGTTGTTTGAAGCTTTGTCTGCAGGTACAAGTACAAATTTATCGTGAATATTCTGAAAGGACTGTTTTAGATGTTTGAAGTAATAAAAAGGTTTCTTAGGTAAACTAGAAGGATGGGAGCGGTAGAATTTAACGCGATTTTTTATTATCTTAAAAATGGATTTCTTCCAAGTATTAAGTGCTACTGTATCCGTGTTTTCTCTCTTACACCAGCGATCGGCAAACAGATTAATTGCATCAGCAATTTCTTTGCAACAAAGGTCAAAATCTATGTCATCTGGCAGGCGACATTTCGGGCCCTTAAAGAGTAATTTTCTCAATTTGTAGTCATCGATGATGTTTAAATCCCCAGTAATGATATGGCCAGAAGGTAAATAACAGAAAGGTGAAGTTGAACAGTTACAAGAATCTTGAGAAGGGTCATTTAGGTTAAGGTTTGCTACTGTTTGGATGTAATTAAAAATAAGACCTCTAATGGGTTTTTTGTACTTATAACAAATCATTGGGTTTTCTTTGTTTTCGAAGTAACACGGGATTTTATTGATGATATTTTTGTCCCGAAAGATACTAGGTAAGTCGATAAAATCAATCCCTTTATTAATGTATTTGATTTTCATGAAATGTCGTTTATGTTGAGACTGTTTATCTATATGAGGTCTTAAAGCATGGGTAGTATATTTTTGAATGATGGAAGCCACCTCATATAAAGGATGAGTACGTAAATATATGTTATCTGCCTCATTGTCCAAAATAATTTGTGATTTCAAGGGTAGATTGGTAACTGTACAAAGTAAGGCGTGAATACCAGATCGAATATAAAGTGTGTTCAGATCTTGAATAGAAACTGTTTTTCTAAATCTGCGCTTAAGATTATGATTTTTTCTAATTCCATGAGACCGTCGTTTGCGCTTGCGTAAAGATAGAATACTAAAGATGTAAATGTTCGAATTTTTAGAAATATTGCCCGCCTGATAAATATTGTCATTAAGACCGAGTGGAAATGGAGTCTGAAGTTTTTTAATCCAATCAAGTTCGGCACTGTATCTGGCCTGTATTTTAAATCCTTTAGAAACATCGTCATCGAAAACAATTTTTTGCAAAGGTTGTATGTTCACATATTTTAAAGAATGTCCTGTAGTTAGAAAATGATTATAAAGGTAGTTCTTAAAACGACGAGCGTTACGGATTTTATATGAATGTTCTCAAAATCTAATTTTAAGCGCCCGCCCCGTTTGTCCAACGTACTGCAGTTTACAGTTAGGATGGTTTCATGTTATAACATAAATTATGTTGTTACTTTGTCAATCAACATCACAAGGTAAGGAAATGTTAAATGTACGGCCATTTACAGTAGACTTGACAGTGGAGTTACAGTTAAGGAATCTACATGTACTACATCTTTTATAATTACACTTGTAGATATTAAAGTACACATTATGTCCACTTTGCATTTGTGCGGGGGAATTCTTTACATTACTACTAGGAACGTTACGTAAAATACACGACTGCCGAAGAAATAAATTACTCGAATTGGAAATATAAACCCGGGAAGACGGGTGTAATTTTATTGGTGAAATATTGACAGTGACTTTTCTAGAAAATATATCATCAGAACCATGAGACAAATGCACAGTAGACACATTATGCAATTTTAAGGGAGAAATATTAATGTTTGGTTTTAGTAGTCTGTTCATGGTTGTTTTATTTCAAGTAAAATAAACCTAAGTCCAAGGTATGTCAAAAGAAAATATACGTAACAATCCTGATAGAATGAATTAGATGACAACATAGATCACATGCACGGGGAGATTTTTTACGACCGCCACACTGCACAAGCAACACTGTTGTGATTATGAATAGGTAAATAACAAAGGTCAAAATCTATGTCATCTGGCAGGCGATATTTCGGGCCCTTAAAGAGTAATTTTCTCAATTTGTAGTCATCGATGATGTTTAAATCCCCAGTAATGATATGGCCAGAAGGTAAATAACAGAATTGTGAAGTTGAACAGTTACAAGAATAGATTAGTAACTGTACAAAGTAAGGCGTGAATACCAGATCGAATAGAAAGTGTGTTCAGATCTTGAATAGAAACTGTTTTTCTAAATCTGCGCTTAAGATTATGATTTTTTCTAATTCCATGAGACCGTCGTTTGCGCTTGCGTAAAGATAGAATACTAAAGATGTAAATGTTCGAATTTGTAGAAATATTGCCCGCCTGATAAATATTGTCATTAAGACCGAGTGGAAATGGAGTCTGAAGTTTTTTAATCCAATCAAGTTCGGCACTGTATCTGGCCTGTATTTTAAATCCTTTAGAAACATCGTCATCGAAAACAATTTTTTGCAAAGGTTGTATGTTCACATATTTTAAAGAATGTCCTGTAGTTAGAAAATGATTATAAAGGTAGTTCTTAAAACGACGAGCGTTACGGATTTTATATGAATGTTCTCGAAATCTAATTTTAAGCGCCCGCCCCGTTTGTCCAAAGTACTGCAGTTTACAGTTAGGATGGTTTCATGTTATAACATAAATTATGTTGTTACTTTGTCAATCAACATCACAAGGTAAGGAAATGTTAAATGTACGGCCATTTACAGTAGACTTAAAAGTGGAGTTACAGTTAAGGAATCTACATGTACTACATCTTTTATAATTACACTTGTAGATATTAAAGTACACATTATGTCCACTTTGCATTTGTGCGGGGGAATTCTTTACATTACTACTAGGAACGTTACGTAAAATACACGACTGCCGAAGAAATAAATTACTCGAATTGGAAATATAAACCCGGGAAGACGGGTGTAATTTTATTGGTGAAATATTGACAGTGACTCTTCTAGAAAATATATCATCAGAACCATGAGACAAATGCACAGTAGACACATTATGCAATTTAAAGGGAGAAATATTAATGTTTGGTTTTAATAGTCTGTTCATGGTTGTTTTATTTTAAGTAAAATAAACCTAAGTCCAAGGTATGTCAAAAGAAAATATTCGTAACAATCCTGATAGGATGAATTAATGGAACAAGCAAATAGTCTAAAGTTGCAATTTAAGGTGGTTCTTGCGCGTTTTTGTATGTTTGTGCGCAAAAATTTACATTTAGGTCGAGTAAAATATAAATACAAGGAGGTTTCTTTTGCACTAGTTATATTATTAAAAATGGCTGCCACAGGAAGGCCGATGCGTTGTTCTGGCGAGAGATGGTTTTAGGCAGTTCTTTCAAAACCTAAAACTTCTTGCATTATATAGAGGTTCCGTAGGCCGTGCTGTGGATATAGTTGGGTTTTTGAAACTGTTCAATGTAAATTTGATTACGATAACTTAAATATGTTCTATGTACATGCACTCAGACATAAAGACAAATGAGAACTCATTACCTCATCTTATTGATTATTTTTATAAAACATTGGTTGCACATAAAAAAAAACTCACACCATGTTTATTTGTTTAGCAATTTACGTTCATACAAACTAGAATCATTATCTCCAAAATTCTTTGATGAAACAAGTTGGCATAAGGTGTAAAGAGAGTAGCTGAACTTTAAATTGATAGAGAGTAAATCCCATCCTTTGTAATCAATCGATGTTAACAACAGTTAACTAATGCTCAACGTCTGAGTGGGAGAAATGGGACAAAAACACATGGGATGTTACTTCTTTGACGTTGAGATCATTTTCGGTGTTAAGCAGATAATTGGCGCTATCGGCCTTTAATAAATCGATCGAGTCAACAACAAAATGTGGAAATGTTTCTATCGGAAATTAAAATTCTAAAGAGGTTCTGCATAGTTCTGAGACGCTATGCAATCCTTGTTACAAATGACGTAATTGTGACACCATCTACAATTTAACTTTCTACGATTGTTATACAAATCAATAAGTCAATTAGAAAATGTCATATAAGAATTACCTCAGATATATGAATCTAAACTAACTCTAGATAAACAGGATACAGGTAAAGGAGACAAAATCACAGAGAGGAGACATAACCTGAGGTGGTTAAACCTGGTTTGTCGAGCGCTGGATCCTCGCACTTCCTTAAGTTTTTTCTATTATACAACAAGTATATATAGCTTAGATGGGGTCAGTACGTGCGTTTAGGAACGATATCGGACAAAGGTACATGAAAGCCACACCGCCAAGGTAATCGACCCGAATGATCAATTTGACAATCGACACGGGATGACGAGCGTACATGTACGCATACAACACTACTCGCAAACATGAGAAAAGTTAACTTTCTATGTGCGTTTTGGTTAACGGATACATCGATTACAAAATCATCGGGAGTAGACATCTCAAAGCATAATCTGTAGAATGCATTTCACTGTATACAGCGCGGTGAATGCATGTAGTGTTTCAGAGAAAGCCAGCGATGTGGCAGTCTGTTATTTTTATTATGGTGGGATGTTTGAAAGCGCGTTATGAGCTATAATTTAAGATGCATCTGTTCGTAACAAAGAAAATTTGACAACACAAGGCATGGTTTTCGTTATCTTGAATATTATTTATTATTTCTCTAGGGTGTTATCTTCATTTGTAAACTTGTAATCACAGTGTACGAGGACAGAACTTCACTGCTTCTGCTATAACAATGAACATTCCTTATGAAATACTGTGTATGTTATATTATTCTCTAAGGTGATGTTGCATTATAACTAGAGGATTTGATTTGATTGCAAGTTGAACTATACAGTATTCAAGGCCTCGTATTTTGTTATAAGGATGGGTAAACATATGTATTTTTCAATAGTATGAGAAAATCAGAACTTCCTGTATACATAATATTGTACACTATGCTTAATTAGATATATTTTCAAACGCATGATATCACAGTCAGTCAACGTACAATTTTGATTTTTCAGAGATACGGAAGAAACTTGTTTATTATAGGAATGACAATTCTTTTTTACCAGTCTGCAAAAGTCAATGTTACATAATCGGTTGTTGTTTAGTGTAAAAGGTTTATTTTATTGTGGCAAGCTTAGAGGTAGCAAAAGAAAATGGAATTTAACGCTGACGCTATATAGAATTCGGTCCATAGGAAATGGGCTCTATTTCCAGCCTAATATGACACAATAAAAACAACACCTTTATAATATATTTTAACGGCAATAATTTCTCAGAAAATTACAAATATTGCCATACATGCGTGCATTAATAATGTTACCCGATAAATCTGTCAGTCGAGAAAATGAAAGATACTAAAAAATCAGTAAAGCAAAACATGGCCATGCGATTGCTTTAAGTTTATTGCATATAACTAATTGATAAATATTATTTAAATGTATATAAGTATTGCAATAGAAAAGACTGTCAACCTTAGTAACCTAATTGTCTTAACAACAAATTGTTCAAGTCGTGTCAAAAACTTATTAAACGTGGAATATCAAAATTAAGCACATATGTCTTTTATTATGAGATATTAAATAAACAAATCAGATGTCAGTTTTACTGCATTTTTAAATGCTAGTAAAATGAACTCAATATTTTTTCCATTTAACTGTCTTACATTATTAAGGCGAACTGTATTCTTAACATGTGAGAGAGATTATTTACATACTTATACGAATAATTATAAAAAATGAACATCAACATATTCTGCCGCCATATAGTTTACTAATGATGTTAAACGATATGTAATGTAAGAACTATTCAAAATTAACGAACGCAACGTACTATATACAGTTTCATAAATAGCTTACATCAATCAAAACTTAATGAATGAACCTTCCTATGTCTTGAACGGCACTGAAATGTTCATGGTTCCATGAAGCAGTAATAATTATATGTATCGAATACAGCGCACGTTTAGGAACTTTGGACTAATGGAAGGGGGCAATGAAAGCATTAAACAGTGGCAGTCACTCGTTTTTGGCTATGTCCGACAACAGAAGGTTTATCAGATATAACACTGACCTTGTTTTGTTGCCAAGCTTGTCTACTTTATTGTTGTCATGTAAATTTACTGTAATCTTTGTCGTTTTGTTCCAAGGTGGTAACTGTAGGATGTGCTCTTTTTGTTAAATCACTAATCACATATTTATTTTTACTTTGACATTTGGCTTGCACGTGAAAACCTTTGTCCTGTGCCTTTTTCAAATTTTAGAATATGCAATACTCATAGGACTTTGTCATATATTCTAATAAGATACGTTTCTTGGGTTCAAGACATGTACGAATTTTGTGTCTTTGTTTTGGTATTTCAAATTTATTTCAAAAGTTTTCCATTTCCCCATTTTTAAAAGCTAGCATTTTGGTAACTGATTCCATTTTCCAAATTATGTAGATTATTTATTATATCCTAATATTGTGCTTATCAATTTAAAATATATATCTTACTGGGCTTTTCGTTTTACAGCTATACGTTTTCGAAAGCAGGTCCTTTACTATCATACACATGATTGACTAATCGTATCAACTATCTTTAGCTATTATATAAATATCATACTGCACATGATAATAACTGTGCTAATGGAAAGCAAATAACTCTAGAATAAACGAACCACATGCCTAATATACACTCCGTTCAACTTCCGTTGTTTGTAATTGATCAGGACTGTAACTAATTGCCACAGGCACGCGTACTATGATTAACTACGGGTGGGGAGGGTAAAGCAGTGGGGGTAGTTTATATATATCTAATTACCAAAAGGTGCCCGGCGCAGGGCATATATCACGGCATATATCACCACATATATCACGATAACGTTGACTTATGTTTATACCATTTGCCATAACAAGTAAATGTTCTTCAACAAATATTCTAGTGTGTGAATATGTGATGCAGTCCAAAATATTTTTTTCATGTAATTTATTTACTATGCAATCTTCAATATTATTGAACTGTAACTTACTCTTGGGTTAAAAGTTGAAGGTTTATTCCTTTATATTTTAAAACCTATAAATAGCATCCTTAATTAAGGTGTCCAGAAATTCAAGTCTATTTCAATACATATTCCTCACTTTTCGACCTTGTCAAACATTAGTTTATGTGCACAAAAGCACACGTAGGCTACGACACAGTACTGTTTACCAAAATAAGTACGAATCATATTCTGAGTTAATGATTAGTATTATAATTGATAAAACTAAAGGAAATCACAAGAGTGGCACATTTTACGATGGTATTTGACAGTTTAGACCGATTTTTCGTTTATCAGACAAATTAATCAATTGTTACCCAAGAACTGTCGCGAGAAATGCTTTTTATAGATGTACTACATCTATGTTTAAACTTTAAAAGTAAAGCAGCGAAAACACCACAAATCCTCTTCATTAATATGTGTTTGTTTATTATGTCTCATCTGACACGCTGCACAGTTAGCAGTTAAACTGAGATATATGCATCTCCACTTTCTTTTGAGATTACATTTTATCATCAGCAACTCTGACGTCAATATCTTTTTAATTAGAAATCCCCATCGTGCTCATTTATAGCATTTATATTTAATACTTATATTTGCTGGAAAAAAATAAATAGTTGTACCGATTTATTTCATGAGTAGTATTGTCTAACAAAAGAAGAGTATGCAAACATTTCTCTGCATAGGGGTAAGATATTGTAATGTGTATTTGAAATAGGCAATCTGTCGTATACTATCTTTATATGAAAAGTAAAATGCTATCAATACTTTCTAAGCATAACACATCTTTAAAAAATTATTCTTTTAACCCTTTAATATTAAATAAAAGCTTTGTTTTAGGAATAAGTAGTATGCATGTAAGTTCAAATATGTACATTATCATGGGCATTATCTGTTACATAGCTGTATTTTGTTTGACGCTTCTGTACTAACTAAATCTCTTTCTAACCTCACATATTGACTTCACGTATTAGATAAAAGAACATTACAGCCGCCTTTACGATTGATGTGATACAATAAACAATTAATGCTCAAAGCCACTTTGTCTTTTGCAATTAAGTGCCAGACATTTGAATGAACCTATTTTTTCAAATACCAAGCTTTCACAGCCTTTCTGCTTTACGAAGCTTAACCAAACATGTCTTACAACTGTTTATTGATGCACAGTGTAAACAATTGATATGCCCACATTATACAGAACGTCTATGTTTAAAGTAATGGCCCTACTTGAGGATAGACGAGCAAAACAAACCAATGACCAATGTCTTTGTGTTTAAGAGGACGACTTGACTAAACTGATTGTAAATCTACATCTATAAAGTATATATTAAAATCAAAAGCATGCTGGTGACGCTTTGCTGAGATTATTTAGAACTCAGTTTTAGCATTAGTAACGGTACTGGAAGCATGCATTGGATGCAGACCTTAAGACAAGCCAGATGCAACTTAACTTCTTCTGGCTCAAGAATAACTACGTTTTGTGTCTTTTATGTCTTTTAGCGGCAAAACAAATTCCAAATGAAATAATTGTATTACAATTTCTTGTAATAGCTTTTATATAGGTACACGTGTGTCTTTAGTTTATCTTTCGAATTCTAAATAATTTCATAAAATCATAGTTAAACCTCTAAAGAAATACTTATTTCACATTGCTATCAACTGTACATATAATAATTACGAAATCTTAAATTCAAACAAGTTTAATAATCATTTTATGACCACTTTTTTTAGCAGTATAGTTTTTTAAGATCTGCAATTGTGGATAGTTCTGTAATATATACTCTGTAAAAAGATTAAGATGAAGAAAGTTTGCGCAAAAAGCAAATCGACATAAGCTCAAACATAAACGAGATGTGTGCTAAATTTACTTTCGGCTACCTAATGCCTAAAATATAAATACTAGGAGGTTTTCTTTTAGTAGTATATTTACATCTGTAATTGGGTTGCAGGTGACGTTTTATGGGTATTTGGTCTAACATTTTCATACAATTACCCGTTAATATCATTAATGCAATGTGTATTACTGGTTTACAAGTTTAAGCATACCCGTATTAGCGTTTTATATACAAGGGGGTTCTTCAACGTGTTTAATATACTTTTGTGTTTCTGTGTTTCAATGCATGATGACGCAGTCAATTTACATGCGTTCTATTTGACATTTTAAGTAATGATCAGGATGTAAATGCTGAGCGGGTGTTGATATTTAAAAAGCATGAATGGTAATTTCATACCAAAAAGGAAAAAATAACAAAGTTAACTCCACCGATTCTTACCTACGTGAAAACAATAGTAGCCCCGTCGATTTGATAGAATACAGACAGTATGGCACGCGCCATCAGTGTAGATACTTTATTGCGCACATGTTTTAGGCACAATATCAACATGATGACTCCCAAATGATAAGGCACTCTCTTATCTCATATTATGTATGATGAAGAAACAACTCCATGCTCCATCGTGTCGAAATTAAAAAAAATACACAACGTTAGATTATACAAAGAATAAGATAAGCATCTGTTATACGCAGCTGAATCGTCATATGGCAAAATTGTTTTTCTGACTCCATTTCTTTCGCGGGCGTGAACAAAATACCATTGTCTATGGAGGCTTGATTTGTCTTGTTGATATACAATGTTCTTAATCGATAACTGTTTGTTTTGCTCCATGGCATGATAAGAAGATAAACGCCGAATGATTTATCGAAAGTAGAATCGTAGATAAGAAGACTATATAAATGCAAGTTTATTAGCATCTTGTTCACTTGAACTAATCTTGATGTGAGTTAAGCTTCGGAACTTGGATTGTATAAAATAGTAGAAAAACTTTCTTTCTCCGTGTTTGTGTGTATGCGCGCGCGCGCGCGCGTGTGTGTGTGTGTGTGTCTGCGCGAGTGTGTGTGTGAATGTGCGGACGACAAAGAGTGTGGTATGCGTATGTGAGGTGGGTGGGCTTTGTGTGTATGTGTGTGCGAGCGCTTGAGTGCGTGTGTGTATGTGCGTGCTAGCGTGTGTGCACAAAAGTTTAATAATCATTTTTGTTTGATTTACAAATTTTATAGAACGATGGTAAGCATTTTATATATTTAATTAAAGAAAAGGCAAACACATCATGATAAAGGTACACATATGTGTAAAGAAGTAAATAATGCATAAAGTGCTGTGGTAAGCTTAGTGGTAGCGAAAGAGAATGACAGTTAACGTAGACGCTCTATAGATGCGGTCGACATGAAATATACTTCATTGTCAGCATAATATGATAAAATATAATATATTATACCTTTACATTTTACCGATAAATGAGTATATCAGGAAAGTATAAATACTATACTACAAGCTTGGATAGATATGTTCTCCGAGAATGTTAGAAGGGAAATGAAAAGATTATAATAGTTCATTCAGTGACAGGAGTTTTAGCACTGTTGGTCCAAAATTTGAAATGCACTTTCACTGAAAATTCGTTATTCAGTGTCCGCCCGTTTATAGTTTTAAGAAAAATCTGAAGATTTATTTATTCATTACTTTTCGCTGTTTAAAGAAAATTATAAGTGAATTGCATCATATGATATTGTACTATACAAATAACAATTATTAATATTTTTTTTTGTACTGCTACGGACACAGTCACGGTATTTACTTTTATACGTGCACTAAGTTGTATTATGATTTTAAGTAGAAATTTTAACCATAAGTGTATTTATTGGATCGTGTCATTTCATGTCTAACATGTATGTAATATGAGTTTAACTTAGATGTTTGTCCTTGTTTTAAAAGCCAAATACATGTTTTATTTATTGATCTTACATGTAACTGTATGGCTGTGCAGCACCATTGAACACGAATCGTTATAGAAATATGTGTTCTATCAAACAAATCAGTTTCCGTTTAAGTTTTAGTATCGGGAAGATTTTACATTTTATCCCACCTCTGCCTGCATAGTGACTGTGTTCATCGAATGAATCGGCAACCAGCTAAGATTAAAGAAGATTTGATGAAAACATCTGATCATGTGCACAAAAGCACATGTATGCTACGACACATTGGTGTGTATCAAAGTATAAACAAATCATATGCTGAGTTCATAGCAAGTGTACTAATCGATGCAATTTAAATGAAATCATGCATTCAATAAGTTTAACATTTAAAAGTGGTATCTGACAGTTTTGACAAAAAAAACAAACAAACAAATAAACTGTTTTTATCCAATAAAGGTCCCGGGAAATGTTAAAATGTTTTACTATTCCCTGCATCTATCTGACAACTTGAAAAGTGAAGTATAACTCCCAAACTCGCCACATAAATATGTGTATGTACATCATATCTAAGCCACTCTACACAGTTAGCCTTTTAACTTACAGTTTTAAGAAAACATAACCATTGTGTTTTAAAAATAGAACGAAAATACTATTAATGGTGATTCATTGCACGTTGCGTACTTACCACTGAGGTAGCATCAGAGATCATGTAAATATTCCACCAAACAGTTTGATATTAACAAACTGTCGGATGCCAGTTTTAATAAACATAGCTTCTCATTAATAGTTTCTAAATATAACACATTATAAAATATTATTAAACCTCTTCATTAAGAAATTAGTATGTTGTATGTACATACTAAACAGTGATTACTTGTGCATTGTATTATACTAGTTCGGCACATTTATGTTATTGTGATACTAATGCGTCATGGTTTTAGAAATAGTTCAGCATTGTTCAGATTGTTGTTGATATGTTATTAAAAGTGAAAAAACTGTCTGTAAAATAAATTCCCCGTGCATATGTAATCTATGTTGTCAGTCATTATTGTTAAGTATCTCCCCTGGAATTATTTCAGTTACATAACTTGCATCGGACAGCGAAATGGCTTCTAAATCCCTCACACTCATACTCTGTGATCTATTGGGTTTGTTAGTTTGTTATCGACAATATATATGCGTAGCTCTGTAAGGTGGCTTGTTTCTTTGACAATTTAAACGCGTATTTTCAAGTGGGCTGTTTCTTCGACAATTAAGGGACTTAGCTGTTTGGGGGTTGGATGTTTCTACAACAATTTAGATGCGTATTTTTGGTGGGTTGTTTCTTCTACAATAAGAATTCATATCCTTTTTGAGGTTGTTTTATTTCTTCGACAGTTAAGATACGTACCCCTTCTTATCATAGCAATAGTAATCCCGTAAATCGAGATTGGATTTTTGTTTAAAGTGAGGTTATTTATGGTCAGTGTTTTTGTTTGTTGTCTTTTTTAAATTTCAAACATAGTCGTCATAATTTATTTTATCATATTTTGTCATTGCTTGCCTCTAGGTACACGGCATTACTTTGATAGTTTTGTTTTTAATTTATCTTTGAGACTTCCCCTGTTGGGAACACAAGTTTATCTTTTTTACCGAGTGATCGTTCACGGACGGTCGCTCTAGTGTTTTCTCTGTGTAGTCCCTCGTCTCCATGTCAATGTTAAGTCAATTTTCCATTTGAATGTCCTTTGTTGTTTTTAGTTTAGTGCTAATTAAAATGTAAATGTATGTTTTAACGACCTCGATCATATTTTGCAAGATCTGTTTTCGCGACTTCTCTACGTAGGGGTATTCAAAACGGCGAAGACAGATCCGAGTGCGACATACATGTTTTTTAACCCAACTTGTATATTCTTTGCAACTTACTTGTCGTTTCTATAATTTTCCTGTAAGCACATAAGCAAACGATACAAACAATAAACATTAATTACAGAAAACAAGTTTATTTAAGATGTTTACTTTAACCAAAAAGATGTAAAACGTATATGTATCAATGTATATTAATCAACTTAGAAAAAAAATAACAACAACAGCGGGCTAAGATAATTACTTCTTGGGATTAGAAAGAATTATGTAATACGCTGAAACAGCGGTAACATATTTACCTATCAAACTGCGTGTCTGTTTCTGTTATTAGGATAATGATGTACGATGCAAGGTGCTTTGAAGCATGTTGGTGTCTGTTTTAACGTCCTGCACAATTTTTTTTACGAAGCAAGTGCCAAGGCTTTATACATTTCAGTTAGACTGACTTGAGGATTTTCTCCTCAGGTTCTACTCTCATTATCTTTTCTCAAAGCACAACAGTACACTACTGGGTAATGAAGGATAAATTATACAAATAACCTATTTTTTCCGTCCATCCATCACATTTATCAAAGATTATTATATTCAGTATCAATCGAACAGATCATCTTAACCCAACTGAAAACATATACACGTTGTTCTTAGTTCGTAAGCATTCTTTTTGTACATCATTGTCAGTAAGTTAAGCCTACAAGGGTGGTTACGCTGATTTCTCATTGGCATTGATAGTTTAAGTCCAAGCATCTACATCTTTTAGGTTCATAGTTCCCCTACAATTACATAATTAGTCCACATAAATTTGTTTTATCTTGTGCTGCGTTTATCTTTTTGAGAATCGTTTTGCTAATATTTTACCTTTTAATGTACACCTTTATACGCCTGGTGCAACAGTCATATCGCCCCTTGCGAAAATAAGCCGGTACTTTAAATAACGCCATAACATTATATCATATGACATAAGCACGTTTCTTTTAATATACATTTAAGCTTTGGCTGTTCTAATATATACTTTCATTCTTCTAATATTAATATCTTATCATTAAAACTGATCAGTTTTCTGTACATTTTTCAAGAATACCTCTCAGGAAAAAATTCTAGGTTAAACTCACATAAGCGGACCAAGAACCAAGTCGGTATAATTGCCAACTGACCGCCCCAAATTGGCCATTTTCTTATTTGAGAAATGTCTTGTCACAGTGTATTTTCTTATAAGTAAACTTTTTATCATACCTATGTTCACACTTCTTATTATAATGACACCTTGTCCTATTCGCGTGCTCGAACACTTTAACACATAAATGTGCTAAATACATTTTAGTACATATAGTCTTCATATATAATCCTTATATCGGTAGCAATGTTTTATAACTGTAAGTGTCAAGCATTGGTCGTTGTCCGAAAATGTACAAGGGCTAAAATGCCGTCAATGTGTTTGGTAACAACTATGTGCTGAGGAGACGTGTTCATGACGTGAGTAGCCGGTAAAGTCATAGAATTGGACATTGGACATGTGTTTTGGACATTTATGACGAAATCTCAAGAATTGCATTACCTCTTTACTACAAATAATTAAACGTATAATCCATTGATAGTAGCATATTTGATTAATTAAGCAGTGTATAGATATATATTCCTTGCTTAATACTGAATAAAGAACAACTCATGAATGGAGAAAGTTTGTTAAAATTATTTTAATAACAAACACAGGTGCGTTGTACTTGCGACATTTAACAAGTGAATGCGCTATACACTAGTGTTTTGAGTGTGCGTTACCCTCTTGCAATAGAGATGAATTATCTTGTACCTGAACAATAAATGTAGGAAGTGCATTTCACTTAAACATAACAAGAGAACCTTTTTCAAATTCATGGGAAATAATAAGAACTGGCATTTAGATGGAAACGGAAAGATACATTCTTGTAACTTTAGAAACTTGGTAGACTGTTTGCTTTCATAGTCAATGAGGAAAAACAATATATGACAAGAGGATTCTGATGTCGTTCATTGAACAGAACCGAAGGGATATCACAATTGGTAGGCACGTTTAAGATTATTATCTGACGCAAATAAAACTTTGAATATGACTTGAGAGTATTTAAATAACTTGCTTATGTAGAAAGAACGTTTACAGGTTTTGTTAAGGATTTGTAAAACGTGTGTTACGGTAAGGTAGACTTAAATTCCGCATTATAACCGACATATATATGCACAAACATCGCAAAGTATTAACGATTACTTTTTCATACAGGATTAGTTATTTACAGCGTAGCCAATACCCTCAATATGACTTGACTGCATTGCATTATATTGATGGGATTTTGATTATCACATGTAACACTTACTTGTACAGAAGGAAAAAAGAGTTTAGATGCTCAGATTGTTTAGAGATCAACGATTTCATATATTGTTTTTTTTAGAAGAAATGCACATACAAGAAAGCATAAAAAGAGACATCGACATTTTTTTTTACAAAAAGTGTATCCTTTATTATCTACATATAGGTAGACACGAAAAGGTCCTATCAAAATTAACACGTATATTTAAATTCAAACTACCACTAGACAAAGGCAAACAGGTTAAGTGTAAATGTGACAAAAAACACAGAGACGTATGTTTGAGTAGTAGCTATTATAAATAACATTATCTTACCATTCAAAATACAAAAACATAGTTTTACACATTATAATTGAAGACGACGTAAAATATGATGTTGGTGATTGTCCTTAGTATCTTATCAAAATACGAGGGTTGCTCAATTAGTGTATTTTTGTCATAAAAACCAAACCTCTTGAGTAAATTAAGTGACACTTAGTAAATATACGAAGTAACATAGATACTATACGAGGAATAATTTTACTTGAACTTCGTTAAGTAGTATAAATTATATACATAGTTGAATTACATACGTAAAAGAATCCAGCTTTGCTCAGCTCCAAAAGTTTCGTAGCGTTAACGCCATTAAACATCAAGAAAGCGCCGCACTTTTTTTTTTCGCGAAATCGCTAACAATTTTAATGCGCTCCAGGTGCCTGGTTTACCATAAAGGGAATGTGTTTTTGTACAACTGGTTGTCGAATGATCGAATTGCGATCTTTGTCGCCGGAAGTAGTTCCGGGAGATTGTGCAATCGCCGTAATTGTGGGGAAGACCCGGAATTTCATATTAGTCAAATCAGGGGAGTATCTTGGGTGCACAAGTAGTTGGATGCCAAGCAGGCCTATCTTCAGATCCTGACGTTGTCCAAACTGAGAGTTTGATTTATAATTGAAGTGAGGGATCCAAGTTTTGTCGAGCGTAATTATCTGGTCAAGAAAACGTTTTTCGCCACCTCGGACCGATGCAGTAGTTCGTTAAACAGTTCACCCGCCGTTCATTCTCTTTATTCTTCAACAGTCTAGGCACCCAGCGCGCACTAACCTTTGATTTGCCAAGGTCATGTGTTTGATTTCGATTTACTATTAATTATGATAAACTTAACTTTTCTAAAATTAATCGCCCATGTATCACTATTCATTTTACCTCTGTGTTCGAAAGTGACGCCGTCACACTTTCTGGCCATCCCTCGATCTGCTCCTCTTTCAGTGACTTGCACGAAGGTTATGTTGATGACTTACGTATCATTTCTAAAGCTTGTTTCAGTGTTTTACCAAGTCCAACACAAAACTTAATTATTGCGCGCATTACCATATCTGTTAATGAAGTCATCGCGTCAAAATATGTTTAGCAGCTGATAGATACACAATGTAAAATTTAGTTACGAAAATTGTTACCAAAACAGTATTCAAAGGAAATGACTTCATGAAGTTTTTTTGCGTCTGGTAATTTGGCGTCATTGTTTCTACCTCAATTAGTGTTATTTTTGTGCCAAATGAATCGATCAGAATTAGGAAAAAGACGGTGCCCGTCAGCATGCGTCATATAGGTTCCTACAGATACAGATATTTTACTATTAAAAGAGTTATGATCAGTAAGATGTAGGTGTCATGTACATATTGAGTTCATATTATCGTTAACCAAATTGATCAACACATATTTATAAAAACGGTTTCTGATTCAGAATTCTATAAACCCATGATACATCTCTTGAAAATAATGTTTAAATAACTGAATTTTCACTTTCGATCAATAAATCTTTAAAGACAATGTTTTTTCTACAGATTTATTAGAACATATTATGGGCATATGTGTTTCGTTTTCAAAGCATATTGTTAACAACAACATCAAAACATACTCATAAACAAGGAACTATACACTAATTAACTAACACAATTTTGGTTAAATAATGAAGCATCATATTGTAATCATGTTTAAATAATTTGCTTTGCATTTTATGTTTTATAAGGAGCCAGAAACCACAAAGTTAAGTTGTTATTGTTTAAGGATAACACAACATATTGACCAAATGACATGTTCCACTAAATTTATAACAATAATAACAATAATATAAATTACATGTAAGCAGTTTGTAATGAGAATACAAGTAATATAGACATATATGATTATTTCTCATAAAGTTAGATTTGAGTTAGATTGAAGCAAGCCAAATAAAAGTACAAATGGCGATATTTCTAAATCGTACATAGCTTCTGCTTTAATCCCTACTTCCCCTAAAAGCAAAAATGTTTAACGGGCAACTTAAATATTATATTTACAGGCTCAATAATAAGAAGAGAATTATCGACATAAATCCTGTGCAAACAATGGAGCTTTTAACTTTAAATGGTGTAAAACAAGACTTCGACTTTGAATACACATAAGGTTCTACGTTGTCAGGATAATAGAGTTATGATTTTGGGTAAAATAGAATATTCAGCTTTTAAAAGTACATGGCTAGACAGTCATGCAAATGAAATATAATTGAAATGATAGGCAGGAATATATGCCGCTACAGAACACTGGATGGATTGATATGTTTGCAAGAGGTTTACGCACGGTTACTAAATACGAATGTTTTCATTTCAGTTACACAAGGAAAAAATGAAATTTTATTTTACTTCAAAATTCATTTGATAACCAAAATACAAGTACTTTCATTTAAAATAACTTTAAAAATAAATGAAATAAAATGTGTAGGAGTTTGGAACTAGAGCACATACACATAAATTATATATTTTCATTAACATAATAATAAACTAATAAACATATCTTATATACATTTCTTAAATACATATATAATATAATATTCCTTTGGTTAAAAGTATTTGTATATACAAATACTATATACTATATATATATATATATATATATATATATATATATATATATATATATATATATATATATATATATATAAATATATATATATATATATATATATATATATATATATTTATATATATTTATATATATATATACATTTAACCTAAAGAAAGACTGATAATTAGTGACATGTTGAATGATACAACTTTTAATGGACAGTACAGCTATACATACATGGTTTTTTTAATAAGAAGGAATATTGCGGGAATAATGTAGGCAGCACAATAAAATCATACATACATTCAACACAATATTAACCTTGATATGTAATCAGAGTTTACAATATTTACACCATTTTACCATATATATTTTATCTTTTTACAATATCAAAAACATTATAATTATATTATAATGTTACATTATAATATGTTTATTATAATTAAAATAACAACAACAATATTTAATGAAATATGAAATTAAATATAATAAATATTAAACTATAATTATATTTAATATATGATAAAATGATAGCACATTCTAATACAATATGCCACCTTTTAAATGTCAGAGCTATATTTCGAAAATAATTATCTTTATGCGAATATATTATACAAAGACTAAAAATCCTTGCACTTCCGAAAACACACATATACCAAGACCATACATCATTTGACATCATGTTTGTTTTAATGTGTTTTATATACAGTATACTATTATTATATGCCAATGATGGTTTATATCCAAATACATTCAGCATACATGCCATTCGATTAGGGTGTTTCTTATTTTTAAGTTTAAGTGTTCTTTACTCCTCATTAGGGCTTTACACATATTGATCAAACATAAATTAATAAAAAATACACACAATTTTCAAATATGTACAATTGCCTTGTACACATGTAGGAGTGTACATCTACACAAACATCATAATCCAGGAAACTTTACGAAAAATGTACTACATAAAGCGATATCACATTGCAGTACAGTTAAGTAAAATCGACAGATTGTAACGTATATATGCTACCATTTTCATAAATGTAATCCCTAATATATACACTCTACGTTAACTTATGACATTCAGTTTGGAAGCACTTGAAAAGAAACGTTTCATGCCGTATCACAAATCATAATAAACTAGAAATTTAGTCAAAATTCGTAGCGATGGACTGTTGTCGCATGTGTAAAATGAGTAAAATATATACACACCCTATATTACTAAGATCTAAAGTTTGCATTGCATTTAAACTAATTTTTTTCAACAAAAATATTCTTTTCTTTATATCTAACACATACTAAGGCTTATGCTGTATATAATTGGGCTGTATTTAGATAAATGCATTGATTTTGTTTTCTCGTCGCAATAAATATTCAGAATAAAATCTGTCAACTTCTCGTTGCAAAGTATAATACTGACGTCGTTTGTAAAGCAAATTTTCATATGATAGTGTCACATTTATGTTTATACATATGTGCTATGCGTTATACAAACAAAATGCCGATTAAAGTACTGAAACTCCTTGTTCCTCCAGTGCTATTACAGTAGATGATGTCTGACTGGAAAGATAAAAAGTACATATGTTAAAATATGAATTCCAGTATGGTTATCATTATTTACGATAGTTTGTGGTTTAATTTGACATTTATCGCCAGTAATATACAAATTCTTAACTGAAGTTTATAATTATATGTCTTACGAAAGTAAAAAATCTTGGCGAAGAAAAATTATATCAACGAGAAATTATATGGAAAGCGAATCTTAACAACCATTCGATAAGTGTGATACGATAGAAGAAAACAGATGTAACTTATTAGCAATGCACAAGTGTTTACCCAATTCATATAATTTTATACGACCCATTTAGGAGCTATGTAGCCAGCAAAACAAACAAACAAACAAACTCACTCCAGCTGGTCCTGCAAGCTCTTCATCTTAATAAGCGCCATGTCTAGCTGGTGTCGGGCCTTCCAGAGGTGCATCTCACATATAGGGTCTTTACATTTGTGCTTCTTGTTTATATCAATAGCGGTAAAAACCGACTGTTCGAATGTCAACGATTTTCCCATACTCTGAAAATGGCCCAATTTAATAATTTAGAAATTGATTTCATGACAAAATTGAACACCATATTTGGAAGACAACGAGCGATAAAAACAACCGTTGACATGAAACAAACAATAGTTTTACTTTATTTAAACATATGCGTATCTTATAGAGGAAACTTACAAATAATAGATACAACAGATAAAATCTTTATCCTTTTCTTAAAACATGTAATTTTCTGTCTTCCAAAATACTGAAAATGACAACCAATTTGAATGAATTTAAACTTTTGTATCTTCGCAATATGCATCTACAATCAAGAATTCTACTGTTATTTAAGGCTATCATTCAATATAATTGTTTTTAACTTCTTGTGCTGTTAAAACATAATATATGAACAAATTGAAAAGAAAATACGTATACATAAAAGAAAAAACAACATCCGAGTGTGTATGTAGATAATGGTATATACTTACAAGGCTGACAAGCTCACAACATCCACACTTGTCGTATTTCTTGAGACACTTGCGGCCCGACTTGAAATACAAATGTTCCAAGGCTAGCAGTAACACACCGAGGAACACCCCGGCCGCCAATAAGATGAAGGCACTGATAAAGTTCAAGATGCCAATTTTGTTGTTGCTCGTTTTCTTCTTGTCTTTCTTGGCATGACATGCCCCGGACAACCAGAAAGCTTGCAGTCGCTCGATCTCTCCTGTAAAGTGAAACAGCAGACAGTGTCAGATAGTATATATTAAAATGCAAGAATCAAGGACGACGTCTAAAGTATCATACAGCAAAAACAATATCAGAAATGGAGGGAATTTACATTGAATATAAATTGTACATTGCGAAATACGGCTTCATGCCTCAAGTCCAAAATATAGTTTTTGAAACTTTTGCTTTGATCATGCCGTTTTTTATTTATAGAGATATATAGATGTATGTATATATTAACTGAACTAAATAAATAGGGAAAAAATCTGACTTATACTCAATCTTGAAACATAGTCACTTACACATAAATTCATCATTTCTACTTTAACTTTAGAATAGATATATATTTTTAACAATATATAGCTTTTCTTAAAGATAGTTTAAAGGATATGGAATCATGACACCGTCCTAATAGAATCCCAGCATATATAAATTTTAACTTTATTAAAAGTAAGGTTTACACATGCAAGCTTTATGTAATTGTGACAAGACATTACAGTTACATGTATAGGAAACATAACAGTTACACTGTGCGCACAATTGTTGATCGTTCATTATTCCTTAAATGTGTTCCTGGCTTCACTGTTAAATAAAATATTTTTGACATTAAGACAGTAAACCATATTCATGTCACAGAATTTCATATTCATGTGAAGACCAAACACTTGAATTATAAATTTAGCTCATCTTCGGACGGCTGATGTTGACGTGCGTCAGAAAAGGCATGGTATTGTTAAAACATAAATTGGACTCTATTTTACGTTTTGAATCAAATAAATGCCATTCTTGTAGGCGTTTGTACTGGAGACTGCTAAAGTTACCTCACCTAGGGCACGTCTGGCCAATTTATCATTATTAAAACAGCATGTAAAATATTATGTGAGGCTTCAAAATATATTGTATATATTATACTTACATTTGTATGTTTAGTAATGAAGCATGACTTTTCTTTGAATACAGTTTGTTAAGATTTTCTATATACCGGATAACTTCATCTTTGATAAAGATAACAAAAATAGACCTACCATTGTATATAAGATCAAGTAGAATCTTATCAACTTCTGGTTTCAGCTCTGAGCCCTTCTTGAGACCGACGCCGTATCCTGACATAGCGTACCATTTACCCACAGTTAGAAGGGAGCAGGTCTCATCGCGGCCCGCCGTATACTCCAGCACATTGGCGTCATAAATAAAAGCATGTATACTCCTGTAAAACAAGATGATATAAGGAACATATGAAAAGGTCCTATCAGAATTATTATAGATATTTACATCTGAACTACCTCAAGACAAAGGCGTAGAAGTAAATGTTTGACACCCAAAAACAGCACGCACACATAAAACAACAACAAAAAACAAACAGAGATGCGCTGAAGTTATTCATTACAAATGAACTAACAGGAAGCACCTGCATCGGTAGTTATAATTGTTAGAAATGTTATATACAAACAAATTACATTTCTCGGTTTTAATAAGAAATACTAACTCTTCTGTTAAATTGGCCAACGAATATTCGTTTTTTTGTGCAAATTTGTTATAATATAACCGATTCATTAAGTATTAAGAGATAGATACGTTTGTAAATGTGTTAGCACTGCATTAACGAAAGGTGATAGACATCACAGAAAACCATTATAAAGATAAATCGTATCAAACAGAAAAACAGTTAATCATAAATAGAAAGCAAAAAGTAAAAAAAAAATGATTTGTTACAAATGTCATTGATTGCTGTGTTTGGTTTGTTTGTCATTACCTTGGTAATAGTGAACAGTTCTCTAAATCTAGCGTCAGAGTTTAAAGGACGAGTCTATGAAACTACGGAGACACATCACTTTCATCAATGATTTCAATTTATACATATCGTTGCTGTAGATCGTGTTCCAGAAGAGTTACATTTATATGAGGATCCTTGCTGGCATGGGGTGAATAGTTTAACTGTTGTATGTATCTCATGCATCAAGTCACAATTAATAATGCACGTGTGCTTGATGCTTGATCCATCGGCATTTCGATGGATGTCCTTTGTATTCGGCACTGCAGGAGAGGCGATAAAGCTATCTATATGCTAACCAATACGCACCACTACAATTTGGCTTCGCTTTCCTGTTCATGTCCTTATTTTTTGTTTTATTTTTCTCTATGATTTTCCTTTGACCAATGCTAGTAGATTTATTGCACTTACTGGTTTTTAAGAGACAGTTTTGCAGAAGTGATATCGGGCTGTGTGTATTTCTTCATATAGTTGTGCATCTTTCTATAATTGTACAGTAGGTTAACATCCGTGCTACTGTTGGCTATGGTAGCAAACTTGAAGTGTGGTGTCAGCTTTGTAGGGTTAAGTAGCTGTAAATAAAATAATATGATTATATAAGACTAACACTTATGACACAATTTGATATACAGCAGCTGATTTACAATATCAACTTTTTGCTCCCAAAAAACTTTATGAAAATTGTTTTTGAATGATAAATACATAAATGGGTTATTGTAAATTAAGAAAGGTGCATGCACAATTCCTTAAACATAGATATAGTTCTGTTAAAATTTCTAGAAGAAATGAATGCGGTAGCAACATTATTATATAGCATACTGTTAGTTTCCATGGAAAAAAGATCAGTTAATTGCTTTACAATTATCAGACATATTCAGATATTACAAAATTATAGCAATTGATAAAGAGAAGACACCGAAGCTTTCTTTTCAAAATAAACATATTAACTAGAAACAAACGAAATCAAATTTAATTTCTGAAACCTACCCTCCAATCTTCTATTCCTGACAGGTCATAATATTCGTCTATTGTGATCATAAAAGCAGCTAGGTTGGCGGTATAACTGGCGAGGAAGACAAGGGCAAACAAAGCCCAGACGTTAGCGAGAAACCTGCTAGACACCCCACGGGGCACGTCGATGGACACAGCAGCCCCGAACAGCATGGCCCAGATCAGCCAGAATGATCTGAACAAAGAGAACTTGTGCTCTGAAGAAGAGAAAGAAAGATGACACAATATCATCTATAT
The DNA here is from genome assembly GCA_007844125.1 of Sinonovacula constricta. Lineage (NCBI taxonomy): Eukaryota > Metazoa > Mollusca > Bivalvia > Cardiida > Solecurtidae > Sinonovacula > Sinonovacula constricta. Next base: position 33,851,969 of record CM017571.1, on the reverse strand, counting down.
ACGATTTCTTACATTCCACTCACAGCTTTTTCATCATATGCAATATGGACTTATAGAAACGTATTCTAAGGAATGTGCAGAATTGTTAATACAATCTTGATGAAAATCCAGAATGTCATTAAAATCTCTGAATAATCAATCAAATTGACATTTTGAGAAAACAAGATTGGACGTGCCTGAGGATTAATCAAACCACTTCGCTTTAGAACAGACGTATTGGTGGTAAAATTTTCTAGCACATTATGCAAAGTGTGGAATATTCTGTTATATCAGTTAGGGTTACGTTACAATTTCACGCTTTGTCTGCAGAATAATAATATGTCTACGGCGCTTCTTCAGGTTCATTCAGATTACACAAATATACCTCAGTGTTGATTTAATATTCAGGAAGGTTCATGTACAGTTGTTAAAGTTGTAGTTTTTTATTTAAAATAAATTTCTATCTCATGATGGATAGCTTTAATGCAAAACAGTCGACTTTCTATGTCAAAATAGTTAACTATGAGCAATAGCTTTCTGATGACGTCCAGGTCACTTGTCAAAAAATGTGTGTGTATCATGCGGGGATCCAAAGACGATGCAACAGAAAATGCTAAGCATGTTAATTTGGGATTTGAGGATGACTTGATACGCCATTTGATATGTTTTTTTTTACTCTAGCCGATATGATCCGATTGGTCAATTTAAGTCCTTTCCATATGAAGGATTATAGAAGACGGGGACTAGAAGCCACGCTGCCAGTCTCCGACGCGGGGGAAGTCGGTCACCTTGAACGTATCGCTACGGTCGCTCAGACATTTATCATTGTTAGTTGTTTTAATAAGAAACCCCAATTGCTACTTGCAATGTTGATGCGAAACAATACTGTATTGACAACAGACGCATCTGATAATGAACGAATTTTTAGTTTCATTTACACCGTTTGAATCAGATCAAATATATGAGAGCGTCCGCACGAAACAGTCTCAATACGTTTACGATATGTCATTTTAAACCATAATTACAAACTGTACGTCCGGCGATCGTGGCGTAGTGGAGTAGTCACGGATTGTTAACCTCCCTGACTGCCTAGCTTTACAACACCTTACTTGGGGTCGTCAAGCTGAACTGAGTTGCGATGTATTTCCAAAAAGCAACATGCAATCTATACTCTCAGCATATGTTATAATATACTCACCTACTGTTGATGTTTCTCCTTGGGCCAAACCGCTCGGGCTGAACCATTCAAATATAAATATAGAGGCACCCGTGGCATGTACGCTGAATATCAGTATAAGGATCCAGGAATAAAAGTCATAGGGTTCTGGAACAAAGGGAATAGGTAGGTAGGTAGATAATACCAAGTTATAGTCTACTTTCAAGCTACTGCTCGTTCAGCCGACTTTACAGTTAACCCCCTGGTCATTAGGTATATTTGTCAATCCCGTACTATTGCAGCCGACAAATGGCGCTGGGAAGTCATATTACTGACCCGAATAACCCTCGCAGGTACCCATTTATACACCTGGGTGAAGTGGAATAATTCTAGGTAAATTTCTTGCTCAAGGAAATTAGCGGTGACCTGACCGGGGTTCGAACCACGGACCCCGTGATCTGGAGTCGTGCGTCCTACCACTGGACTATTCCGCTTCATATAGGAACGTACATGTGTACTTATATCTAACATATAAATTGTGTTGAGGAACACTCACGTCCATTACCATTTTCTTGTAGATAGGACACAATTATTTCGAGCCGATAATTGAACTTGTTTTTGACACATAAACATTTAAATATGCCCAGAAATGTTTAAAAACGTAATTGTTTAATTAAATAATTAAATGACTTTGTGTGAAAATACCTTATTTATATTTCAGTATAATAAATATGTAGTCTGTTTTCTTATTTTTTAGTTTTGTTTAGATTATTTCCGGAACATTCTATCGTGTATTCGCACAACAACAAATTGATGTCACAAATATATTATGTATGTACTTTATCTGTTTTCGGAACCAAGACAGAAAGATTGAAACTTTGACATGGTCTTTCGTTTCACAATTTATTTTGACTTGTACGATTGCTTTTGTTTTCTTTACAGTGAAGAGGACATTTTATTGTGTATGATTTTAAAAAAAAATAACTCATCTAAAATGCAGTTGAAGACGCATTATGCCATAAGTTATTATTGAACTTTGGGTCTTGTTTGCCTCTAAACCTTATTTGGTATTCTTTAGATTCGGGCATTCAACTAAATCTTTAGAAAAAAGTAGTTGCAAGACGATTCATAGTGTTAAAATAACTCTTTACGTACAAATAAGTGTTTTTACAAGCAAAGTAGTTGTCAAGTCTTAACACGCACTGATTAAGTTTGAAAAAAGTACGACGTCTTTTAAATCTAGATCGTGTATTTAGTTATCTTTGACATTTTAGAGTCAATGAAAAAGCCCCAAATGATGCCGTTATTCTATTGTTGCTCGATTAAGAAATCATTTTGACGCTAAGAGCCAAAGTTCTTGACTCTCCGGAAATAAACTACCACTTCAAATGGCATCTGATCGTCTGCAAAATGTTGGAAAGCTATTATAAAACTATTTTACATATCAACATTTTAAAGATTCGTTCATGTAAGTTGAAAAATATTTTAGTTTTACACCATAGTTTCTTTAATTGTTGCAGTATGCCTTCGTACTATTTTAATAGTATCACTATGCTTTAATGCATTAATGCAGGGTAAAAAAACCTGTTTCCCTATATACTGACCTAGAAAAGCATACGGTGATATGGCACCCTTCCTGATAGAAACCATGATGGTGATGCCAGACTCCAGGTACGAGACCGAGAAGTCTATGGCCTCGTTCCGAACTTGGTTTATTATGAAGGCCGTCAGCACCATGTCCGCTTTGCCGTCCAGTACCTCCTTTACTAAACCTGACCACTCGCCGTTCTATAAAGAAACAGAAACCATAGTCATGTTGTCATCACCGCCACATTTATTTGGTGTCATTTTATTATTTTAAAATTCATAAACAGGCAGTCTCATTTCGAATGTATAAGTCATACATAACTTAAAATATTCATTTTCCTTTACAAGAATGCAAAGTCTAAATTTATTAGCTTAATTATTTGATCTCTTATTGTTTCATTATTTAGTAGTATCATAACGAAGAATTATAAAACATTTTAATGGAATAAATCGTCTGTTAATATCGAAGTAATTAGAGCTATATTGGTATCGGTAACATATAAATAATGAGAAAATATCAATATCACAACCAATTCGTATTTAATGCATATTTATCGTGGGAAATAGCTGGTCTCTTACAAGACGTTCAGAAACTTCATACAACAGCTACAACTTGTTTTAGTGACGCCTATTTGACAATTGCATGTTTAGACAAATACAAATAAACACGCAAAACTATCATGCCTTGAACACTTAAAAACAATTATGTCTATTAAATTAATCGGAGTCAAAAGAAAATAGTATATATTAGGACTAAACCGAAGTTTTCTAATTGAAATTTTCCATAGTTTATTAAGCTCAACACCAAACATACATGTACATAAGCATGATGCAGAGCGCTTAAGTATGTCTATGAAAGCAACTTGATGGTTGATGCATTAGCGTCGCCGACTTGTAACTCTTCCCCCACTCACCGTGTGAGTTTTGGTCCCGACTAGGGAGAGGTTTTCCAGTTAACCTGCGAAGAGCCAGTAGTTCTATGCAAACACATGTCTTGGGTCTTCAATCACAAATAATTGGATTGTGTCAGTCGAATGTAACAACAACAAACAGTACAAAAACATGCTCTTTTGAATCGTGTTGACAATTTCTATCAATCCTGCTAGGAGGACAGTTTTTTTAAAGGCGTCATTATACACTTACATCATCTCTGACACCCCATTGTCCATCTGGCACGTCATACAGCTCAAAGTCGAACCTCATCTTGTCGGCCAAAACTTGGAGGACCTCTATACATAGGCCTGTGCAGCAGTATCGCACTGTGTCATTGGACGTACCGTTCCTTGAACCGATTCAGTAATAGACATACAAAATATGCTTGTTGACATGTAAAATACATTCAGTCTAGGTCGGTTCATCTGGCAAAGCGTTAAAATTCAAGCCTGCTTTTAAAAGGTTTAAAGATAAACTGTACTTTTTCGGCTAAAACATGTCTCTTTTTAGCGATTTTGTAAAAGTACATACAGCCTCTGTTGACATATGTTATAATACAGTGTCAAAATATGGTAATTATTATTTATACGAGAAAAAGATTATCCTGCTTGCTGAAACGAAAGGTTTGGTGTGACATCATAGGGCCAGATGGTACGATATATGTACCAAACTGTGACATAACAGGGCCATAGATAATGATATATAACCCAACTGTGACATAATACGGCCATAGGGTACGAAATATTACCCAACTGTGAAATAACGGGGCCAGAGGGTACGATATATTACCCTACTGTGACATAACACGGCCAGAGGGTACGAAATATTACCCTACTGTAACATAACAGGGCCAGAGAATATGATATATTACCCAACTGTGACATTATTTGGCCATAGGGTAAGATATACTACCCTACTGTGACACAACAGGGCCAGAGGGTATGATATATTTCCCAACTGTGACATAATAAGAACAGATTGTACGATATATTACCCTATTGTGACATAATAAGGCGAGAGAGTACGGTATATTAACCTACTGTGACATTATACGGCCAGAGGGTACGATATATTACCCTACTGTGACATAATAAGGCGAGAGGGTACGATTTATTACCCTACTGTGACATAATAAGGCGAGAGAGTACGGTATGTTACCCTAGTGTGACATTATACGGCCAGAGGGTACGATATATTACCCTACTGTGACATAATAAGGCGAGAGGGTACGATTTATTACCCTACTGTGACATAATAAGGCGAGAGTGTACAGTATATTTACCCTACTGTGACATAACAGCCAAAAAAGGGTACGGTATATTTACCCAACTGTGACATATCTCGGCCAGAGGGTACGGTATATTTACCCAACTGTGACATAATAAGGCGAGAGGGTACGATACATTACTTAACTGTGACATATAAGGGCGAGAGGGTACGATACATTACCCAACTGTGACACAAAAGGGACAGAGGGTACGGTATATTACCCAACTGTGACATAACTGGGCCAGATGGTACAGTATATTTACCCTACTGTGACATAACAGCCAAAAAGAGGGTACAGTATATTTACCCAACTGTGACATATCTGGGCCAGAGGGTACGGTATATTTACCCAACTGTGACATAATAGGTCCAGAGGGTGCGGTATATTACCCAACTGTGATATAATAGGGCTAGAGGGTACGATATATTATCTTTCTGTGACATAATAAGGCCAGAGGGTGCGGTATACTATCCTTCTGTGACATAATAGGGCCGGAGGGTGCGGTATATTACCCAACTGTGACATAACTGGGCAAGAGTGTACATTATATTTACCCTACTGTGACATATTAGCCAAAAAGAGTGTACGGTATATTTACCCAACTGTGACATATCTGGGCCAGAGGGTACGGTATATTTACCCAACTGTGACATAATAGAGCCAGAGGGTGCGGTATATTACCCAACTGTGATATAATAGGGCTAGAGGGTACGATATATTATCTTTCTGTGACATAATAAGGCCAGAGGGTGCGGTATACTATCCTTCTGTGACATAATAGGGCCGGAGGGTGCGGTATATTACCCAACTGTGACATAACTGGGCAAGAGTGTACATTATATTTACCCTACTGTGACATATTAGCCAAAAAGAGTGTACGGTATATTTACCCAACTGTGACATATCTGGGCCAGAGGGTACGGTATATTTACCCAACTGTGACATAATAGAGCCAGAGGGTGCGGTATATTACCCAACTGTGACATAATAGGGCTAGAGGGTTGGATATATTACCCATCTGTGACATAATAGGGCCGGAGGGTGCGGTATATTACCCAACTGTGACATACCTGGGCCAGCGTGTACAGTATATTTACCCTACTGTGACATAACAGCCAAAAGGAGGGTACGGTATATTTACCGAACTGTGACATATCTAGGCCAGAGGGTACGGTATATTTACCCAACTGTGACATAATAGGTCCAGAGGGTGCGGTATATTACCCAACTGTGGCATAAAAGGGCTAGAGGGTATGTTATATTTACCCAACTGTGACATAACTGGGCCAGAGGGTGCGGTATATTTACCCAACTGTGACATAACTGGGCCAGAGGGTGCGGTATATTTACCCAACTGTGACATAACTGGGCCAGAGGGTACGGTATATTTCCCATCTGTGACATAATAGGGTCAGACGGTAGGTATATTACCCAACTGTGACATAACAGGGCCAGAGGGTACGATACATTACCCAACATACACATAATAGGGTCAGATGGTATAGTATATTACCCTACTGTGACATAATAAGGCGAGAGGGTGCGGTATATTACCCAACTGTGACATAAAAGGGCCAGAGGGTACGATATTTTACCAAACTGTGACAAAATAAAGCGAGAGGGTACGATATTTTACCAAACTGTAACATAATAAGGCGAGAGGGTACGATACATTACCCAACTGTGAGATAATAGGGCCAGGGGGTACGGTATTTTGCCCTACTATGACATAATACGGCCAGAGGGTACGAGGGTATTACCCAACATAGACATAATACGGTCAGAGGGTGCGGAACATTACCCAACTGTGACATAACGGGGCCAGAGGGTAGGGTATATTACCCTACTGTTACATAATAGGGCCATAGGGTACGATATATTACCCTACTGTGACATAATTGGACCAGAGGGTACGATATTTTACCCAAATGATTTACTACAACCTTCATGTGAATCTGGTCAGGGATTGCGAATAGCTATGCCAGACGGTGTTATGCACTATATTGTACAATAACACCAGATGCACCCTTGATTTGTTAAGTAAGTAAGTATATTTCCCTTAGGATGTGTATGTATATGATGTTGTGCGAGAGAGGTGGGGCAGTCTGGAGGACATAGAGAGGAGTCCACATCTATCCAGCGCGGGTGTGTGTCGGCAGTCCAGCCGGCAGCTGGCTTGGCCGGGGTGCGGTTCGAGCCATGATTCAATGTTTAAGTTGCAGAAGACTTTGTTCCTGCCTTCATCACCGACGATGTTTTCGTCAATCCATTACTACGCCACATTGGGTTGTTTATATTTAATTAGCGCTATATGTTATCATTTGATAAATTAATAAAAGTGCATGGGTAAAGTCTTCTATCAACAACGATATTATGCGACTTTCCATGAGATGAAAACTAACCAGTTAACTGACTGACTGTTAACCCAACATTCCACAGCGTATTGGCCACATTGGCCATCCTCCCCTGGCGGCACATATATCACAAACGGCGGCTCCTGTTTGGTCACCAGCCGGAAGTATCTGCGTTCCGGACGTCCGAGAGGTGGTATTCGCCCCCCACCAGGCCATAATATCTCATTGGTTTCCATCTTAAGTTCCTGTCGCTTATCCACAATTGCTGGAAATAATCGACCTACCTTAAAAGGAAAAGTTAGCGTATAAAAAGTTTATAACCGTCAAGAACAAACAGTTCGGGAATAATAAAAAAGTAAATTAACAATAGGTCATACAGATTTAAACAATTTTCTTTTTTCTTGAGGTATTGCATATTGTGACAATAACGTTATTTAATATTGTTCTAAAAAATAATTGTGTTATTATTCAGAACGCTTTTGATTATTTTTATTTAATCTGTGATGCCATTTTTATTTCACTTAACTGAAACAATAAACTTTAACAGAATGACATTTATAATTCTCATGCAAAAATTTAGAGACCTGTTACAAAAGAAAATAGCATGCTGTATACACACTATTCATAGTGACTTGTTTATATTTCTATTTGATTTTTTTTTTAAAACATTGCATCTTACCGCATTTATAACTTACCTGCGAGTATCCTCTTCTTGTACGTCCCCTGTGTACCATAGGCCGGACGTTATACAAAAACAGCTCTATGTGCCGTATGATGCCGTTGTCAGTAAATGAAACGTCCAGGCCAGAGTCACTTACCACAACATTCTTCATGTACCTGAACAGAATGAAGTCTCAATAAGCATTTTCCTAAGAAAACAATGTTTAAAATGCATCCAATGCTATTTTAGACCTAATCAGTACCGTGATCAATTATTTCTTTTAACGCATGTTTCCTACAATATATCTCGTACAAATTGTAAGTTAACAAGGTTATAAACATGTACATTAATCAGTATTAAAGAAATTTATACAACAATTGTTTATTGAAATAAATATTCTTGAAATAAAATTATGTTTTCTGCGTGGCCATGTTCAGAATCTCATCTGCTTCTATTGACTATACTGCACTGTTTCTAAAAAAATAAAATTAATTGCTGTCCTCACAGTTATTTCTACTGTAAGTAAATATGAATTTTGCCACAAATTTCTTTGTGAATATGATATCCATTGATATGAATTCTACCCTTTAAAGAACTCTGTATTCTACCTGTAAATGATTTCCCCATCGGTCCAGCTTGAGACGTTCCCCGAGCTGCAAGAGTAGTCCGGCTGTAGGTCGGTGGTGGCCAGCAGTCCGTCCCGGACCATCTGCTCCAAGCCGCCTGTCCAGAACTTCAAGGCCAAGTCAATAGACTGCTCCACCATCTCCATGCTGCGGTTCTGGCTTATTACTAAATCAAGATTATATACACAAAATAATATTATAACAATTTTATAAAAATATATATTATACGTACATTAGACTATACTGTTTCATGAAAAAGCGACCGGTTATTATTTTATAATATTTAATAAAACGCTCTAAACATATTTAGACGTCATCAACTAAGTAATAAAACGTTTAAAATGTATTTTACCTAAAAAGCCTACAGGAAACAACGTAAATCCCATTCGCTCAGGGGCTCCTTGCGACGTAACAATCCATCCATATCCACTTTTTGTCAGGCCCATAGACTCAGCTATTTCTCCTATAGAAAGGACGCTGTCAGCACTGAAATGTAAAAAATACTTAAATTGTTTCCGACGTGTGTGATAGTGCAGTCTGTTCAACTCTAATACAACCCAACACTAATTGTTGATATACTGCCAAGTTTCCATTGCGTGTTATTCTTCCAAAATTATGTTTTGAATCAGGGTTTAAAAAGACAAACCCTGCAAAGATTGTTTGTTGTTGTTTGTTTGTTGTTTTCTTTCTTTTTGAACTATATTGCAGCGACCGATTATGATCGATTATTGCGCACCACAAGTAAGCTGGAAGAGCTTTTCACATTAAGTCCTTCGCCCTGAACGTGATTCGAATCCACGCGGTGAGAGGCTAAGCAGTCAGACGAGTTACAGATCGGCGACTCTACCATAACGCCACGGCTGAACCCCCCCCCCCCACCACCTCCACCGCCACACACACACACCGCAAAGACTGATGATAGAAAGAAAATATACATCTTCTATGAAACATGTTTTGTCATCAATATGATTTCAAACGGACGAACTTGTGCGGCCATGCAACATAAAAGTAAGACTCATCTATTGGAATTCGTCAGAATTATGTTTATATAGATCTAACTTTTTTATTTCTACTAGGAAGTACTTCTAAGATAAAAACATCATCTTTCTGTTGATATAGAAAAAAAAAACAACGTTACAGTGCGATTTCTTCTTAAAAGCTGTGACATCACTCCCCAAGCATTTTCAAAACTAATAATAAATAAATGGTCAACATTTCCGAAAATTCAATAATTAAGTATGTATTAATTAGATTTTTTATACATTATACTATTTTACGTTTTAAGTGCGGACTGGAGCGATCCGCAAACCAGGTTTGTGCACCCAAATCGGCCCTTCGGCCGGCTGTCCGTACCAAGACGGAAATTGTAGGTGTTTCTTTTTTGTGATAAACCATCCACAAGAAACGCTTGCATTTTAAAGCGACTACACAAATTGCTTTTGTGTCGCAACACGTAGGTTCAGTCTGTTTCATTAAAATAATCTGCCATTTTAATACCTTTTAAATAAAGTGTTACATATATCAGCGATTTGAATAAGAACATTTTAATCTCTGTGACATGATCTTACCTTGGTGTCATTTTGGATGCTATAATTGGAATGTTGTTAAATTTAGATTTAACATATTAAAAGAAGAGTAGAAGACACCACAAACAAACACTGTCCGTAAATAGTTTGTTCTTTGGTAGAGATTTTAGAGGAAATACTTATAGAAACTCGCTGAAGTATGTCTGATTGACATTTATCAGAAAAACGTAGATGTTGGATATATTCGTTATTATTTATTAATGCAAAACTGTCAAAATCAATAAAATTCACCCGCCTTGCATTGATATTGCACATCGTTAAACTCTTAAATAAGCGCCTATCAATACCGTTTAAATGATAATACATCTGTTTTATTTCTATTCAACAATTATCAACACTAATGCATGAAACTTTACTTTATGCATACATATATTAAGCAAACCAAAGGCTTAGAGACACAATTATATATGTTTAAGAGTCAATAAATTTAGCACCATCATACTATGAACGGCATGCAGCTTTGCAAGACAAGTCTTGCTAACAGACTTATAGAGTCGCTGAGAACGTCTGTATTGTATTTATAATTGGTTTTGAAATGGCAATGAGGTGTCAAACATTGTGGCGCGCCAAGATTTCCCGCGCTAATGCAGATGTTGTTGACTTCATACTGCTTCACAGAAATAACACTTTGACGTTATTTCTTCCAAATTTCGAGACATTAGAGAGTATGCATTTATTAAGTTAACAATACAATCATTTTGTAAATATTTACAATCAATCCAAAAGATAAAACGTAGTAGAAATAATGGTTCTCTGCTGAATGTGCTTAGCTTTAATGTATATTATGTATGTCGACTTTGACGCTCTGCACCAACTTTTTTCTGGTCAGTGAGAGTTTATAAAAAACAACAACTGTAACTGAGACAAAAAACGGTATTTTCTGTCGAAGGAAAGGCTCCCCACATAAACTGCCCCTAAGTTGATATTTTAAGGTACATAACTCTACGCTCCCATCTAGCATACAAACTTTTCAGATTTATGAAAAATCCAAATGAATATGTTCGTTAATATATATTTTGACATAAGACATATAAGCAGAACGGCATTGCAAAACCATTCTAAAAGTATCAACGACTCTAATGTATTATATATGTATTGGTAAGGTAACAGAAATTTGAAAAAAACTGTAAAAAGATCGTTAAAACAAACGTGATTCCCTTTTACTTTAATGCATTTTAATTTTACATATAATACAATAAGTTTTATATTTTATATAGCTGGACAATCACTTCTTAAGGTGGCAAAGCTAAAAGCCGGTACATTGAAGAAGTTATAAACGTCAAAGGGGCACCCTTGGTGAAGTGGTAGAGTCGCCTATTTGTAACTCCTATGACTGCTTAGCTGCCACCGCGTGGGATTGAGTCCTGTTCTTGAGGACTTGATTTGAGAAGGTCTTCAAACTGACTTGTGTTGTGCCGGTGGTTCTACCCAGACATGATTCTGGGGTCTTCCTTCACAAAAAAGCTGGACGTTTATATAACTTTAATAAATGGTCGCTGTAATGTATCTCAAAAACAAAACAAACATAAACTTCGGAATTATCTTTTTCTCTGTATTACTCATAATTACGTGAGAATGATACCGCAGCTCAGTTTACGAGAGAACAACCTACACCTTTGGCAGATGTAAATGCCCAGCTTCAGACCAATGATTCCACTGTGACCAATAGAGTCTTGCGTTCACGAGTAACAATAAACTGATATGATCAGACATACCGTGTTAATTATATTAAACGGGACTGTCTAAGACAAGGCGACCGTTGACTGACGGTCCCATGTGAGATAGACGTGCATATTGATCATGTTTCCTAAGAGATAATTTCCAATTGTATCATCCGATTAAGCGAATTACGAATGAATGGAATACGGTTGATGGCTTAATGGAACCTGATAAGTGTGAGAACAGAGTACGTTAGAGTAGCACAAACCTGAGTGCAAAATGTTGAAATCCAGACCTTTAAGGTTATTATTTTGTAATACGTGTGTATTGTATTGCCTACAAAATAAGGCAAGAAAAAAGCAACGCGTCAAATGTAGACAAAAGGTATTTGGCAATTATACTTGTTGCTGATTGTTAAAAGTCACGGTATGGTTTCTGATATAGCACACAGATGTCTCAAATCTGGTACATGTATAAGTTTACTCGGTAATAAATTGGTAGAAAATGTGCTCTTTAATTCGATCATTTATTCGAGTTGTCGTTTCGAGTCACGAAAGGCCCTTATTTTTTGGGGCATCTATTAAAAATTTATACACTGTGAAAATGTTGCCTTCTTTACACCACAGCTTGTGTGGTAGCTTTTTGTTTGCTTTTAGACAAGTCAATATGAATTGCACATGTCGCGTGTTGCACTCCACATATATTCAAGACTTTTATACAAAACAGTTCATAAACACTTTGATATTTCAAACTTAATTAAGAAGAAGGACATAATCCAAACAGATTAATAATATTAACAAAAAGTAACAAAACTATTTCCCTTTTGGATGCCTTGTATAGTAAAGGTTGACCATTTTATTAGTCTATGGTTGTTTAGTTTTTAAGGAATTAAACTATTAAACCAAGACCACCGGTGATCATTAAAACACAATTTACAGCCATTGCTTATCAGCATGTTTTGCTTCAGTTACGGAAAGCCCTGGGTTCGAATCCTGGCTTCAACATACTAAAGTCGTAAGATGTTGTAGTGGAACAGCTTCATTGAACAACAATTAGTGGAACAATAAACCTAATAAACAAACCGATGCGTTTTTCGACCACGGCCTTAAGCGATTTAATATTTATTATCTGAAGATGTACACGAACGCCGACGGAGGATAATGTATATGTTCTTCAATAGAAATACAACTACTAATTTACAGTATAAAAAGCAGCTGCACAACGGTTTGTAGTCATCTCTATAAATACATGCACTTGTGAATATGTTTGAATTCAAAATGATGTAACACAATAGACAGCTTTTAATATAAATGCTCGTGAATGAATACTGCTGTACGAAGTAAAGTTTAATTAAATCCGAGCCAATATGTTACATAGTTACAAGTTACACATTGCTTATAACTGTACCTTTTCCTGATGTCTGTCTAAAAGTGTTGCATCGCTTTGAAAAGGGGCAAATGTGGGAAGGAGTGTTTTCTTTTCATTTTTTTAAAGTCGGTTGGAAAAAAACAACACTTTACTTAATTAATTTTTCAGCTTCATACTTCTAGGCCTGAAATTATATTTGAGAAATACCTACATAAGGACCTAAAGTGAACAGAAATGGCCAAAAAAGTAAAATCGTTCTTGATGTTGGGGAACGCAAGATCGTCCGATCTAAAGTTCATCAACTTACTAAAACATTGCATCTGATTTGATATTAAAGTGTCCAGACGAATAAGACATATATCTGAACTATTTTCACTTCTGAACATGTTTGTGTAAATTTATTTCGCCTCGCTTAGCTTGATTTGAAGTTAAGACATTCGCTATCAGACTATTAAATAGTTTTATTTATTGTTATCTGTTTAAAATTTTTAAACACATACTTCTATCGTTTATATCGACAAATGCTCCTTTTTCTTAATTAAGCGTATTCTAGATGAACCACAATATTGTTAAACACGAGTCTTTGTTAAACTTTCAATGCGTTTTAAAAGGAACGTTCACAGCTTAGATATATGCGTTTTCACATAAGTGAGAATATGGTGATAATGATTTCGGCTTTCGTTTTACTATGAATGCAAAAGGGCAAAGACGTCCAAACAAAATTCATGTTCTGTATGCATATTGACATTGCTAGATGATAACACATGCTAACTTTAGTAATATAATGGATGTGACCTACTCGGCATGGAGTATGATGATCCTACTTTGAGCTCGTAGTTTGGTCATTTCTTCCATAGCGACTGCCTGTTGTTTGTCAGATGGTGTGCCGTACTTCCAGTCTGATGTGTCCAGTATAACTGTGGCTATCTTCTTAAACCTGAAATAATGTTTATTTACAAATAAGTGTTCACACCCCGTAATTAAACATATTATGATGCAGTACTTCAAGTTTAAAGTTAATATTTAAGCTTGCGTTAATGTACTTGACAGAACGGTATAGAGCAGCTTGCTAACGAGCGGAGTTTGTATTTAAAATATATTACCAGCATATACATAACATTATATATGACCTTTGAGATTTTTATCATATCACAAGTTACCCTAAGTAATAGAATATTAAAGTAAATTGTTGTTTAGGCGTTGTGGTATACAAATTGCATAAATGTAAAAATAAAACTTTGTTTGATGCGTAGAAAAAATGGGCACCCCTTTAATTCGAATGCAAGAAAATAGAATTATTTTGCAGCTTATTGCAAAACGTTGCTATTTTAATCCAATATGTTTCTTCTGTGATTGAGAAAATCGATATACTGCGAGAAAAAATAAGCTCTTTCTGACTTTTGTTATAAAACTGTTGTTTAAGTTAAACAGTAAAATAAAAGCTATAAAGCCATACTAACCACTGTGAAACAATGTCATTCGAGCAAGAACAATTCAAAACAAAACATGAGTAATTGGCCGCGAATAATGATAAAAATAAAAGCGACTTTTTCTTTCAAATATACATAAAATCACCAACCGAAACCCGAAAGAATCACAATTAATGTAAGAGTGAAAGCAGCATTATGACATTGTGCCAGTTGCAATGTATAACAAAACTACATTAAAGTTGAAGGCCATGAGCCTGCGCGGCACTAAAAGGAGAGGACCCGACCGCTATACCAGAAGCCCGGTTTCGTCCCTGACCCTAAATCAGTCTTTATTTTATTTACTTCTTTACTTTACAGTTTCAAAATTTATTTTTACTTTTACTCTTATACAATAAAATACACAGAATTTAAAAATGTTACGAAAAAGGTAACATACGTGTAGGTTACTATGGCTTTAAATGAGATTAAAAGTACAAATGAAATAAGCAGAGGTGTTGTAAGAGGTAGTATGCAGGAAGTTATACTTAGCATTAACCGTTAGTAGCTGAATTTCTCTAAATACCATAAACAACACTTATCTAACCATGAGCCTTCGTCAGCTGCGTGGACATGTGTGGATTTGCAAGCATACTTGAAATACACTTCTTCTGTCTTTGAACATTCTGACGAAATGGCGTCGCAGTACATTACACATTACATTATCGGTAAGTTTTAGCTGAAGCAATTTAAGCCAGAATGTAACAGCTAAGGACTGTCTAAAATGGCAACCCGTTTACTTACCGGATGTTTCTAGTTAAAACAAAACGAAATAATAACAATTAATAACATAATATATATCACTCAAAGTTACACAAAATAAGAGCATATAAATTAAAGAACATATATTCACTGTAAGTTTTTAAATGGCAGGAAGAAAACACAATATATAGTAAGATTTGCGTAACATTATACGAGTGATAATCAGGTGAATGTCTCGTACCAGAGCTTGTAGCATCCTAAGACGCACGTCCACGTTCCACGACCATGAAAACGTTAACTATATGCACACTAGCTATCTCGGAAGAGCTTAACCTACTGTCACAGAATATAAGGCTTTTTGTCCGAGTTTAACGGATTATTAGATCTCATTTACTTACAGATATTAATATCGTTGATAAATGGATATAGTAAACATATTCTTCAGAGTTGTACATTTTTTTAAAAACCCGAGTAAACGTTATTCGCCAGAGGTTGAATTTAACTTTACTTATTTCTGAACATTTAATGGGTAAATTATTCTGTTTGGTCTGTATCAATTTATTAGGAACGGTCAATTGTTGACCAATATTTGCCCAAAACAAAACAACAACACAAAAAAAAAGCAATAAAAGAACACACACACACTCAAACAACAACAACAAAGGCAACACAAAACAAAAACCTTCGAGAAAGAAATCATCTTGCCAATCATAGTTTAACTTTAATGGACTCTTCCAATGATTTTTTTCGGATTAAACATATGTATAAACAGTGTTATGTAATATGTATGTCGTTATGATGCAGAAAAACAAGCAAAAAACATTAATACTAAACTAATTGTAATTTAAAAATATCCAGTGTTTAAGAATATTTCAGTGATCATAAAAAGGTACCTTGGTATGGATAGGTAGCCTTGACGCACACTTGTTTCCGACACCATGTCATCCAGACACTGGATGAAGTCGTCACCGAGCCGTTTTGTGGTTACAACCGCAAACTCTGTCCAGTTATAATGCATTAGAATCTTAAACACTGCCGTGCAGTCATGGTAGATGGTGGTCGCCAGTTGCAGCATCTGTCGATCATTGTATTGCTGAAAAAAATTATGGTCATATTGATAAAAAATGCAATATATAAAATAGCCACCACTAACCAACACATAAAAGTACTCAACAAGCATGAATTGTGTTCTAGACATACAACGACAAAGTGAAATGGGGGAAGTAAAAGTAAGCTATAAAATCATTTGAATTAAAACTGATTGTATTTAAATAAACATTAGGTACATATATGGATTGCAGAAACATATTAGAATCCAGAAATGTATTATTACTTTTCTTTATGTACCTTTTTAGCTCAAATCAGCGAGTTAAAAATAGTGAAAATATAATTGTATATCTTTTCCAACTATGCATATATTGTCTAGAAATTAGTTTTGATCCGGAGAAGATGGGTTGTAAAGACTCCTGTTAAAAGTTCCTACCTAAATGATATAATGGCAGACTGTCAGTCCATACAAAGCTCATGAACAAACTTAGGCACGACACTTTCATCTTCTATTATGTATTGTATTATATTAATATGGAACATATCATCATCCTTTTTAGGAAATCCATCAGTGTAAAATTTCATAACGAAGAAAATAGTTCATATACAAGTTAAAATACACTCTTTATTTCTTGGCAAAAGAGCTAGGACGGCTAAGGTGTGGTACTTTAATATGTGACTTTGCCAACGAGGACAAATTAAAGACAAAGGACAAAGAGAAGTGCCGAGGTTTAATTTTCTTCTTGCTTTATGTTTAAATACACATATCATAGTTTAGTTGCTATGTTCATGGTCAGTACTCTTTACACATTCATAAAAGCTAGTTGGTACGAGCAGTTATGCATGTAGTGTCTCATTTTGTAGGACGAATACAACAATAATGTTGTTCGACCCCGTTTATTCGGTCTGTTGATGGCAGAATTACGGGATAAATCTTGTGTTCGTGTCGTTAGCAAATATTCGCACGGGTAAATCGGTTAGCTTTGTTCATACGTCCGATATTCACCTTAAATTTGGTTGCAAGTATTTATCGATCTTTATCATCTTGTCAATGTTGTCTATATTGTTATTGTAAAATGTAACTGTCTGGTTTGCTTATGCTGTGTTAATGCCTCGTGTTTTTGTCAATTTAACATTTAAGTACCATGTGTCTAGTGTTTTATTATTTTTTATTTACCAACTATTTTAATACTTATTATAATATATTTGTATCTATCACTCTCAAAGCCTGAATAAAATGAAGACAGAGAACATGGTTTTAGCTGAAATGACTTTTAGTTCTCACATGCTTATGTACTATTCTTAATTAAGCTTTTATGCAACCTTTGTAAATTGTACGAACGAACACTACATACTTCATTATTTATCTTACAAAGGGACAAGAATAAGAAATACCAACAACAGAGTCTGAATTGACTAAGTTCAAGTTAATAATGCTTGACAACGTGTAAATATCCAAATGATTTAAATATTTCTCTATTAATGCCCAAAGCATGTCAATATATTTATCTGACTTTTAAAAAGCAGGAAATATAATAAATAAGCAAATAAAATCTTGCACTTTCCGATTTAATCGCTATCTTGTATTTCATGTCCGGTCTTTCTCGAGCGGCTTCGTCAGTTTGCAAACGTGTTAGTAAATTTGTTTCATAGGATGTGAGATGTAACGCCATGAAAGCCTAACCAGGCTGTGAATGATAATGTGCATGCCTGTTGGCGGGCTCTCGAATCATTATCACAGCACACACTTGCTTGATTCTTTCCGAAAATCCACGTTCACAATACCAAACTGAATAATCCAAAGTAAAATATTTCATAAGCATAGACTTAGTAATACGGAATAAAAGCACATTCTTATGACTATTGCAACATATATTAAACGTTACAAATACCGAGGCGCGACATCATAAAAAATGAGAAAACCGAACAGAATCCGTCTTGGTATTAGTTGACCACTGGTCCGACTGGGGTGATTACATAAAGACCGGTTTTCAGCGCACTTACCTCGCACTTCCTTTAGAGTTTCTTCTTTTAGAAAACAAAAGTACAGAACAATCACATATTTCTTTACTATTTTTTAACATATATATACAGGTTATCAAGTTTGGAAGGGATAAGGGTTTAACCGGTTACTAACATATATCGACACTAACTAAGATATACTATAACTATCACAAAACCAATATGTCACAGGTTACGCAACATTTTAGTGTGCTATGATTGCGTTTTGTTTCTTGTACAAAATACTTAACAACAAAACATTTTCAAGATTTTACGAGTAGGTTTTCATGTGCAACACGCACATAAATAAAACATTCATTATCTAACTGGACCTTTCATATGTGGATTTATGACATCCCATAATCCTAAAGTAAGGTAAGAATCACATTTAAAATAATCATAGACACATTATTTTTTCGGTACTACAAGAATTCGCGGGTTGTTAACATCACAAACACTTCTGCTTTTGTTGTAAAGGGATTAACAAAAGTAGCGCAACCTGAGTCTTTGAATCATTAACCGTTTTCCAAAAATGCTGAATGTTGCTGTCTTGCTGTTTTTAAGAGGTGCATTATCCGAGGATGAAAAACTGTTTTGTTCACGTTATTAAATTGATCCAACCATACGGATTATATTATTGCAAATGATATATACTGACATGAGTAAACTATGTTCACTCTTGACGTATCTACGCCGTCCTGTGGGAAAATGTCTAGACATTTCTGGGATCTCAAATAAGTAAACCACCCCTCAAGAGTATATTTAGTTAGATAGCTGTTTCAGCACGAGGGTTTTATGGCATTAGAAAGCTAACAAGTAAACATGTTTTACTACACAATGCAACAGACATAATCAATTGGTTTGGTAATATGGATATACACAATATCATAAGATTAAACAAATAGTCATATTATTTACAAGTACATATCCACAAGACAAAAATTTTTACCGTCTCTGCGACTAATCACATTTAGCATTTGAGAAATCCCACAGGAAGTGCGAGTTTTGAGTTCAGTAAAACCGGTTTAACCCACTGTTGTGTTTGATCTTTTTCCTTAATGAGTCATCACAAAATTGATCTTCCTTTTACATCTGGCTTGCACCGAACACCTTTGTCCTTCACATTTTGCAATACTCATAGGACTGTGTCATATTCCCTTATTGTTAGTTTTATCTAGAACGATTTCTGTTAACACATTTTTACCAAAATTAAGGAAAACATAAAATTCACAGAGTTAAATGATACTTAATTCACAAATTAATTTAAGTAAAGATGGCTCGAGTATTTCTACAAAGGATCCTATATATATATATATATATATATATATATATATATATATATATATATATATATATATATATATATATATATATATATATATATATATACTTATATATATATAGCGTAACAGCGTATATGTAGCGAAACAGATAACAAATGATAAGTATATATATAAATATATATAACAAATGATAAGTAATCATATATAGCGCGGCAACATGATTACTTATCATTTGTCGTAAAAGACTTCAGTAGATAAAAAGGAATATCCTTCTAAAGGATACAACAGAGCGTTTCGCTACATACATACATTTTTAGATATTTTAAAAATGTGTAAAGGCTCATCAGTGGCATGCGTTTGTAACGTCCATACTTACATAATTGATTACACGTACTTGTAATAGTGATGTCTTATTTAAATAGACGGTACTTGGTTAGATAAATTATTTGTTTTCCTAAGAGCTAAAAACAAAACAAAACAACAACAACAAAAAAAAAAAAACAACAACAAAAAAACAAAAAACAAAAAAAACAACAACAACAAAACACAACAACAAATAAAAAACATTACAAATAAAAATTCAGTTCAAGCCAATGCATCCGCCAATAACGTAAGTGTTAATGTGTTGTTGAAAGCACATCTTAAAGGATCTCAGTATAACCACAATTGGTACCAACATTAAAGAGGCTCTAACACAGGCCGAAAGTGTTACGAGTAGATATTTCCTTTCAAAAAACATATGTTGATATCTGCGAAGGAGAATCAGGCAGAACTTATTGTTTATTCTGCTATATAGACATGGTATTTTAATGAGAGCATATGTCGACGTTAACTATATTTATAGTAACCTCGTACTCCACAATTAATATACACTTGAAACTAACGGCCATTCGTTTTGCTTCATTTCAAACATGGTAACATTTTGTCTGTGCTTTGGAATAATTACAGTACATTTCCTTGTCATCCTGGAGCAAGAATAATCATGCATGCAGTGCTACCATCAAATTCATCGAAACATGTTCTTCTAATGTGAAATGTTTGTGTTGAATACGAACACGGTTATAATGCCATTAAGTTAACCAGTGTCTCCAGAGTTCTAGAGTTCTAGAAAGTTACAATAGCATGCATTAAGCAAAGCATGTCGGCATGAATAATATATCACATTTAGCGCTTATATGCTCATGTAGCTTAGCAAACAGGGTATAATCACGGCGACAGAAAGCACTTATATCGCGGTTAATCACTGTTTTACACACTTTAACAATACGTGTCATTATACCGACAAGGCGTTAGATAAAGACAATTTCTCACAATGAAGACTGTTTATATTTATTTAAATTTAATGCTTTTAAGTATGTAGGTAACGATTGTTTTTGCCTTTTGTTAAGTATAGTGTAGTTATATTGAAAATTTAAGTTGTATATGTATTACTTATACAATATAGTCAACAATACAAATGCGTATACTGATATATTGCAGTCAAGACGATGAAAACATGTCTATTATGTCTAAGGGTATAGTGAGGTTAGTCGACTTTTGTAAGAAACCGTACATTTACTAAATTTGACAAGAGACCTAATTGTAAAATATTATATAATTATCCGAAATAACTGCAAAATGTGGTTTGTTTAAAGTTTTCTTTTTAATATGAGAAACGATGTTAATAAGATTTAAAATCACACTGTTTTGTTATTATATATATATATATATATATATATATATATATATAGTATATATATATATATATATATATATATATATATATATATATATATATATATATATATATATATATTTATATATATATATATATATATATATATATATATATATATATATATATATATATATATATATATATATATAACAAAAACAGTGTGATTTTAAATCTTAGTAACATCGTGATTGTTTTTTCAGAGAGTATCACTAACGCGGAATTACCTTGTTTTCCATGCTAGTTGATCGGGGATATCATTGATAAAACTATGTATATTTTAGTGTTCAAGTATTTTACAGATCTAAACGTCCTGAACTATTCTTACAAAGCGTGTACGTAAACGAATTGAAGATATACTCTTCCTCTGATAACACACTTATCGTCTACAATATAACTAAATCATTGGGTATGTTATAAATTACTGTTGAAATAAATATTACGCGTCAATAGTGCAGCTATGTTATGTGGCAAAGGCAATTTCTGGCATCAGTCATCATGCTTGGTCTCCAAGTAGTGCCACTGGAGGAATAAAGCATGCCATATTCGCAACTATGGTAGAATTGTATTGAAAATATCTGGCACTTCTTTTTGCTAGATGATTTAATGTGTTCAAAATAACAGCATTATACGCGAAAAATAAACAGACACAGTAAGATAGTAAATTATTTGAAGGCTTGAAGTTAAACAAAGCAATCAGTCAGCAATAAGTCAAAACAGAAACAAAATAAAACGGAATAGCCCATGTATACGAAAATGCAATATGAATTAGTATACAATCAATCGAAAACATAAATAGTCAAGGAAGGTGGTGCGAGGTAAAGGGATTTTCACAAAGACAAACACACTTTCTTTTAAATTGAAACGATGGACGATTCCGGATGAGGCTATGAGCTGGGTTTATACATGTATAACAACCGCAAGTGTTACTCACAGTATTACGATCGTCAGCTCAGTGCCTGGTGTAAGAAAATTAGGCGGATTATTACTATCGTCACCCACTTTGCCTGGACAAACAAGACTTGTGAAAACCCGTTATTATACTTGTACAAATCCTAATGCTTAATATAAATAACTATTGTTTTATAAAGTATGGTTCGACAGTACACATTAATGTTTTATAAAATAATACATTGCCAGAGTTTGTGTCCTCAAAGATGAAGAAACACGTGTAAATTTCTTCTGTGGCAGTTTAAAATTTAATATTTGTGGTTATTATCAAATGACTGTTTCATATGTTCATGTCCGTATTTTTGCTTGCATGTTTTAATTTGCCATTATTCTACAGCATTTATCATCTCTGTATTGCGTGTTAGTCAAGCCAACATTGTCTAAACAAACAACATCATGAGAACATTGTTTGCGAGAATTGCTATTGCAAATGTTTTCGGGGCTTTTTGCAGACATAACTTTTACGAATGCAGCCCAACAGCTATCCAGTCAAACGACCAATTATTGTCGTTTTATTAGAAACGAGTAATGTGCATACAAAGTCTTTTCCTAAGCCAAACAATCGTTGTCCTGACGTTGTCCTGTCTGTAGATTGGAATGTAAGATTGGCAATGGAAGCTGCCGAGAATTGGCACGTTTTGCGGTCATTTGTCTAAATTGTCTAAATTTATTAGTAATATAACAGAGGAGACCGGTTTACAGTTCATTCGATCAACAGAACTTCGAATGTTAGGATGCATAAATGTGTACTTTAAACGCATTTTTTAGATGTTTTTTTTGTTTCAGAGTTAAGAAAGCATCTAACATTGAACAGAACGATTTTTTTTAACTTTATGTTGGTCACAGAACAATGATATTTTTTAACATATTTTCTTTTCATGCTGAGTCCAAAGTGAAAGTAATTTAAGTACCATGATGGGTTACATATAGAAGAAACTAGATTCAGCTTAGTAGCTTTGATATCAGTCTTATCATTCAGCAATTATGACATTTAGTAGCTCAATAAATCGGCAATCCAAAAGACAAGATGTAAACAGAAGTCAATAAATAGATGGAGAGATAAACAGAGAAAGTAATCTCCATACAAAAAGATGGCACTTTGTGCATGCTTTCACCATAAAATATATTATCATAGAAGTCGTCAGTTACGTGTAATATTAATTGCATGCTAACCTCAAGCAAAACACCTTTTTTATCTTATCGGCACTGAACTGTAAGCTATAAAAAGTCCATGCAAAAGAAAAACACACAAAAACAACAACAACAACAACAAAAACAAATAAACAAACAAACAAAACCAACAACAACATAATGATCCAATAAAATACCTGACCGACTAGATTTGTAACATTATGGCTTTTATTGCAAAATACTAACTTAAATATAATAAATACCATTTATAATTTGTCTTGTAAATCAATCGATAAAATAATACAATTTCGACGGACTTAAATCAAAATCGCATTGATAACGGTAATATAATAGGTAAATAAGAAAAGGTCCTATCAAAATTTTCACAGATATTTAAATTTTATCTACCTGCAGACCAAGGCAGACAAGGTAAATGTAAATGTGACAAAAAACACAGAGACGAGACATAACACACACACACACACACACACACAAAAAAAAACAAAAAAAAAAAAAAAAAAAAAAAAAAAAAAAAACATAAAGCACAATAAATAATAAATATGACATATAAAAGGGGCAATTACATCTGTCTATATGTAATTTTATGAGAACAATGTTTAAAATTTTAAATCTATTCAATAGCATTGTTTCCAATTTCGACGAAATCGCAGGTTTAAATTAAATGAACAAAAAGTATATGCACGATAGTGGTGGCTATGATAAATAACAAGTAATATTCAGATAAAAAAAAAACGTTAATGTGTCTGTCACTTATTCTGCTTATTTAGCTTAAAATCATATGCTTGTGCATTGCAAATCACATCATTCCGAACATCATGTTTGCCCCTTTCCATTTTCTCCCTAGTCCTTTTCATCCTTTTTATATTCTTCCAAACCACTTAAGACTCTGTTTGGCAGTAATGACCGTCTTTATTGAATAGACAGAATATTAGGTCTGGGACAGGGGCAATAAAATATATAGTAGGGGCGGAAAATCGTTTATTGGCCATGTCGGGAAAAAAAACTGACCTGTTATTAGACATAATACTCATCTCGATTTATTGCCCTGTTGGCCTGTTTTATTGGTATTTTTGTGATAAACGTCTTCTTTCTTGTGATTAGGCTGTTGTGACAGAAACGTACTGTCACTGTTTTATGCATGCAATATGTTTTTTTCTACATTGTATACATGTTCGACATTGAAAAAGCTTTTTATCATTATCTTTGTATATAGTTCGATATAATTTCTACATGATCATGTCTTGCTGAATTACAGAACGGACCAATTACATGTACATTTAAATTTGAATGTAGGTTTTCTTGTCTTTTATAATAGACCATGCATAAGATTATTTGAATGTGTATATGGATATATAATGAATTTATAACGTTTCTAACTTCTTATTATTCTCTAAGCAAAACAATTTTCATTTCTTAAGGTATTCAAGACAGCAAAAGCAATAATATGTTTGGAAATAAACGAACTTATACGCATAAATTACACGCCGTTCAGATCTCTTTGTGTGCAAATGATCGCGACTGGAACTAATTACCTCTGACAAGCTGGCATTGATTGACAATGGTTTGGTGGAACCAGTAAGCTTGAGGTAATTAGTTAGTACACATATCAAGAAATGCAGGAAATACCCCACAGCCTGTCGGCACTGGATCAGCGAATGCGCAAACACCATTGCAATAACACATAAAATACTTTTGGAAATTATTTTTGTACATATAAGCTGTATCCTTTGTCCCATTTAATTCCAGTAAATAAATTTTACAGAACAAACACAAACAAAAGCTTTTGTATTTGTATTATTATCAATGTTACAGAATTTTTAACTGTTTTACCGGGAATAAAGTATTAATTATATTTAATTTAATAAAGTATGATTCTTTATTGGTGTTCTACCCTTCGCTTGATAACACAATTCGGCTCATATATGACTGACTGTTGAGCCATCAATGCTTTTCCAGCATATGTTAAATTGAGCTTTTATGAACAAAACTGGCGCCCATGTATTACAGTTTTGCTTTACGCTTTTAAGTGTAAAACTAACAAAACATTTTTGTTCCTGTAAACGGTTAATAAATCTTCTGATACAACGCAAAATGCAAAGGGTTTCCTGTTATATAGATGATACCAGCTAGGTTTCTTTTCTTCCTCAGCATTAGAGCCCTGTAGTGGACTGATTCAAACTTGCAGATCCATATATGGATATTTTAGTTAAGTATAATTTAATGATAAGGGAACAATGTAATATCCTCATCTTTATTTTATATGTCGTGTACCTGTTTCTCTGTGTAATGCTATCGAAACATTAATCGGGGCGTGGAAGTGGATTGGCCGTTGGGTAAAGTACTTAAAGTTTCTGTCCTAGTATATAAAAATGCCGATTGTGTTCCGACATTTGTCGTGAAAACTAGCCACATTGTTTGAGCTTTCCTGATCCTCTTGGAGGCTTTGAAGATGCTTCTGGGAAATATATAAAAACATTTTATTTTCTTCCAGTCATGCCAAAAGTAGTATCGATGATGCATCAGGCAATTTCAGTCTATACCTTTTTTTCCAATTTCGGTTTGTTTGTTGTTGTTCGTTTTTGTTGTTGCCGATGTTTTAGATAAGATTAAAAGGCGAATTTCTCCAATCACGATGATTGGTTGGATCTTTCATTCGGGGGTTCTAAAATATGAACTTTTGCAGCCGCTGTCTTTCCTTCCATGGTTACTTGCAATATTATGCAATACCGTATTGGTGATTTTATAAATATCCCATTACCTTTGCCGATTATCAAAGAAATTATCCAGATCTTTCCAAAACGTAGAGACCCATCCCCGATAGTTCTAAGCCATCGTTCAATGGATAATCACGCAAGCCCTGTTACAATATCCGAAGCATCAAGCATTTCAGCGGACCGTTTTACATAAAACATTATTCATTTAAGTGACATTATTTTCATTTGTAACTTTATTTTCTCGTTTTTGTGACATACCAATAATATACAGTTTTGACTAAATTTAATATGCATTCGCCGTTTAAACTTGTTGATTAATTTAAGAGGCATCTCAACGAGGGAAGACTAGAAGACTTAAGGATACGACTGTTTCAGTGAATGTAAAGCGCGGGGGAATGTACTGTGTTTAAGATTTGAAAATAAAATATCTCGCCAGTTTACCAGCAATGAGCGTCAGCCACAAACGAATATAAAATGTCGTAAACGTTTTCACCGGCTGGGAGAAATTTTCAATATAACACGTCTATCCGGAGCTCATCTCTGTTTGCTTTCAAAACAATGTCTTCCAATATACACGACTAAAGCCGATTTCTCCTGATATAACTGAATTCCTTGAAGTCGTGTCTCATATATATCCCAAGTGAATATCTATACGAAATATGAAAACGAAGTACCAAGAAAGCTAAACGATTGTAACAGTTGCAAACATTCCCCTTTGGATTAAACGTGTTATCAAAATGACAAACAGAAATTGCAAGTAAAATTTGCCCGCCATCGTTCACTGCGATATTGTAAACATAATAAATAGAAGATCTGACACGAATCACGGAAAAAATGCGCCAAATTAAGAAACAATACCGACTCTATAACCATCTAGTATGTTATCTTAAATAAGCAATAGAGGATCCTAAATGAATACACGTAAAGATACATTTTGACGCAGAATTTTTAGGATCAACGCTAAACTGTCATTGTGTTCAAGTAGATATTGTCATTTACAGGTTACCGACAAATATGAATAAAATGATAGGATGATATTTCAAAACGATGCTACCATTGTCACTGTATTTTACAACCAAGCAATACCATTCTAGTTAAATAAACAAAGTGCTGCGTGTTAAACACGTTTCTTAAAGTCATCCAACGATCTTAAACCTTTTTTTTCTTTTACTATGGGCGAGTAAAAGGAAAGGATACACCTACGAAGTCACAGGTCTTCGATTCTTCATTGAAGACGTTACGACTTTCTTCCGGGAAACAAGCTATTTGGTACAAAAATACAAAACATATAAACATATAAATACCAAATAAACTAACGAAGCCAAGTACTTGAACTCGATTTTGTCCGATTCGAAGTTGTAGGTAAACACTGAGCCAGTCTCGAGAAAATATACGGAAATATATAAATGTGCAAAAAATAAAGACACAGTCGAGCAGTTGGTTCAGCATTAAGCTATTATAAATGTGGTCCCGGGTTCAAACAGACTCAAAAACCATCCATTTTTGTATTTTTAAAAACTTCTTTATATTTGTTTTCCTTTCACTAGCAATCCACTTTGACAGTACTAAGTTTATCGATAAATCAGTTTTCTAGTATTTATTGCAACCGCAAGCGACTTTAAAGCCGCTTTAGGAAAATAAATCAATGTGCCAGCCAATGTTCTCGTGGCTTTAACAAGACGGAACACTGAGAAGTCGAAAAAACAACAACATCGCAATCAGACATAACTTACTGTTTATGATTATCCAAAGCAGAACACATTATTCTCATTCATGCTGCTGTTATTATTCAGAACAGAAACAGCGGTGACATGCTGCAAGTTCTTCTGGTTTCAATATCAGTCCGATGAAGTTGAACATGCCATAATACTTATGGCATGGAACGCCATCATTAATTCATTTTTATCCACTTGACTATTGATATGCCACCATGTATTTCTTATGTTTACCTAAATGACCCATATAAGCGAAAAGCAAAATTTATTGGCACAAAAACGAAACATATACCTTTTTAATGCAACATAACATTTTCTTAAGTGACTTTGATTTATAAATATTGTTTGGTCGAAACCATTATGAGGTAAGTAAATATGAACACGACGAGATATTAATAACTTGCCACATCGGGTTAAGATATAAAGTATTAAAGTAAGGTTTGATAAAAAAGTGCCTTGGTCGAAAACTTTATAACACTAAGCAAAACTAGTATACTTCATAAATCCAGAGACAGAATAATAGGAAGTCCGCAAAACATATCTATATGCATTTTTCTTTACAACAATACGTTTGTTAAACTGGTAAAATCCATGTGGATATTCAGTGTTGGGCTCGTTCAATCAACTAACATTTGTCGCATTTATTGAATAGCCGTTTAATGAAAACCCTCTGGCATGTGCATCCCCACCCGACAACACGTGATAATAATAACAGCAAGTGACCAAAGTAAGTGCTACTGAGAAAGTTAACTATACACCATCTTTTGGATAGTTTTGATGCAAATAGATTTGATATCTTGGCCCTGTTTGATTTGAGGAAGTCTTCAGAAATTGCGAGCTTAGAACTCTGTTTAACCGGTTTAAGCATTCAGTTGGCACGTTTACCGAAACAGATTTGATACACACACACACACACACACACACACACACACACACACACACACACACACACACACACACACACACACACACACACACACACACACACACACACACACAAACACACACACACACACACACACACACACAAACAAACCACAGAAATCCCGCAGCTACTGCTATGTCAAATGGAATTACCACGTGGAACTCTGACTTTAAGCATACAGGTATATAGTTTGCTGTGCATCTTGTGGGGGATTGCATTGAAACTGAAGGTTTCCGATTATAATTTCGGTAGTAAATTAGATACCGGTAGTAAATTAGATATAATCATAACTTTGAACGGTGTAAAGCATGCACTATCATATACACGACTGTTTCTATGACTACGCGTGAAAGCAACGTTAACAGTTCAGATATTAATACTATACTGTCGCCGTCACAATAATGAATGGTAGCTTAATGATCAAATTTATGTTTGCACTTTATTATCTGGTAATAGCTTATTGAACAAAAATCTGAAATTAACTGAGATTTTAGATGTGCTTCTGCTGAAAAAATATATTTACTAAAGAGCAATATACCGTAAAACAAGTGAGTTTGTTCTATGAAAAGTTCTGTTAACACTTAAACTTACATATTATATACATCGACCAGTTTCGACAACTTCGGTCGCCATCATCCGAGATAATCATAGATACATTATCTATTCGGTACTACAAGAATTCGCGGGTTGTAAACATCACAAACACTTCTGCTTTTGTTGTAAAGGGATTAACAAAAGTAGCGCAACCTGAGTCTTATAATCATTAACCGTTTTCCAAAAATGCTGAATGTTGCTGTCTTGCTGTTTTTAAGAGGTGCATTATCCGAGGATGAAAAACTGTTTTGTTCACGTTATTATATTGATCCAACCATAAGGATTATATTATTGCAAATGATATATACTGACATGCGTAAACTATGTTCGCCCTCGACGTATCTACGCCGTCCTGTGGGAAAATGTCTAGACATTTCTGGGATCTCAAATAAGTAAACCACCCCTTAAGAGTATATTTAGTTAGATAGCTGTTTCAGCACGAGGGTTTTATGGCATTAGAAAGCTAACAAGTAAACATGTTTTACTACACAATGCAACAGACATAATCAATTGGTTTGGTAATATCGATATACACAATATCATAACATTAAACAAATAGTCATATTATTTACAAGTACATATCCACAAGACCAAACATTCTACGGTCTCTGCGACTTATCACATTTAGCATTTGAGAAATCCCACAGGAAGTGCGAGTTTTGAGTTCTGTAAAACCGGTTTAACCCACTGTTGTGTTTGATCTTTTTGCTAAATGAGTCATCACAAAATTTATCTTCCTTTTACATCTGGCTTGCACCGAACACCTTTGTCCTTCACATTTTGCAATACGTATAGGACTGTGTCATATTCCCTTTATGTTAGTTTTATCTAGAACGATTTCTGTTAACACATTTTTAATTTAAATTTAGATGTTCGATTATCATTTATAAAACCAAAATTAAGGAAAACATAAAATTCACAGAGTTAAATGATACTTAAGTCACAAATTAATTTAAGTAAAGATGGCTCGAGTATTTCTACAAAGGATCCTTTATATATATATATATATATATATATATATATATATATATATATACATAGCGCGGGCACATGATCACTTATCAATTGTCGTAAAAGACTTCAGTAAAAAGAAATATCCTTCTAAAGGATACAACGGAAGCTGTTTCGCTACATACATACATTTTTTAGATATTTTAGAAATGTGTAAAGGCTCATCAATGGCATGTGTTTGTCACGTCCATACTTACATAATTAATTACACGTACTTGTAATAGTGACGTCTTATTTTAATAGAGGGTACTTGGTTAAATAAATTATTTGTTTACCTAAGAGCTAAAAACAAAACAACAACAAACAAAAAACAAATAAAAAACATAACAAATAAAAATTCAGTTCAAGCCAATGCATCCGCCAATAACGTAAGTGTTAATGTGTTGTTGAAACCACATCTAAAAGGATCTTAGTATAACCACAATTGGTACCAACATTAAAGAGGCTCATGCCTCTTCTCACACAGGCCGAAGAGTGTTACAAGTAGATGTTTCCTTTTCAAAAACATATGTTGATATCTGCGAAGGAGAATCAGGCAGAACTTATTGTTGAACTGTTGTTTATTCTGCTATAAAGACATGGTATTTTAATGAGAGCATATGTCGACGTTAACTATATTTATAGTAACCTCGCACTCCACAATTAATATACACTTGAAACTAACGGCCACTCGTTTTGCTTCATTTCAAACATGGTAATATTTTGTCCGTGCTATGGAATAATTACAGTACATTTCCTTGTCATCCTGGAGAAAGAATGATCATGCATGCAGTGCTACCATCAAATTCATCGAAACATGTTGTTCTAATGTGAAATGTTTGTGTTGAATACGAACACGGCTATAATGCAATTAAGTTAACCAGTGTCTCCAGAGTACTAGAGTTCTAGAAAGTTACAATAGCACGCATCAAGCAAAGCATGTCGGCATGAATAATATATCACATTTAGCGCTTATATGCTCATGTAGCTTAGCAAACAGGGTATGATCACGGCGACAGAAAGCACTTATTTCGCGGTTAATCACTGTTTTACACACTTTAACATTCAGTGTCATTATACTGACAAGGCGTTAGATCAAGACAATTTCTCACAATGAAGACTGTTTATATTTATTTAAATTAAATGCTTTTAAGTATGTAGGTAACGATTGTTTTTGCCTTTTGTTAAGTATAGTGTAGTTATATTGAAAATTTTAGTTTTATATGTATTACTTATACAATATAGTCAACAATACAAATGCGTATACTGATATATTGCAGTCAAGACGATGAAAGCATGTTTATTATGTCTAAGTGTATAGTGAGATTAGTCAACTTTTGTAAGAAACGTTACATTTACTAAATTTGACAAGAGACCTAAATTGTATAATATTATACAATTATCAGAACTTACTGCAAAAGGTGGTTTGTTTTTTTTTAATATGAAAAACGATGTTACTAAGATTTAAAATCACACTGTTTTGTTATTATATATATATAACAAAAACAGTGTGATTTTAAATCTTAGTAACATTGTGTTGTTGTTTTTCAGAGAGTGTCACTAATGCGGAATTACCTTGTTTTCCATGCTAATGGATCGGGGATATCATTGATAAAAATATATGTATATATTTTAGTGTTCAAGTATTTTACAGATCTAAACGTCCTGAACTATTTTTACAAAGCGTGTACATGTACGTAAACGAATTGAAGATATACTCTTCCTCTGATAACACACTTATCGTCTACAATATAACTAAATCATTGGGTATGTTATAAATTACTGTTGAAATAAATATTACGCGTCAATAGTACAGCTATGTTATGTGGCAAAAGCAATTTCTGGCATCAGTCATCATGCTTGGTCTCAAAGTAGTGCCACTGGAGGAATAACGCATGCCATATGCGCAACTATGGTAGAATTGTGTTGAAAATATCTGGCACTTCTTTTTGCTAGATGGTTTAATGTGTTCAAATAGCAGCATTATACGCGAAAAATAAACAGACACAGTAAAATAGTAAATTATACGAAAAGGCAATATGAATTAATATACACTCAATCGAAAACATAAATAGTCAAGGAAGGTGGTGTGAGGTAAAGGGATTTTCACAAAGACAAACACACTTTCTTTTCAATTAAAACTATGGGCAATTCCGGATGAGGCTATGAGCTGGATTTATACATGTATAACAACCGCAAGTGTTACTCACAATATTACGATCGTCAGCTCAGTGCCTGGTATTAGAAAATTAGGCGGATTAATACTTCCGTCACCCACTTTGCCTAGACAAACAAGACTTAAGAAAACCCGTTATTTTTCTTGTACAAATCCTAATGCTTAATATAAATAACTATTGTTTTATAAAGTACGTTTCGATAGTACACTTTGATGTTTTATAAAATAATACTTCGTCAGAGTTTGCTTGCATGCTTTAATTTGGCATTATTCTTCAGCATTTTATCATCTATTATCATCATGTATTGCGTGTTAGTCAAGCCAACATTGTCTAAAAAACAACATCATGAGAACATTGTTTGCGGGAATTGCTATTGCAAATGTTTTCGGGGCTTTTTTGCAGACATAACTTTTAAGAATGCGGCCCAACAGCTATACAATCAAACGACCAATTATTGCCGTTTTATTAGAAACGAGTTATGTGCATACAAAGTCTTTTCCTAAGCCAAACAATCGTTGTCCTGGTGTTGTCCTGCCTATAGATTGGAATGTAAGATTGGCAATGGAAGCTGCCGAAAATTGGCACGTTTTGCGGTCATTTGTCTAAATTGTCTAGATTAATTAATAATATAACAGAGGAGACCGGTTTACAGTTCATGCGATCAACAGAACTTCGAATGTTAGGATGCATTAATGTGTACTTTAAACGCATTTATTTTAGATGTTTCTTTTGTTTCAGAGTTAAGAAAGCATCTAACATTGAACAGAACGATTTTTTTTAACTTTATGTTGGTCACAGAACAATGATATTTTTAACATATTTTCTTTTCATGCTGAGTCCAAAGTGAAAGTAATTCAAGTACCATGATGGGTTACATATAGAAGAAACTAGATTCAGCTTAGTAGCTTTGATATCAGTCTTATCATTCAGTAATTAGGGCATTTAGTAGCTCAATAAATCGGCAATCCAAAAGACAAAATGTTAACAGAAGTCAATAATAGATGGAGAGATAAACAGAGAAAGTAATCTGCATAATTCCATACAAAAAGATGGCACTTTGTGCATGCTTTCACCATAAAATATATTACCATAGAAGTAGTCAGTTACGTGTAATATTAATTGCATGTTAACTTAAAGCAAACCACTTTTTTATCTTATCGGCTCTGAACTGTAAGCTATAAAAAGTCCATGCAAAAGAAAAACACACAAAAACAACAACAACAACAACAAAAACAAATAAACAAACAAACAAAACCAACAGCATAATGATCCAATAAAATACCTGACCAACTAGATTTGTAACATTATGGCTTTTATTGCAAAATACTAACTTAAATATAATAAATACCATTTCTAATTTGTCTTTCAATCGATAAATTAATACAATTTCGACGGACTTTAATCAAAAATCGCATTGATAACGGTAATATAAAACATAAAGCACAATAAAAAAACACGTCTTTATGTCCTTTTATAAAATAATTTAAGGAAATATCGGATTTTATTAGAGACCTTTGATGCTTATGTTATCTATACTGATTAAAGCTTTGCTCAAATATAAAACAGGAAAGAATATATTGGATAAATCTGAGAAATAATAGTTACATCGCCACAGCATACATGTTAATGCCATTTTCAATGCTAGTCAATGTCACACAGATAGAATATAAAATATAATACAATATGACATATAAAAGGGGCAATTACATCTGTCTATATGTAATTTTATGAGAACAACGTTTAAAATTTTAAATCTATTCAATAGCATTTTTTCCAATTTCGACGAAATCGCAGGTTTAAATTAAATGAACAAAAAGTATACGCCTGCATAACACGATAGTGGTGGCTATGATAAATAACAAGTAATATTCAGATAAGGAAACGTTAATGTGTCTGTCACTTATTCTGCTTATTTAGCTTAAAATCATATGCTTGTGCATTGCAAATCACATCATTCCGAATGCCCCTTTCCATTTTCTCCCTAGTCCTTTTCATCCCGTTTCTATTCTTCCAAACCACTTAAGACTCTGTTTGGCAGTAATGACCGTCTTTATTGAATAGACAGAATATTAGGTCTGGGACAGGGGCAATAAAATATATAGTAGGGGCGGAAAATCGTTTATTGGCCATGTCGGGAAAAAAAACTGACCTGTTATTAGACATAATACTCATCTCGATTTATTGCCCTGTTGGCCTGTTTTATTGGCATTTTTGTGATAAACGTCTTCTTTCTTGTGATTAGGCTGTTGCGACAGAAACGTTCTGTCACTGTTTTATGCATGCAAAATGTTTTTTTTCTACATTGTATACATGTTCGATATTGAAAAAGCTTTTTATCATTATCTTTGTATATAGTTCGATATAATTTCTACATGATCATGTATTGCTGAATTACAGAACGGACCAATTACATGTACATTTAAATTTGAATGTAGTTTTTCTTGTCTTTCATAATAGACCATGCATAAGATTATTTGAATGTGTATATGCATATATAATGAATTTATATGTTTCTAACTTCTTATTATTCTCTAAGCAAAACAATTTTCATTTCTTAAGGCATTCAAGACAGCGAAAGCAATAATATATATGAAAATAAACGAACTTATACGCATAAATTACACGCCGTTCAGATCTCTTTGTGTGCAAATGATCGCGACTGGAACTAATTACCTCTGACAAGCTGGCATTGATTGACAATGGTTTGGTGGACCCAGTAAGCTTGAGGTAATTAGTAAGTACACATATCAAGAAATGCAGGAAATACCCCACAGCCTGTCGGCACTGGATCAGCGAATGAGCAAACACCATTGCAATAACACTGAAATACTTTTGGAAATTTTCTTTGTACATATAAGCGGTATCTTTTGTCCCATTAATTCAAGTAAATAAATTTTACAGAACAAACACAAACAAAAGCTTTAGTATTTGTATTATTTTTACTGTTACATAATTTTTAACTTTTACACCGGCTATAAAGTATTAATTATATTTAATTTAATTCAGTATTATAATTTATTGGGGTTCATCCCTTCGCTTGATAACACAATTTGGCTCATATGAATGACTGTTGAGCCATCAATGCTTTTTCAGCATTTGTTAAAATGAGCTTTTATGAACAAAACTGGCGCCCATATATTACAGTTTTGCTTTACGCTTTTAAGTGTAAAAATAACAGAACATTTTTTGTTCCTGTAAACGGTTAATAAATCTTCTGATACAACGCAAAATGCAAAGGGTTTCTTGTTTCATAGATGATACCCGCTAGGTTTCTTTTCTTCCTCAGCCTTAGAGCCGTGCAGTGGACTGATTCAAACTTGGAGATCCATATATGGATATTTAAGTTAAGTATAATTTAATGATAAGGGTACAATGTTATATCCTTATCTTTATTTTATATGTCGTGTACCTGTTTCTCTGTGTAATGCTGTCGAAACAAACAATCGGGGCGTGGAAGTGGATTGGCCGTTGGCTAAAGTACTTAAAGTTTCTGTCCTAGTTTATAAAAATGCCGATTGTGTTCCGACATTTGTCGTGAAAACTAGCCGCATTGTTTGAGTTTTCCTGGCCCTCTTTGAGGCTTTGAAGATGATTCTGGGAAATATATAAATACATTTTATTTTCTCCCAGTCTTCCCAAAAGTAGTATCGATGATGCATCAGGCAACTTTTTTATGACATTTCGGTCTATACCTTTTTTCTAATTTCGGTTTGTATGTTGTTGTTCGTTTTTGTTGTTGCCGATGTTTCAGATAAGATTAAAAGGTGATTTTTTTCAATCACGATGATTGGTTGGATTTTTCATTCGGGGGTTCTTTTGTGACATTTCGAACCATAATTGTCAACATTATTTGCAGCCGAAGTCTTTCCTTCCATGGGTATTTGCGACATTATGCAATACCGTATTGGTGATTTTATAAATATCCCATTACCTTTACCGATTTTCAAAGAAATTACATAACATAGAGACCCATTCCCGGTAGTTCTAAGCCATCGTTCAATGGACAATCACGGAAGCCCTGTTACAATGTCCGAAGCATTAATGTCATTTCAGCGGACCATTTTACATAAATCATTTTTCATTATAGTGACATTATTTTCAGTTGTAACTTTATTGTGACATACCAATAATATACAGTTTTGACTAAATTTAATATGCATTCGTCGTTTAAACTTGTTGACAAATTTAAGAGGCATCTCAACGAGGGAAGACTAGAAGACTTAAGGATACGGCTGTTTCAGTGAATGTACAGCGCGGGGGAATGTACTGTGTTTAAGATTTGAAAATAAAATATCTCGCCAGTTTACCAGCAATGAGCGTCAGCCACAAACGAATATAAAATGTCGTAAACGTTTTCACCTGCTGGGAGATATTTTCAATTTAACACGTCTATCCGGAGCTCATCTCTGTTTGCTTTCAAAACAACGTCTTCCAATATACACGACTTAAACCGATTCCTCCTGATATAACTGAATTCCTTGAAGTCGTGTCTCATATATATCCCAAGTGAATATCTATACGAAATATGAAAACGAAGTACCAAGAAAGCTAAACGATTGTAACAGTTGCAAACATTCCCCTTTGGATTAAACGTGTTATCAAAATGACAAACAGAAATTGCAAGTAAAATTTGCCAGCCATCGTTCACTGCGATATTGTAAACATAATAAATAGAAGATCTGACACGAATCGCGGAAAAATGCGCCAAATTAAGAAACAATTACGACTCTATAACCATCTAGTATGTTATCTTAAATAAGCAATAGAGGATCCTAAATGAATACACGTAAAAACACATCATGACGTAGAATGTTTAGGATCAATGCTAAACTGTCAGTGTGTTGAAGTAGATATTGTCATTTACAGGTTACCGACAAACATGAATAAAATGATAGGATGATATTTTAAAAACGATGCCACCATTGTCACTGTATTTGAAAACCAAGCAAGACCATTCTAGTTAAATAAACAAAGTGCTGCGTGTTAAACACGTTTCTTAAAGTCATCCAACGATCTTATACCTATATTTTCTTTTACTATGGGCGAGTAAAAGGAAAGGATACACCTACGAAGTCACAGGTCTTCGATTCTTCATTGAAGACGTTACGACTTCCTTCCGGGAAACAAGCTATTTGGTACAAAAATACAGAACAATATAAACATATAAATACCAAAAAAAAAACTAACGAAGCCAAGTACCTGAACTCGATTTTGTCCGATTCGAAGATGTAGGTAAACACTGAGCCAGTCTCGAGAAAATATAAGAACATATATAAATGTGCAAAATATAAAGACACAGTCGAGCAGTTGGTTCAGCATTAAGCTATTATAAATGTGGTCCCGGGTTTATACAGACTCAAAACCATCCCTTTTTGTATTTTTAAAACTTCTGCTATATTTGATTTCCTTTAACTAGCAATCCTTTTTGAAAGTACTAAAGCCGCTTAAGAAAAATAAATCAATGTGCCAGCCAATGTTCTCGTGGCTTTAACAAGACGGAACACTGAGAAGTCGAAAAAAACAACATCGCAATCAGACATAACTTACTGTTTATGATTATCCAAAGCTGAACACATTATTCTCATTCATGCTCTGTTATTATTCAGAACAGAAACAGCGGTGACATGCTGCAAGTTCTTCTGGTTTCAATATCAGTCCGATGAAGTTGAACATGCCATTATACTTATGGCAAAAAACGCCATCATTAATTCATTTTTATCCACTTGACTCTTGATATGTCATCTTGTATTTCTTATGTTTTCCCGCATGACCATAATAAACGAAAAGCAAAATTTACACAGAAACGAAACATTTACCTTTTTAATGCAACATAACATTTACTTAAGTGAATTTAATTTATAAGTATTTATAAATATTGTTTGGTCGAAACCATTATGAGGTAAGTAAATATGAACACGATGAGATATTAATAACTTGCAACATCGGATTAAGATATAAAGTATTAAACTCAG
Organism: Sinonovacula constricta; assembly: GCA_007844125.1. NCBI lineage: Eukaryota > Metazoa > Mollusca > Bivalvia > Cardiida > Solecurtidae > Sinonovacula > Sinonovacula constricta. The sequence continues at coordinate 33,813,387 of CM017571.1, read as the reverse complement.
GTTTGATACAAATAGTGCCTTGGTCGAAAACTTTATAACACTAAGCAAAACTAGTATACTTCATAAATTCAGAAACAGAATAATAGGAAGTCCGTAAAACATATCTATATGCCTTTTTCTTTACAACAATACGTTTGTAAAACTGGTAAAGTCCATGTGGATATTAAGTGTTGGGCTCGTTCAATCAGCTAACATTTGTCACATTTATTGAATAGCCCTTTAATGAAAACCCTCTGGCATGTGCATCCCCACTCGACAACACGTGATAATAATAACAGCATATGACCAAAGTAAGTGCTACTGAGAAAGTTAACTATACACCATCTTTTGGATAGTTTTGATTCAAATAGATTTGATATCTTTGCCCTGTTTGATTTGAGGAAGTCTTCAGAAATTGCGAGCTTAGAACTCTGTTTAACCGGTTTAAGCATTCAGTTGGCACGTTTACCGAAACAGATTTGATACACACACACACACACACACACACACACACACACACACACACACACACACACACACACACACACACACACACACACACACACACACACACACACACACACACACACACACACACGCACACACGCACACACACACACATAAAACAACAACAACAAAAAAACAACATCACAAAACACACACACACAGATATATATATATATATATATATATATTTATTTATTTATATTCCATCATTTCATATGTTGAAGTTTAATGAAAATACACACACTAAGGACATGAAAAGCTCGAATTGTATTCAATAAACAAAATGGTCAATAGAATTTGGAAATCATCCTTTTGGGAAATATGCTAATTATCTTGCATAAAGCAGTTTGTGGTAGGGCAGTAAATAGACAATTGTTTAATATACAATTAAAAAAGAATTAAAAGAACATAAAACTATTCATATGAAGCATTATTAATATATATATATATATATATATATATATTATATATATATATATATATATATATTTCGACATCAAAAAGCATCAATACACACTTAAACCTGACACCCTGCTCTTTGCTGCCCGATGTCTTTATTGTTATCTTCTTGTCAGAGTATCATCGTCATGCGCAAGCATGTAACCGACAGTGCTCAGGGCAATATCCGTCATACCGCAGATATCCCGCAGCTACTGCTATGTCAAATGGAATTACCACGTGGATCTCTGACTTTAAGCATACACGTATATAGTTTGCTGTGCATCTTGTGGGGGATTGCGTTGAAACTGAAGGTTTCCGATTATAATTTCGGTAGTAAATTAGATACCGGTAGTAAATTAGATACGATCATAAATTTGAACGGTGTAAAGCATGCACTATCATATGCACGACTGTTTCTATGACTAAGCGTAAAAGCAACGTTAAACAGTTCAAATATTAATACTATACTGTCGCCGTCACAATAATGAATGGTAGCTTAATGATCAAATTTATGTTTGCACTTTATTACAAAATGTATCAGGTTATAGATTATTGAATAAAAATCTGAAATTAACTGAGATTTTAGATGTGCTTCTGTTCAAAAGATATACGTACTAAAGAGCAATATACCGTTAAACAAGTGTGTTTGTTGTATGAAAAGTTCTGTTAACACTAAAACTTGCATATTATATACATCTACCAGTTTCGACAACTTCTGTCGCCATCATCCGAGATTCTACTATGATCGGAAATCGTCGACTATTTTCGTCACCAGGTGCGCTGACGATGATAGGATCCCGGATGTGTGAGAGCGTGAAGTCCCCTTCATCCTGATATTTTCTAATCTGGATGGCTTCATTCACTTGTCCGGTGCGTAAAACCGGTTCCCGCCCCATTGCCTTAGTGTCGTCACAATCTATATTGTGGTTTAACTGTACTGAGTGGTCGGTTATGACACACTTATTGAAATCTGCTAGAGACAAATTACTTCCAGCTGACGAGAATAGTCCATAATTTCCGATTATAGTAGAATCTCTGATACTGTTGACAGAAGTCGTCAGATGCATTTTATTGCAATGCTAGTGTTAAAAATATTATCTTAACCTACTTTATTAAAAGTTACACAGAGATAGTGTTTGGTCTTCTTTTATAGACATAAATAATTTGCATGCATAAATAATTTGCATGTTAAACACCGACGCCCTATGTCACTAATACCAAATTTTACTTTGAGGAAAAAAAAATAAAAGTCTGCAAATGACAATCGTCATAACAAACCAGCAACAACAAAACAAAAACAAAATAAAACCACAAACGAACAGCAACAAGGAAAGCAACAACACACAAACCATCAACCCCACCCCCGCAACAACAACAACAACAACAACAAAAGGATATTAAATATATATTTTTTGCTACAATTTTTATTGTGTACAACGTGACGAGAGTTTATTTTCACGGCAATGGTCTTGAACATTTCTACACCTATTGTGCAAAAAACAAACACACAAACAAAACACACACAACGATTTGGTAATTATTGCCACTGTTTCTATTTTTCTGGTAAACACTTAAGACCGAGTAAAGCGTCACGTATCTGGTTACCGGGATCTGTACGCCAAATAAGGATAACTCGTCAGGGGTGCAGTAATGTAAAGCGGCCTTTGTATTTTCTGGCAATAGATAACATGCATGCACTTAAAGTATTGCAGCTTTAGGATGAAAGTATCACAACTGCTAGATCAAACCATTCCATATGCGCAACTATAATATCCTTAAAAACATTGTAACAGAGTGCAAGTCTAAGTTCGAATTTCTCAGAAGTCAGCTCATAACTATTCTCAAATGTAAGAAGCAAGACAATAAGTGTTATTTAACAGGAAGAAATAACATCATGCATCGTCATGCATCGGCATGTATAGCTTACATGAAGTACAGACTAAGTGTTTGTTTCTGGGGTTTATCGTCTCACCAACAGTATTTATGTTATTTGGAGACGGTGTCCACTTGAAGCAGAAATGGTGCTGTGTTTACTGTATATATCATGCCGTGAACTCTTATAACACATATAGTCCTAGTATCCTGACATCGGGAAAACCAGTCGTAGAAACTACCCTCATATTTGCTAATGCGTTAGGAAGGGAGCTATACCACTACAATTAAACGAATTTTGCATGTCGTGAAACGTGATCGAACACGAGGCCTCCCATAACTGGAGCCAATGCGCTATCAGGTCCGGTCAAATTACGGGCTAATAAAGCTTCGCATCATCGTTTTATTACGCGTCAGGCAAAACTAACCTTATTCTAGCAAAAAGCTGTTAAATTCCTAATATTTTCAAAGGCTGCTTATGTGGCTTTTATCATTGCAAATTTGGCTTAACCCGTTTTACAAAACTAATTTGTCAAGCATATTAACAAACATCGATGAAGCGACCAGTCATTGATGTTTATAACTGAAGTAAAACACATTCATTATAGGTCCATGCCAATAATGCGTCTGTCATGGAAATAAAACATGACGTACGATTGGCTCTGCATAGTGCTATGTACTGGCAAATGTTGTGTCTTTTGTCCAACCTGTCTTTATTGATTAGTGTTATCACCTTTCGCGTGTTTTTGCCTGTGCCAAATTCATATAGAAAGTAGACATAATGAAAATAGCAGAAACAAATAATGGTTTAGTATAGAAAGAGTTTCATATATGAATGATACATTTTACAATGCGTGCAACACTTAGCTAAGTGACATTATGACCCCAGGATTGATGAAAAATAATTGCTGATAACTCGAACAATGAAACATGTGGAAATAAATATAGTTCAAGGTAAGAGTAAATATGACTTGAAGAAACAAAATATCCCGGAATTTTTTAACAAACCCATGTAAGTTAGTACCATGAGTTTATGACATTAAGATGATTCTAATGAGTCTCAGAGATATAGGATGTGTAAAACATGCCTAGTATCGTGCCTGCACAAAGTTAAACTTTTTGTAATGGTCTCTATAAAAACCAACGAGTTTTATTCTGAGTAAGTATTCAGTTATTCTTTTTATTCACCTGCGGAAAAGAGACCAAGCAATATTTGTACAAGATACGCATTGATGCAAAACATCAAAGGACGTACACATTTTGTAAACAAATGAAAAAAGTATGTCTCAAGCAACACCGCGACTGGCATCTGATTAGTGGTTTGAACATAGATGTATATTGTAATAATTGACATTCACCCGATATTTGCAACATTTGGACTGCATTTTTTAAGATGTCTTATTGGTGAAACAAAAATGTATAGAACCAATTTGAGGGATATTGAACAGACATCAAACTTAAAAATGGAACAGAAAAATATAAAAGACTGCGTATTCCATGCGGCTCCATCTTGGCAAAATTGGTACCTTATATACGTGAAACAAAGGTGAAGCGGTAACAAAGTCTAAAACATCTAATAACCACCCGAGTATTTCTATGAAATAAAAGTACACGGACACTACCGAGTAATTAAAAATGACTGGATGACTACAACAACAGCCTTCTGGCAATGGTCTAAAATATATGACTCGAGACATCATATATGACCCCTTCCACTCTCCTAAATTCCATTGTACCAAACCACTTATGAGTCCCTGTGTCGGTAACGATCGCCTGTATTTAATAAAAAGAATACTGAGTCTGTTTAAGTGTCCAAAAAGGACATTTCACTACAAGTTTCATTTTATTGCCTTGTAGGTCCGCTTTAATGGAGGAATTTATTACTATGAACATATTTGTGTGGTTAGCCCGTTTATGAAGAGTCCATTTGTACATGTTTCTATTTTAATAATGAGTTGCGCTTGTGATGTTCAATTTCGTTTTTTATAATACTCACTGGCTGTTCGTTTGTTTCTGTGTACAGTATTTCAGTAATTTAAATAATTATTTAAAATTTCTTTTCTTTTCCGAGAGACAACTCAACCAAATAATATTGGTTGTATACGTTTATTCGGAGGGAAGTATTTATTTAATGTTTTGCCATTTTCTGGGTTTATTGGGTAAGACTTTGGATTTAAAATCGATGGGCCAGGGATTCAAATTATGAACAAGTACATGACGTTCGATACGTATTGCTCTAAATGATAGTCCATACTACCTAGGACATCCTAATGCAAATTATGTCTTAAGTAATATTACTTGTGTTATTGTTGAAAGAAAAATGTTACATGTATCAAGATAATGAGAATACTGAACAGAACGCAGACACTGGGAAATAAATCAACCATGTGACCAGTATATACTATTCACTATCGGTAGTCTGTAAATGATCACGACTGCAACTTACTAGCCTAGACAAGTAGAAGGTAATCGACTAGTGCTATGGAGGTTAATGAGGTAGAGGTTATAAGGGGTATATTGAGAAATGCCATAAATACCGAAACTTGATGTTCCTGGATCTGGAAATGCGTAAACACATTTTCAGTAGCATACCTTTTAGATGAATTGCAATTACGCTTCACAGTTAACTGTGTCATACTGTCTTGGAAATGTAGAAGAAAATGTTGATCAAAGATGTTATTAACACTCATTTTTCATTACATTGACATCTACTCAGAGTTTGATGTTTCTTTAATTGTATTTATTTTCGATTAGCGTATAAATAAAAGTTTTCCATTAGGCACAGATAAATAAAACCATCACATGCTTTGATCACTATTTGCGCGCATGCGCATTAGATTGGTCTTTGTCATACGGAGAAAGATCATCAGAACTTTAAGAGTTTAGATTAACGGTTTGTAAAATAAGAATAATGCTTTATGAAGTGATGTAGTGTTCTTCTTGCGAGAATAAATTCATACAATAGATTTTGGCATGTGTGTTGGAAAACAAATAAAAAACAAAACAAATTATATTCATTGATTGTCACCACAGCGTGAAACCATTTTTAAGTACATGAACTGTCTGCACAGAAGCATTGTGAAAGCTTTGTGATGGACCTGTGTTTACAGTCATATCTTCTCTGTTAAAAATGCCTGTAATTTAGGGTTCTTTCTAGCGATTATTAATTAGCAACTTATGTTTTATCTCTAATTATTCTGAAATAATCCACTGCCTGTGAAATGAAAAACAATCGAAACTAAAGTGGTAGTAAATATTGTCTTCTCTTGACTCGAATCAAGGGCTTTTATCATTTCGTTTTGACATTTGGAATTATAATTGATAAATCAATAGAAAACGAGTTAACAAGTAAAATTATTCATAAGCTATGCTTTAGCAGCTTTAGCCTTGAATGTTTGGTTCTATCATTATAAGCTGAAAATGGAAGAATGTTTCATCTACAATTATTTTTATTTTAACACCCTCACATCAATTGTAATGGCATTCCAAACTGCACACATTTAAGAATAATGAGGAAGACTGTGCATGTACATTCCTGGTGTAGAATTTTCGTTAGCAAATAATGTTTCAATAAAACCTTCTATGGAATTACGATTATCAAAGTTACATGAAAGAGGCAGTTTTCTCACAGATGGAATACTTGGAACACTTTAGTGTAAAACATCATTTGATGGATTATGATGTAAAAACTTTGGTACACACCTGTGGTGATGGCTTTTCAACGTCAACATCAATCCGCATGCCAATGTTCGGGTTCTTATTAAATTAACGCATGGCAAATGAACTCTGAACATAAAGTTAAACAGTAAATTACCGACGCAAAGTAACAGAATGCGAAAATGTTTTTGTTCGGATGCTTGATGTGTTTATTGATACATGATTTATAAAGGCATAACACGACGGTTTTCCATACTTATAAGCCGGATTCTTCAGGGTTACATCAAACAAGTAACATCAAACACCACACATAATTAGGATGTTCATGTCAAAAGTGAAACATTGCGTTGCGTTATTAATATAGAGAATAACATTTAAGCAATTATTTGCAGGTGTATATATACATGTAAGAAGAAACCCTTGTAAATATTTTCTTTCTCGTGGAATACTGTCTGCAGCGAAAACATGTCAATGCTGCTGGAAAAAGTTTACCATTTGTTTAAAAAGTCAGAATCTTAATAATGCCGAGCAAGATTACCTCAGTTCGGTTCGATGCACCTACTCTGATACCTGATAATGTATGTGTCATTGGTAAAATTTGACATTTGTCACATTTGACTTATGACGTCATTGCAGTTTTAGTGTATGACGTAATTAATTTGTAAACTTATACGTCATCGCTTGAACCGTTTTATTCTAAACTGCTATCTTGTTTGGAACTTTTAGCTTGCCGAGGTTTATATCTACTATACATATGTTGGTAGTCTAATATATTACCATAACTTATTTTGTCTGCAAATTTACATTGTTTGATAGAAAAACCCCTCAAGAAGTGTGGGGTGCTCTACAAACTAGTTTTAAGCACCCATTCCTGTCCTTTTGCCTACTGACCGTTCTAAGCTGCTAATTACTGTTGTGTGTTTAGTGTGTGTGTGTGTGTGTGTGTGTGTGTGTGTGTGTGTGTGTGTGTGTGTGTGTGTGTGTGTGTTATGTCTCGCCTTTGTGTTGTTGTTTTGTTTTTGTCACTTTTAAATTTACCCTGTTTGCCTTTGTATAGCGATAGTTCAGATTTAAATACCTAAGGTTATTATTTAAGGACCCTTTCTCATTTCCCTTTTCAATACTAAACACTCTTGTACGACACGAAAACAGCGCTACAGATAAATGTAAATTGTAATGATTTATGGTCTTCTATTGACCTGCAGAGATGAATAAATGTATTCGTTAAAAGAGTTTTTTTTATAAAATAACTGCAATGTTAAATAATGAATTGTATGAAATACCATGTTCGACAGATAGCTTAAAGGAATGTAATTACTGACCATGAAATTAATTTGTCCAGAAATTATCAAATTAACATTTGAGACGAAAAAGGTTTCTATGGCAAGGACCTTGAAATAAACGTATGGTAAAATAAATTCTTGAAATCAGTGTTTTTCATTTTTGTCATTTATATATTTACCTATATGCCTGGTTTGAAGTGAATTCATGCAGAAATTATTGAGTTATTCTCCGAACAATCAATTTAGGGGGACCAGTAGGTGGAAAGGTAAACGAATGGGGATAACAAACATTTAAGCAAGAAGGGGTATCATTTATGTGCGCTGCACATGAACTTACCACCAGGTACATAATTAACACTTATTATTTAATTACATCTTGTAGTTTCCATGGCATTATCCAAACATTAAGAATATGTATCGCTATGGTTCTTTCGCATTGCAATATCACTCTTCAGGACATATCTTAACATATTTATGTTTATTATCCGGCCACAACATGACCAATCGACAAGCGAACTTCATCGCAATGCACACGACAAATATAGAACTAAAACAACTACTGCAAACAGAAAACAAAATAATTTCATTGTCATCCGATACAGGGCACATCTTCGCATTACCCTGATGATCGAGAACAGAACCAGCGTTGACGCCTCACAGTTCCCCTGGTTATATTGTTGAAGAAGTTGTAAGTTACATGAGCGTGTATAAATACAGTAAAACTGTCTAACAATTATCATAAAAGCCGAAACGAATAGCTAAATCTGTAAGAAATTTCCAATGAATTCAAAGAAAGTTCAGCGAATTTCTTGAATACGTCTGAAATAGTGTTTGATCCACCCATTTTACGATAGATAATCATATTTTGAGTAGATAGTAGGCCTAAATTGTAGCGATTCCTTTTATTTATTGGCGAGTTAATCTGTGTATCTGGATAACCTAGCAATCAAATTAATGAAAACAATATGTCTATAACGCATTTCGACTAATTTATTCGCCAATAAACAATATAATTAAACTATTCGTTTAATAAGTAAAGTAAATACGTATGCAGACTTACTGTAGATAAATTGCTCTGTAATTTTAACGTTATCACCTGTGTAAACACATCTTATAATTTTGACGAAGTAGTACTTCTTCAAAGTATTAACACTTCGCTTTTTTTCTATCTTTTTCAAAAATAAATATGAAACAGTCCAGAACGATGTGATGGATGTAGGCATAACGTATAATCAGAAACATTTGTAACAAAACACCATTATGTTACTTAGCGGTTACAGATTAAGTGCGATGCAAATTGGTTTCTAATCCCTATTAGAAACTTGTGGCAATTACGTAAAACGACTATTTCCATAGCAAACGGTAAACTGAATTCATTTTATCTGTTTTAAAATAACACATGGTAAATATCATACCTTGAGAGGGAATACGTAATTCATGTCCTTAACGTAATATTTACGCATTTTACAATAAGTTATTTTTGGCAGATCGATGGTTTACTTAGATTGGGCCAACATTTTCCTATAGGCTCTTATTCATCCACAATTCTTCAGTAAGACTTTCAAGTCATACATTCAGTACAGAATTTATTCAAAGTTCATGAAAACCTACACATATCTTTTTTGATAATCCGGTAGAGTAAGACAATGCGTATCTGTTTTCAGTAACATCTGGTTGTAATGAAATTATTGTTTACAGTTCTATATAATGATGTTCATGGAATATATCGCATTTGCCACTTTGTACATGTATTGATAATCTGATAAGACCCAGGCTCTGCAGATCTGTTTCAACGACAGCTGGCACTAATTATGAGAGTTTTCGATTTAATTGAACCGTTTAAGAAATGTATCTTTATTTCATGTTTAAGCCATACTGATGGCATATTTGACCGAATGTAGGCATGTCAAGCCAATAAAATCAAAGTAAAAGTGATGGCCCAGAATTTAAATGTGTAGCTGAAGGGACAATGTGTGTAAATGAAAAGTGTACACAATTAATATTAATCGTTGTGGGAATACATTTACAGATATTCAGCGCCAGCAAATAATAACCCTGAAATGTTCTACTTAAATTTGAAGGCATTTGGATCTGTTTTAATAAAATGTGCTACTTAAATTTGACTGCAATAGGCCTGTTTTAAAAGAATATGCTACCTAAATTTGACTGTAATAGGCCTGTTTTGATAGAATGTGCTACCTACATTTTTACACAATATACCTGTTTTAATGAAATGTGCTACCTAAATGTAACTGCAATGGGCCTGTATTTTATTAAATGTGCTGACTACATTTGGGTCTATATTCTTTAGCAAAATAAGTAGGTTTTTCTTTTAATTTTTAAATTTGTTCTATGTTGTCACCATGATCTTTTCATTACACTAGCACAGCTTCAACTAAGGGAAATCTGTGGGGTTTTTTTTTTGTTTTGTTTTTTTCCATTTGTTGTTTGTTGTTGTTGTTTTGCCAATGACAGGTACCCAACGTTACACTGTTGACAATCGTACATGCTTTTTTTGTATTCCAGGGACATTTAATTTTATTATAATATTTTATTCACACTTCGAATATTTGGAATTACTTGTTTCAGACGGTAGGTAAATAATCCTAGATAACTTCCCTCTTTAAAATAGCTTGACTAATGTTGCATCGGCGAGTGTTTTGTATTAAAATTATTACTATAGGATTGAAGCATGAAGTACCACTGACTCTATATTACAGCATTGTGCCAGCTACATTGTATGTAGGCCATGTATGTGCACGGTTAATAATTGTTTAATGTCCCATTCAAGTTAAATATATGTGTTAATATGTAGACCATTGCCAGGAGAGTAATATTTCTTTAAAAATATTTACAGTTTGCACTTACCTCTTTCTCTGTTAAGCATCATATACTAGACATCGACCTGATATCTTTGGCAAACATGTTAATACATTCTTTCTTTGGGACTGCACGTTTGTTTTACAGTTGTTAACATTCTTTTTATAACCACATTTTGCATTTTGATCGAAGATTCATTGCACAGTATTTACTACATATTGCACAGTACTCACTAGATATAATCTGCACTATCATTTAATCATTTTAACAAGATAACTGTTTTTCAATGGCAAAATGTTCGATCGCTTGATTTTGATGTACCGGTAAAATACAAAGAGATGTGAAAATGTATATGCCTCTTGAATATTAGAAAAAAAAACAAGTATATTTCAGTGAGATGAACTTGACTGTTTTGATTTTTTTTAAATTGCAGATAAATCAAATGACAGATTTTGGTAATTAAATTGTAACCCACTTCCTCTTCATACAAAACAACTTCAATGGGAAGTACTAAAATGGACCATTCAAATAACAAGTAAAGATGGTTATGATGAAAGCTTCGGAACTGCCAGTGACTAAACTTTGTTTACACAGCATCATCGCATTTGTTAATAAACGACTTCCTTGTGTAACATTTTTATATGTTTTAACATAAGCTTATATCTGATTTTATTTAACTAGACATAACCAGTCAAATGAAATGCTCAGACTTGGACATTGATCAAGTAAAAATACATCGCAGAATATACTTAGTTTAAGTTATTTTTTCTCCATTCGGGTATTTTCTTCATAGATAGATACGATTTAGTTCCAACGAGCAATCTTCAAATTTGTAAATGGAATAATTGCATGTTTTAATTTTGTCGCTTAAATTTCAGAATCAAGATAGGATTTTATGAAAATATTACTGTAGAAGCAAATATTGTTTATCCAATAACCATTGAACAACAAGACTCTTTTTTCTCCAGTCCATTTATATTTCCCTTGTCATAATGTTATGTTTATATTGGTGACTGTACAGTCAAATCATTTAGATAAGTACCTCTATATCTCAGTCTTTATGATTGATGACGATTACAATTGTCATGTTCCAGTATTAAGAAAACAGCAAAAATAGAATTCTGATAAATGTTAGAGCAAAGGGAATGCATGTTAAAACATGACAAGGTGCCCACCCCCAGCCTAGTAATACCAGTTAGATAATGTCGTGATACATTTTATTGATTACTTTATTTATAAGCGCCTTGTTTCTGTTGCATGACCACAGTGCTCCTCAAAGCATATTCTGTATTTAATTGCATTTGCATCAATCCAGCATGGAAAATATCATTTTGGCAATTGCCTTATCGATTCAGATTAACTTAATATACGATTTTGTTATGAAGCTAATGCATACGTCATTTACCACCGACCAAGGTATATCCTCATGTGGCGTCATTTGATCAACTTTAATCAAAGCCCGGAAGAAATCAATTGTTTGTAAATATTGTACAAAGGCACATTGCTCTAATAAGAAAATATGGCAAGATCCTACAAGTATTGCACCAAATATTAATATTTGAAAACGTGTTTCATATGCCAGTAAAACATGCAAAACAAATTTGGCACGAGACATTATACAAAATAGGGCAAACGCAGCATAAAGTCAGCCAACAGATCAATCATCTTCTAATTCTGCAAACAGACGGTGGCATAAGACGATCGCATTCGATTTTGAGTTTTTGCGAAGTTATCATCTCTTTTTCCATCTGCCTGCAGACAAAGTTGATGTAAATTTCTGACTTGATGTCCTGATGCCATCTTCTTTTAGATTTTTTTAAAAATTAGTTTGTCTTCTGATATGTGTCTGAGAATTCATGCAGTTCCTCATTTAATGATTCTATACATCTAGTTGATATATCAATAAACAATTAACAAAGTATAACATTTCTAAGTCCTCTGCCCAACGTTGACTCAATTCAACAAATGTTTACTAAATATTTCTGTTCAAGCTATTTGTTTTGATCAATATTGATCTAAGCAGTCATCGTATATAGAATCGAAATGAATCTGACTGAACAATTTCTGTATATTAAATCAGATTAGACAGACGAGTGGGAGGGAACTGTTTTGGCATACACAGACCTTGGAGCGCATAAAGCATTAGGACTACTTTGATTCCTAGATGATCAGCAACATTTTAGATGTTGTATTGTCGTAATTCTTCTCAAAGTAGATTTATGTGATAAGTTTAATCTTAAGCTTCCTGAAGAATTTGTTTATGTAAATCGACTTGTGTACAATCATGCAATTTTACATACAAAAGAAAGAGGTTTTTTATACATAATACATAAATATTACTCGTCCCTTTGGTCCTTTACAGAAATGTTTTATATTGTTATAAAATGTTTCATCAGAAAGAAAATCCATTTTAAACCATTATCGAAAACGTATAGATATAAATACCTATCTCTCTCCCACGTAAACTTTACAATTTTTTCTGCATGTGAGAATACTTGCAAACAAATTATATACTTTAGCGCTATATATATCTTCTTTTGTATACTGCGACTGAAACTGACATTACGTCTGAGTTCGACCATTATTGATTTAGGTACATTTATGTCCATAAAACTCTGCTGGACCAGTCATGTACAGTTTTTTTTTCATTTAGTGATAGTATAAGTCTGAATCACTGAACCGACAGATATTCGTTCATAAGCTAAAGGTTGACCATGGGGTATAGTGCAATTCCATCGAGTTAATACAAAAAGTACCAAATGCAAATAAGGTTAATAGGTAAATAAGAAAAGGTCCTATCAAAATTTTCACAGATATTTAAATTTTTGATCTACCTGTAGACAGAGGCAAACAAGGTAATTTTTTTCAGACTGAAAAGTTGCAGGTGCATTTTAATTAATACAACCAGTGATATGTTGCCTTGCATTCACTGCAGGTACGAATCCTTGCCAAAGCAGCTTCGTTTAAGTCTACATTGGATATAATGACCTAGTGCTTACAAATCATATACATGCTGGGATCGATGCATAAGTCAGCTTCCAGTACTTAAAGAATGGCGAGGATACTCAGTCGACTCAATTTACCCTCGTGCATTTATCTTCAGGTATTTTAGACAATATGTGTATAGATATTCGCTGTTTAGATTAGTTTTCTGTATTTACACAAAGAACAACTAGATATGGCATAAGCAATGGATGTATTATTATTTAAATAAACCCAAACTCTACTTTTAATACTTGTAAACGAGCGTTTTATAAGAATGCAATATCAGCACAAATCTGGCAGTTTGATATATGTGATTTATTTTTAATAACAAAACAACAATAGTAACATATAGAAGCACAACAAGTGTAGAATTCTTTTAAAACATGACTTACATATCGTTGTTTTTTATGAAATACACTAAACACACAAAAATATGGCACTACAAACAGACACACTCGAGAACCATGCTTTCCTTTCACACGACACACACAATAAAAATCGGACTGGAGTTTGATTAGCTTATGCATAAAACAAATAACATATTACAAAATACATTACTTTATTTATTGCAATAAAACAGACACAGTTAATAATAACCAAAAGTCTACATTGGACCTAGACAAATAGGTCAATAATCCGAATAGCCACGTGGCCAATAACATGATCATTTTCTAAAAAAACAAAACAAGGTAAATCAACGGAGCTTTACGCTATAACATTATTTTACATCATTATCTCTAGACTTAATCAAGATTTTATTTTACACAGACTGTCATTAATGCCACACAAAATCGTAAATTACGACGTAATATTATATTGAACAAAAGGATTTTGTCAAGTCTAGATAAGTCTATCCTACTACGCACGCCCGTAAAAAGAAACAATCATATACAAATTTCCGGTCGATTTAAATAATATATATACCTTATCATTTACATAAATATACATTTTGAACGATTTGTATATCGAAACACATTTGAGGTTTTTAATTATCATTTTGGATTTATAATGTGCAGAATTAGAAAGACCTCGAGTTTTAAGCGGCTTTAAATAAAACAGACGAATTCAACAATGTAAGCATCTGGAAATGTCCAATATATGTCGTCAAATAAACAATAAAACATATTCTTTGTAACATATACAAATGTGTGTAACGCTTAAAATATTTTTTTTATAATTTTCGAAAGAATGATATATTCTATATCTCTGTATTTCCTATATATCTGTCCCGTAGTCATGACGACTTTCTGGGCACCATAGATGACAGACAACCACGTGCCTTAAACTTTCAATATACATTCATACATCTAATAGACCTATCTTATCTATTGAATGAATGAAATGCACTGTTGATGTAATGTAATTGGGTTATTCAGTAGGAATAGAGTATCATAAACTTTTTATTAAGTTTATCAGTTAGGTTGCTTATAATCCCCAAATACCGCACATTATAAAAAACTTATTTTATTCTAGATCATTTTACGAGATAATAAGGTTTTTATTTGATGCGGTGTCATTACTCATCGTTAAATTTAAAGGAAGCCCGTTTGTGGCAGCCCGTTTGTGGCAGCCACGTCTCTAAGGATAATAAATAGTAACCCAGTCGACTTATTCCGCATATGATAAATGGGTGGCGCTGATTGCATTCGTCGTATAAAATCAAATCTATGCTATATGTCTGCAAAGATTTGAAAGAGAAGTACATTGAAAAGGTCATCAATGCGTCTGGGTTGTATACGGGGGCAATAATGATGATAATAATAGGTACCAGTTGAAAACAATATATCAAAGTAGATGAAGGTTCCAGTTGTTTGTTTTTTTGTGTGTTTCCCATTTACAACATTGTAAAGATGTATAAACTTACATATGCTGATCTCTCAAGTAAGTGCAACGGCAAGTTATTAGTCGTATCACCAGTATATAAGTAATGAGACCTTTGGCATAGAAAGTCTTATAAATTGTGAGAACACATAGGTCTAACAGAAGAAAAGAACGAAAAGGAACAACAATAACGTAACTATCCTCTACTTTATTCTTAAATTTGTAATGCAAGTTTCGTTTTTGTTTTGTCTTGTGCATGTGCTTTACGGTCGATATGTCGATGTTTAGATGCAGAAAAACATTGTTTATTCTGAAGTAAATACATATTTTACAAGAAGTGGTAACAAAGTATAAATATCTAATATTCACCCGAGTATTTTTATGAAATAAAAGTACACGGACACTACCGAGTAATTACAAATGACTGGATAACTACAACAACAGCCTTCTGGCAATGGTCTAAAATATATGACTCGAGACATCATATATGACCCCTTCCTCTCTCCTAAATTCCATTGTACCAAACCACTTATGAGCCCCTGTGTCAGTAATGATCGCCTGTATTTAATAAAAAGAATACTGAGTCTGAGTTTAAGTGGCAATAAATTAGCTTTGGTCATTCCGAAAAGGACATTTCACTACGCATTTCATTTTATTGCCTTGTAGGTTCTCTTTAATGGAGGAATTTATTACTATGAACATGTTTGTGTGATAAGCCCGTTTATGAAGAGTCCATTTGTACATGTTTCTATTTTAATAATGAGTTGCGTTTGTGCTGTTCAATTTCGATTTTTACAATACTCACTGGTTGTTTCTTTTCTTTTCCGAGAGACAACTCAACCAAATAATATTGGTTGTATACATTTATTCAACGGAGGGAAGTATTTATTTAATGTTTTGCCATTTTCTGGGTTTATTGGGTAAGACTTTGGATTTAAAATCGAAGGGTCAGGGATTCAAATTATGAACAAGTACATGACGTTCGATATGAGGTAGAGGTTATAAGGGGTATATTGAGAAATGCCATAAATACCGAAACTTGATGTTCCTGGATCTGGAAATGCGTAAACACATTTTCAGTAACATACCTTTTAGATGAATTGCAATTACGCTTCACAGTTAACTGTGTCATACTGTCTTGGAAATGTAGAAGAAAATGTTATTCAAAGATGCTATTAACACTTATTCTTTTTTCATTACATTGACATCTACTCAGAGTTTGATGTTTCTTTAATTAAATTCATTTTCGATTAGCGTATAAATAAAAGTTTTCCATTAGGCACAGATAAATAAAACTATCACATGCTTTGATCACTATTTGCACGCATGCGCACTGGCTTGGTCTTTCTCATACGGAGTAAGATCATCAGAACTTTAAGAGTTTAGATTAACGGTTTTTAAAAAGGAATAATGCTTCTTTGAAGGGATTTATTGTTCTTCTTGCGAGAATAAATTCACAAAATACATTTTAGCATGTGTGTTGGAAAAGAAATTAAAAACAAAACAAATTATATTCATTGATTGTCACTACAGCGTGAAACATTTTTTAAGTACATTAACTGTCTGCACAGAAGCATTGTGAAAGCATCGTGATGAACCTGTGCTTACAGTCATATCTTCTCTGTTAAAAAATGCCTGTAATTTAGGGTTCTTTCTAGCGATTATTAATTACCAACTTATGTTTTATCTCTGAAATAATCCACTGCCTGTGAAATGAAAAACAATCGAAACTAAAGTGGTAGTAAATATTGTCTTCTCTTGACTCGGATCAAGGGCTTTTATCATTTCGTTTTGACATTTGGAATTATAATTGATAAATCAACAGAAAACGAGTCAACAAGTAAAAATATTCATAAGCTATGCTTTAGCAGCTTTAGCCTTGAATGATTGGTTCTATTATTATAAGCTGAAAATGAAAGAATGGCGAACGGCTATAAATGTTTCATTTACAATTGTTTTTATTTTAACACCCTCATATCAACTTTAATAGCATTCCAAACTGCACACATTTAAGAATAATGAGGAAGACTGTGCATGTACATTCCTGATTCAGAATTTTCGTTAGCAAATAATGTTTCAATTAAACCTTCTATGGAATTACGATTATCAAAGTTACAAGAAAGAGGCACTTTTCTCGCAGGCTAATGGAACACTTAAGTGTAAAACATCATTTGATGGATTATGATGTAAAAACTTTGGTACACACCTGTGGTGATGGCTTTTCAACGTCAACATCAATCAGCAAGCCAATGTTCGGGTTCTTATTAAATTAACGCATGGCAAATGAACTCTGAACATAAAGCTAAACCGTAAATTACCGGCGCAAAGTAACAGAATGCGAAAATGTTGTTTTTGTTCGGGTGCTTGATGTGTTTATTGATACATGATTTATAAAGGCATAACAAGACGGTTTTCCAAACTTATAAGCCGGATTCTTCAGATTTTTCAAGTAACATCAAACACCACACATAAATGGGATGTTCATGTCAAAAGTGGAACCTTGCGTAGCGTTATAAATATAGAGAATAACATTTAAGCAATTATTTGCAGGTGTATATATACATGTAACAAGAAACCCTTGTAAATAATTTCTTTCTCGTGGAATACTATCTGCAGAGAAAACATGTCAATGCTCCTAGAAAAAGTTTACCCTTTGTTAAAAAAGTCAGAATCTCAATAATGCCGAATAAAATTACCTCACTTCGGTTCGATGCACCCACTTTAATACCTGATTATGAATGTGCTGTTGGTAAAATTTAATGTTTTTTTTCGTGTTGTTTTTTCACATGTTGACACATTTGACTTATGACGTCATTGCAGTTTTATTGTATGACGTCATTAAGTTGTAAAAAAATTAAACGTCATCGCTTGAACTGTTTTATTTTAAACTGCAATCTTGTTTGGAATTTTTAGCTAGACGAGGCTTATATCTAGTATACATATGTTGATGGTCTAATATATTAATATAACTTTTTTGTCTGCATATTTACATTGTTTGTTCGATAGAAAAAAAAACCTTCAAGAAGTGCTCTACAAACCAGATTTAAGCACCCATTCCTGTCCTTTTGCCTAATGACCATTCTAAGCTGCTAATTGTTGTTGTGTGTTTGTTGTGTGTGTGTGTGTGTGTGTGTGTGTGTGTGTGTGTTTGTGTGTGTGTGTGTGTTTGTGTGTTGCCTCGACTTTGTGTTGTTGTTTTGTTTTTGTCATTTTTAAATTTACCCTGTTTGCCTTTGTATAGATGTAGTTCAAATTTAAATACTTTCTTTTAGGACCCTTTCTCATTTCCCTATTCAATACTAAACACTCTTGTACGACACGAAAACAGCGATACAGATAAATGTAAATTGTAATGATTTGTTGTCTTCTATTGACCTGCAGAGTTGAATAAATATATTCGGTAAAAGTGTTGCTTTATAAAATAACTGCAATGTTAAATAATGAATCGTACGAAATACCAAGTCCGGCAGACAGCCAAAAGGGATGCAATTACCAACTATGAAATTAATGTCTCCAGTAACTTTCAAATTAACATTTGAGACGAAAAAGGTTTCTATGGCAAGGACCTTAAAATAAACGTACGGTAAAATAATTGCTTGAAATCAGCGTTTTTCATTTTTGTCATTCATATATCTACCTAAATGCCAGGTTTGAAGTCAATTCATGCAGAAATTAGTTGAGTTTTTCTCTGTACAATCAAATTAGGGGGACCAGTAGGTGCCAACTTAAACGAATGGAGATAACAAACATTTAAGCAAGTAGGGGGTATCATTTATGTGCGCTTCACATGAACTTACCACCAGGAACATAATTAACACTTATTATTTAATTACATCTGGTAGTTTCCATGGTATTATCCGAGCATTAAGAATTTGTATTGCTATGGTTCTTTCGCATTGCAATATCAGTCTTCAGGACATATCTTATTTATTAAGTATTAATATGTATTATGTTTATTACCCGGCCACAACATGACCAATCGACAAGCGATCGTACAGACAAACGGAGGAAGAAATTGTTTTCCATACACCCCTACACCCTTATCCGGGGGCAAAACTATAGTTGGAATACAAAGCTGTTTAATAAACAGTATTGTAGTGGCGACCATGTTTTAAAGTCATGTAACATCACAATCCATTTATTTACATCAAATGTTAAGTTTTTAGAAAGTGTGCTGACCGATTTGGAATAAATTGACGAACTTCATCGCAATGCACACGACAAATATAGCACTAAACGGAAAGAAAACAACTACTGCAAACAGAAAAAAATAATTTCATTTTCCTACGATACGGGGCACATCTTCGCATTACCCTGATGATCGAGAACAGAACCAGCGTTGACGCCTCACAGTTCCCCTGATTTTAATGTTGAAGAAGTTGTAAGTTACATGAGCGTGTATAAATACAGTAAACTGTCTAACATTTATCATAAAAGCCGAAACGAATAGCTAAATCTGTAAGAAATTTCCAATGAATTCAAAGAAAGTTCAGCGAATTTCTTAAATACGTCTGAAATAGTGTTTGATCCATTTGTAACAAAACACCATTATGTTACTTAGCGGTTGCAGATTAAGTGCGATACAAATTGGTTTCTAATCCCTATTAGAAACTTGTGACAATTACGTAAAACGACTATTTCCATGGCAAACGGTAAACTGAATTCATTTCATCTGTTTTAAAATAACACACGGTACATATCATATAAATATCATATTTTCTTGATAGGGAATACGTAATTCACGTTCTTAACGTAATCTTTACGCAATTTACAATAAGTTATTATGTGGCAGATCGATGGTTTACTTAGATTGGGCCAACATCTTCCTATAGGCTCTTATTCATCCACAATTCTTCAGTAAGACTTCCAAGTCATACATTCAGTACAGAATTTATTCAAAGTTCATGAAAACCTACACATATCGTTATTAATACTCCGGTAGAGTAAAACAATGCGTACCCGTTTTTAGTAACATCTGGTTCTTATGAAATTATTGTTTAGAGTTCTATATAATGATGTTCATGGAAAATATCGCATTTGCCAGTTTGTACATGTATTGATAATCTGATAAGACCCAGGCTCTGCAGATCTGTTTCAACGACAGCTGGCACCAATTATGAGAGTTTTCGATTTAATTGAACCGTTAAAGAAATGTATCTTTATTCCATGTTTAAACCATAGTGATAGCATATTTGACCGAATATAGGCATGTCTAGCCAATAAAAACAATATAAAAGTGATGACCCAAAATTTAAATGTGTAGCTGAAGGGACAATGTTGGTAAGTGAAAAGTGTACACAATTAATATTAATCGTTGTGAGAATACATTTACAGATATTCAGCGCCAGCAAATAATAACCCTGAAATGTTTTACCTAAATTTGAAGGCATTTGGATCTGTTTTAATAAAATGTGCTACTTAAATTTGACTGCAATAGGCCTGTTTTAAAAGAATATGCCGCCTAAATTTGACTGTAGGGTGCCTGTTTTGATAAAATGTGCTACCTACATTTTAACACAATACACATGTTTACCTGTTTTAATGAAATGTGCTACCTTAATGTAACTGCAATGGGCCTGTATTTTATAAAATGTGCTGACTACATTTGGGTCTATATTCTTAAGCAAGGTTTTCTTTTAATTTTTAAATTTGTTCTATGTTGTCACCATGATCTTTTCATTACACTAGCACAGCTTCAACTAAGGGAAATTTGTGGGGTTTTTGTGTGTGTTTGTCTGTTTTTTGTTTCATTTTTTGTTGTTGTTGTTTTGCCAATGACAGGTACCCAACGTTACACTGTTGACAATCGTACATGCTTTTATTTGTATTCCAGGGAAGTTTTAATACTATTATAATATTTTATTCACGCTTCGAATATTTGGAATTACTTGTTTCAGACGGTAGGTAAATAATCCTAGATCACTTCCATCTTTAAAATAGCTTGACTAATGTTGCATCGGCGAGTGCTTGGTATTAAAATTATTACTATAGGAATGAAGCATGAAGTACCACTGACTCTATATTGTAGGAAAGTGCCAGCTTCATTGTATGTAGGCCATGTATGTGCACGGTTAATAATTGTTTAATGGCCCATCCAAGTTAAATATATGTGTTAATATGTAGACCATTGCCAGGAGAGTAATATTTCTTTAAAAAATATTTACAGTCTGCACTTACCTCTCTCTCTCTCTCTCTTAAGCATTATATACTAGACATTGACCTGATATCTTTGGCAAACATGTTAATACATTCATTCTTTGGGACTGCATGTTTGTTTTACAGTTGTTAACATTCTTATTATAACCACATTTTGCATTTTGATCGAAGATTCATTGCACAGTATTTACTACTTATTGCACAGTACTTACTACATATAATCTGCACTATCATTTAATCATTTTAACAAGATAACTGTTTTTCAATGGCAAATTGTTCGATCGCTTGGTTTTGATGTACCGGTAAAATACATAGAGATGTGAAAATGTATATGCCTCTTGAATATTAGAAAAAACGAGTATATTTCAGTGAGATGAACTTGACTGTTTTGTTGTTGTTTTTTAAATTGCAGATAAATCGAATGACAGATTTTGGTAATTAAATTGTAACCCACTTCCTCTTCACACAAAAACAACTTCATTGGGAAGTACTAAAAATGGACCATTCAAATAACAAGTAAAGATGGTTATGAAGAAAGGTCCGGAACTGCAAGTGACTTAACTTTGTTTACACAGCATCATCGCATTTGTTAATAAACGACTTCCTTGTGTAACATTTTAATATGTTTGAACATAAGCTTATATCTGATTTTATTTAACTCGACATGACCAGTCAAATGAAATGCTCAGACTTGGACAGTGATCAAGTAAAAACAAATCGCAGAATATACTTAGTTTAAGTTATTTTTTCTCCATTCGGGTATTTTCTTCATAGACAAGATTTAATTCCAACGAGCAATCTTCAAGATTTTGCAAATGGAATAATTTCATGTTTTAATATTGACACTGAAATTTCCGAATCAGGATAGCATTTTATGAAAATATTACTGTAAAAGCAAATGTTGTATATCCAGCAACCAAAAACCATTGAACAACAAGACACCTTTTCTCCAGTCCATTTATATTTCCCTTGTCATAATGTTATATTTATATTGGCGACTGTATAGTCAAATCATTTAGAAATGTACCTCTATATCTCAGTCTTTATGATTGATAACGATTACAATGTCATGTTCCAGTATGAAGAAAACAGCGAAAGTATAATACTGATAAATGTAAGAACAAAAGGAATGCATGCTAAAACATGACAAGGTACCCACCGCCTGCCTAGTAGGTACCTTTCAATACCAGTCAGATAATGTCGTGCAACAATATATTGATCACTTCATTCATAAGCGCC
The DNA here is from genome assembly GCA_007844125.1 of Sinonovacula constricta. Taxonomy (NCBI): domain Eukaryota; kingdom Metazoa; phylum Mollusca; class Bivalvia; order Cardiida; family Solecurtidae; genus Sinonovacula; species Sinonovacula constricta. The sequence continues at coordinate 33,790,627 of CM017571.1, read as the reverse complement.
TTGTTTCTGTTGCATGACCACAGTGCTCCCTCAAAGCATATTCTGTATTTAATTGCATTTGCATCAATCCAGAATGGAAAATATCATTTTGCAATTGCCTTATTGATTCAGATTAACTTAATATACGATTTTGTTATTAAGCGGATGCATACGTCATTTCCAACTGACCAAAGTATATCCTCATGTGGCGTCATTTGATCCACTTTAATCAAAGCCCGGAAGAAATCAATTGTTTGTAAATATTGTACAAATGCACATTGTTCTAATACGAAAATATGGCAAGGTCCTACAAGTATTGCACAAAATTTTAACATTTGAAAAAGTGTTTCATATGCCAGTTAAACATTCAAAACAAATTTGTCACGAGACATTATACAAAATAGGGCAAACGCAAGATAAAGTCAGCCAACAGATCAATCATCTTCTAATTTTGCAAACAGGCGGTAGCATAAGACGATCGCATTCGTTTTTGAGTTTATCAGATCTTTTTCCATCTGCCTGCAGACAAAGATGATGTAAATTTCTGACTTGATGTCCAGATGCCATCTTCTTTTAGATTTTTTAAAACATTAGTTTGGCTTCTGATATGTGTCTGAGAATTCATGCAGTTCCTCATTTAATGATTCTATACATCTAGTTGATATATCAATAAACACTTAACAAAGTATAACATTTCTAAGTCCTCTGTCCAACGTTGACTCAATTCAACAAATGTCTACAAAATATTTCTGTTCAAGCTATTTGTTTTGATCAATATTGATCTATGCAGTCATCGTATTTAGAAACGAAATGAATCTGACTGAACAATTTCTGTATATTAAATCGGATTAGACAGACGAGTGGGAGGGAACTGTTTTTGGCATACACAGACATTGGAGCGCATACAGCATTAGGACTACTGTGATTCCTAGATGATCAGCAACATTTTAGATGTTGTATTGTCGTAATTCTTCTCAAAGTAGATTTATGTGATAAGTTGAATCTTAAGCTTCCTGAAGAATTTGTTTATGTAAATCGACTTGTGTACAATCATGCAATTTTACATGCAAAAAAGAGGGTTTTTATACATAATACATAAATAGTATTTGTCCCTTTGGTCCTTTACAGAAATGTTTTATATTGTTATAAAATGTTTTATCAGAAAGGAAATCCATTTTAAATCATTATCGAAAACATATAGATATAAATACCCATGTTTCTCTCCCACGTTAAGCTTTACAAATATTTCTGCATGTGAAAATACTTTGCGGGTTCTAGTTCTAAGGGTTTATCATTGTAAACATTGCAAACAAATTATATACTTTAGCGCTGGATATGTCATCTTATTTTGTATACTGCGATTGAAACTGACATTACGTATGAGTTGGACCATTATTGATTTAGGTACATTTATGTCCATACAACTCTGCTGGACCAGTCATGTACAGTTTTTTTTTTTTTTTTGCATTTACTGATTGTATATGTCTGAATCACTGAACCGATTGATGTTTTTTCATTAGCTAAAGGTTGATCATGGGGTATACTACAATGCTATCGAGTTAATACAAAAAGTACCAAATGCAAATAAGGTTAAGATTCTTTTCAGACTGAAAAATTGCAGGCGCATTTTAATTAATACTACCAATGATATGTTGCCTTGCATTCACTGCAGGTACGAATCCTTGCTAAAGCATTTTTGTTTAAGTCTACATTGGATATTATGACCTAGTGCTTACAAATCATATACATGCTGGGATCGATGCATTAGTCAGCTTCCAGTACTTAAAGAATGGCGGGGACACAGTCGACTCAATTTACCCTCGTGTATTTATCTTCAGGTATTTTTGACAATATGTGTATAGATATTCGTTGTTTAGATTAGTTTTCTGTTATTTACACAAAGAACAACTAGATATGGGATCAGCGATGGACGTATTATTATTTTAATTAACCAAAACTCTACACGTTCTTTTAATACTTGTAAATGAGCGTTTTATAAGAATGCAATATCAGCACAACTCTGGCAGTTTGATAATATGTGAATTATTTTTATTACAAAACAACAACAGTAACATATACAGGCACAACAAAAAAGTGTAGAATTCTTTTAAAACATCACTTATATATCGTTGTTTTAATGAAATACACTGAACACACAAAAAATATGGCACTACAAACAGACACACTCGAGGACCATGCCTTTCTTTCACACGACACACACAATAAAAACGAACTGGTGTTTAATTAGCTTATCCATAAAACAAATAACATATTACAAAATACATTACTTTATTTATTGCAATTAAACAGACACAGTTAATAATAACCAAAAGCCTACAATCCGAATAGCCGCGTGGCCAATAACATGACTATTTTCTAAAAAAAAAAACAAGGTAAATCAACGGAGCCTTACGCTATAACATTATTTTACATCATTATCTCTAGACTTAATCAAGATTTTATTTAACACAGACTGTCATTAATGCCATACAAAATCGTAAATTACGACGTAATATTATATTGAACAAAAGGATTTTGCCAAGTCTAGATAAGTCTATCCTACTACGCACGCCCGTAAAAAGAAACAATCATATACAAATTTCCGGTCGATTTAAATAATATTGAATTTACAATCTTAGATCTTAAATAAAACAGACGCATTCAACAATGTAAGCATCTGGAAATGTCCAATATCTGTCTTCAAATTAACAATAAATCATATTCTTTGTAACATATACAAATGTGTGTAACGCTTTAAATATGTTTTATTGATTTCCAAAAAAATATATATTCTATATCTCTGTACTTCCTGTATATCTGTCCCGTAGTCCTGGCGACTTTCTGGGCACCATAGATGACAGACATCCACGTGCCTTTAACTTTCAATATACATTCATACATCCAATAGACCTGTCTTATCTATTGAATGAATGAAACGCCCTGTGGTTGTATTGTAATTGGGCTATTTAATAGGAATAGAGTATCATAAACTATTTATAAAGTTTATCAGGTTGCTTATAATCCCCAAATACCGCACATTAAAAAAACCTATTTTATTCTAGATCATTTTACGAGATAATTAAGTTTTTATTCCATGCGGTGTCATTACTCATCGTTAAATTTAAAGGAAGCCGTTTGTGGCAGATACGTCTCTGAGGATAACAAATAGTAACCCAGTCGACTTATTTTGCATATGATAAATAGGTGGCGCTGATTGCATACTTCGTATAAAATCAAATCTATGCTATATGTCTGCAAAGATTTCAAAGAGAAGTACATTGAAAAGGTCATCAATGCGTCTGGGTTGTATACGGGGAAAATAATGATGATAATAATAGGTAACAGTTGAAAACAATATATCAAAGTAGATTAAGGTTCCAGTTATTTTTTATGTGTTTCCCATACAACATTGTAAAGATGGATAAACTTACATATGCTGATCTCTCAAGTAAGTACAACGGCAAGTTATTCGTCGTATCGCCAGTATATATGTAACGGGACCTTTAGCATAGCAAGTATTATAAATTGTGAGAACTCATAGGTCTAACAGAAGAAAAGAACGAAAAGGAACAACAATAACTTAACTATCCTCTACTTTATTCTAAGCTTTATAATGCAAGTTTTGTTTTTGTTTTGTCTTGTGCATGTGCTTTACTGCCGATATGTCGATGTTTAGGCGCAGAATAACATTGTTTATTCTAAAGTAAAAACATATTTAACAAGAAGTCCCCCCCAAAAAATGTGTGTTCTGCTTTCCCAGTTTCTAACTTGAAAATGGTTTGTTTTAGTATGCAGCATACGATCTCTAAACATAATACACTACTTGCATGATAACGTCGGTATTTCAAAGCATGCGCATTAGGTATTCGACAAAATGGTTACTGTGTATTTGTAATCCCGTTATGTCGGACAATAGCTTTGAGTTAGTGTTTTCGTGTGGACTTAAATCGACATTAAATAAAGATCGTCTTATCTTCTCTTGTCGCTATATCAAAGCATGTTGTGCATTCAACTTAATGAGTGTTAATTCGCTCTGTAATACGTGCAAATGTTTTAGCAATTCCCTTGTATTTGTACTTCGCTTTGTATGTGAACGGTAACCCTGTCCTAGTTCAAGGAGACATTATTTTGGTTTGTGAAGTACGGTAGAACATTACAGCACATAAAATCAAGCTATTTTAACCAATTTCACTCACAGATGCCAACAATGAACATGTTTCTTCATTGCCAGACATGACAAACGAATAGAAGAGTGGCGTTTAATTGGAGTTGTATTTACTTTCTCTTGTTTACCTCTCCGCAGATTCGTATTTCATTATAGTGGTAGGAAGATACTGCATTTTTAAAACAAAACAAACTTGCTTTAACATGTGCTTATCCATCTCGACATTTGTGCCAAATGGTATTAGTCTAATAAGTTATTTAAATCGTTTTATTGTTTTTCTTTATTCATGTACAAAAATATGAATGAATAAAGTAATTATAAAAAAATGGAAACACCAAGTTTGGTATGCTTGATACATGAAAACCTAATAGGGTGGGCTTAAAATACATAAAAAAGATAAATATATTACAAAATCTGCAGGTTTTTATGAAGAGTATATAAGGATGACATTTATCAGCAAATATAATTTATGTTGCATAAAAATAATTAAATGTTGCACGGAAGATTTTCTCCGCAACAATAATAAGTGAAACTGGGACGGTTCTGTTTAATATAGCGTTATAACTACTTCCAGAAGAAAGGCGACAAGCCGTGGGGTTTGGTGAAAACCACACCGTGTCATTTTCTGGTTTAATGATACCTGTAGAAGCGATTAGTGGTAATTGTGGCAAGAGATTATTAATTTTGATAGCAACATGCCAATGTAGAAGACGTATACACGCTTACTAATTGTAGTATTTTGGTTTATGCTTGAATGTGTTTGATGTTCAAACTCGAAGTAATAACACGCTTGTGCGTGTCAAATACATATTTTGCAACTACATTGTAATATCATCTACACACATTATCTGTCAAATACTGAAAGAATTCTCTTCTGAAAGATGTGTTGATTTCTTTTTATTTTGGAAAGTGGGTTGAGTGTAAATTGATATACGTTAAGATTTTGTTGATACTACATATAGTTTGGAGATTTGACGTTAAAGCAGTTATACTGGCTTCTTTTACGTCACTTGTAATCAACTTAACATTGCTTATCTCAATATGTCCATTTATCCTTGTCTCTATTCTACTCTCTCACACCTGCAAACATGCTTAGTGCCAAAATAAATGTGTTTGTCAGGGGTTTGTAACAATGAAGTATTTTTAAATTTATATAAAGCGTCCGTCAATCACGTATTTTATAACATACGTAGAACGTAAAACGGTGCTTCTTAAAGTTTGTTTGATCGTTTGCTGTTTTTTTCGTTAAATTGATTATACTAGCATTGTTCTATTAACTTTTAAGAAGTTGAATCTTGTTTGAAATCTATACATCTTCGTGTTATATCATGTGACTTTTCTCTTGGTATCTGATGCCGTTATTTACATCCTTTAGCAAATATAACTTATTGCTTGTAGTGATTATTTAATGGTTCGACCTTCTTCATCCATTTAAACTTAATTAGTTGTCCAGTCCTATTATTGTACACATTGTATATTTTAAAAATGTAAAATTGTTACAGTACTGTAGAAGTCGCGGTTAATTGATCAACATATTTGGACTGAATAAATCAATATTGTGAAAAACTGCAAATAATTGAAACATGTGTATAACATAAATACTTCAGCGAAACACATTAAAAACAACCTTAAACGTATTATTGTCCTCCAGGATCTCGCGAATTGATGAAACACTTATTGTAAAATAATGTTTATTGTAAGACAGTCATACAGCTGAAACAGTGTGATATCTCTGACAGTGTGGTATCTCTGAAGGTGCAATTGCTTACATGTACTTCATATTAGGTGAATATTCACAGGCGTGGAAAAAAAACGTTTTATGTCTGTGCTGAATGTTTTAAACTATACCTACAAGTACTTGCAGCAAAACGTGAATGCTAATTGCGCGTTATGTTGGCTTTATAAAGACAAAGTAGTGTTGTTTTTTTAAGACAGTTTGATAGTTTTCTTACGCAAATGGCATAACATATATGCTGAGAGAACGAGCAAAACACACTCCTGCATTTATATCAGTTGACATGTACATATCATATATATATATATACATATCATGCACGTGATGTCTACCAGAGGATACAATCTAAGTAAAAAAGCTTGAAGATGCATGATGTAAAAAAGGAACACCTGGCCCACGTTAACAATGATGAGAAGTACACACATATCGCGAATAGACTGTCCTGGTTAGTGCCTCGGATTTTGTGGCATAACCAGCAGTTCCATAACATCACTTTAACGTGATTTACACACATTTAAACACCATACCAGAACAGAATAACACGTGTTCATAATAATAATCCCATATCATTAGCATAACAAAACTTTGTTATATAAATTACTATACTACATCTTTGATAGATGTATACCTTGTTTGATGCATGTGCATTCAACTAGTACTGTTTCACAACATAAAAGTGTATTAATGGCTAAAGTTTAATCATTAGAATATTTGACCAGTAAAGCATGGTGTATTCCTGAATCACTACCATATAATTGGCAGGACTAAACTTTCCTATGTATTTTCATTTAACGAAACATTACCTACACTTTATCGTCAATTCATACTGGCGATTAGTTCTACCCTACAGAACAAGAGTATAAACACGAACGCGAAGATCTGAAATCAAGTATTAGAGGACAAATTAATTTAATACTCTATTTGTTTAAACACTAGAATGCGTTTGTGAACATTCAAAAATTTGTTAAAAAACATTATTTTACCAAATACCATAACGGAAAAGCGAGACGCGAAGCCGAATTGAATCAAAAAGCATAGCTACGCAATAAACTATGCACATATCGTGTCTGTAGTTCACTTTGCACTCACACTTTATGCATTTACATCAAGCAATTAATACATTTTTCTGCCTTATATTGTTTCCGATCTCCTTCCTTTTTCGAATCCTAGATATGATGTAAGTCAATATGCTCAGTTTCCATTGTGTGAACGATAATTGCCTACTTATTGAGTTCATTGTTTGTAACCATTTTACCCAATTACAGAGATTGATGAGGGTAATAATGATAGGATTCTCGGGCAGTATATTTTACCTCTTAAAAAGCAAGACGTGCCTAATTGCGCACACAGAAAGTTGTTAATACTGAACAATTTGATCTTTGTTATGACTTGTATTATAATGGGATAATTGATTATTTGCCAGTTTAGGTAACAATATATTATCATGTTTCATTAGAACAGAATCATTTTGAGGGAGAGACCATTTCTAAGCAAGTGCAGCAAGTGCATGTATTTCGGAATAAAATAGTCTGGGGAATGTGCTTGTTTGAATTTTATACCAAGTGGACATGTTTCTTATCTGATTTATAAGGAGAAAAAATATAAATGCTAAACAATTAAAATGTATTGTCCTCAAATCAAATGATTTATATAAGTGCTACAAATTGCTGAAGTATTAAAGATATGCATTCATTTACATTGTGACTTTCTTACGTTTATATAATCAATTATACGATTTCGTCCAAATTTAAAAGTCCCTGGCCTTGATGTAATTTGCGCATACTGGCAAGGTATTCTATATTTTGTGAAATGAATGGTTTTAAACTAAATTTAATCGCTCGGTCGTCTCCCAGATGCTATTTACTTGGCTGTTGCTCGTTTGTTTACCTCAGTCGAACATCGCTTTGGCTCTTTTGTTGTTGTTGTAGGAAGAACAGTTGAAGACTTTGCTTTGTAATTTACGTTGATTTTATACTTTCGGTTGTCAGGACAACATTTCGATAGAGCAAAGTGAAACATAAATCACAACACCCTATTGTCTAGTATTATCGTCCAATTCCGTTGTAACAAAGGCTGTTTCCACAACATGACCGCAGGTTTTGCATAGAGAGATAAATCCCCTGATTTGCAACCAGAAATAAATCAAAGAAATCAAAGAACTGAAAGTACTATTAATCAGAGAAGCAAATCTACATGCCTAATCATGTCTGGTATAGCTTCTAAAATGGCTGTGCATGAACTATATTTAAAATATTTCCTAAGAGAACCATCTTCAAGAAGCTCATAATAATTAATTCAGGATAATTTTCTATACTTTAGTTGCCCGAAAACTTACCTAATGTTTGAAGTTGTAAACCTTAAAGTTAGTAAAAATATGTAATACCATTTTCTGAGTAGTTGCAGTAATTTTATACTTGGCTCTAAAAATATACATTTAATTGCATTTAAATAATCATGATGCCTACCAACAAGCTGATAAGCCTCCATAGTAGTACAATAATTAATATTTGTATTTTTTCGTAACATAACAGCTGGCTAGTGATGTATTACATTGACATATAAAATGTCCATAAAGTAAATTACCGGTCATTTCGTTTATTATCTCCCTATTCTATCTGCTGCGTGTATACATACCAGACCAATTTAAAGATCATTATTGTATTTCCGCTCTCACTGACATTTAACAAGCAATCAAAACGCGTCTGTACCATTATAATATCGTGTCATTTAAGCCTGTATGGCAAAGTAACAAATAAATAAAAAGTAAACGCCACCCGACGCTAGAATTAGGGCACTTGCCACCACGACAATTGTTTTACGGACGGAGTTAAATGGGCCGTTATCGCCCTATTTCACCTCGTTATATTTCGTATAAAGAGTGGGGATTTTTGAAGGGAAACATTCTGTTAAAGACACAATGTACATTTTATTACTTTGGTAAAAACATAACCAGTCGCTCTCTTCATGTCGTTTGTTTTGTTACTTTTATTTGGAATATATTATTTTTTAGGAATGGAGGACGTGTTCCGAGCGCACTCTCCAACGTCATAACTGTCGCTTTAGAATGATCCCAATACAGATATTCGAATTTCTTAAAATTTACATAAACTGCTTGTAACCATGTGATCGCAAATAGTCAAAAAAAGGTATAACCGTGGCCGGACCTGGTAACGCAATCGGTAGAGCGGCGGCTAACGGTACGGGACGCCCCTGGTTCGATCCAGGCCCGCGATATACCAAAGTCGTTAAAATGGTATTGTTATGGCTCCCTTGCTACCGCTCAAGCAAATTTAAATGGTAGTTTCACGACTGTTTGGTCCGGTTTCAGGATAACGGGACTGGGTAGGGTTTCATACCAGGTGTTCATCCCATACTATACACAGTGAAGGCAGCACTATATCTGCTTCAAGTGAACACCGTCTCCAGATACATGAAATACTGTTGGTTGGACGATAAAACCAATAAACAATAAACAATCATGTCCATTAGTTAATTCTGTCAAGATCCCATTTTTTGTTCGCTGTTTGGTTGTTGTTGTTTGTTTGTTTGTTTGTTTTTCGTTTTTTTTTTTTTTGTTGTTGTATTTGTTGTTGTCGTTGTTTTTGTAGTGAGCCAACGTTAATCAGAACACAGGTGTCAATCATGCTGATGAAAATGTCGAACGATATTTTCCAGTTTTGAATATTTGCTATCGATTGACTGTGACCGGCTATATATGTTACCTGTTAAACTGAATGAGGATCCCTGTGCTCTTGTATATATCTTTTTTTTTTACTTTTGAAAAGTTCATGTGATAGTAGCTTTATTACAACAAAATGCAGATTATGGTTATATTAAAAGGAACAATGCATTAAGTTCATAGCAGTCTACAAGCACTTTGGTCATTTATGATGAAAGCAAACGTGTGCAAGACGGGAAGAGGAGATGAATATTTCCAGGCAGGAACATAAAGACTTTCAAACATTGACAATGTACTTTAATTTATTCCATAATAAACGATGCACGTGGTTTGCTTAATGAATCCATCTAACTATAGCTATATATTTTAATATAACAAACTTTAACTAATAAACGACTACATGTTCATATAATAGTTGATTTCGCATGTAGTGTCTGCTTGCGTCAATGAAAGCAACGGTAAAACAGATAATATTTTATCAAATGTTACACCCACGCTAATTATTAAGCACTGATTACTTTGAATCATGCAAAATGGAACATATAATTAAACGCAGTAATACAAGCTTTAAGATATTTACCTAGCAACAGTTCTTTCGCGTATACGGTGTCTGCTTTTATCACCGGTTAAGCACATCCCCACGTTAACGTGACACTACTTTCGCTTATCTTGCTTACCTTGCTAATTAATAGTTAACTAACTTAATATATAATTGAAAAAAAAGTATTCTAAGGTGAAATTATGCTCCATTTATACATACGTTTTTGTGATATTGCAATGAGATATCAGTTATCTTTAACTTCGAGTACAGTAAACACCCAAGAAAACAATACGCAGGATGAAAAAAGTGTTGTCAGGTAATTAAACACTTTTAGAGACCATCGGACGTTCCTTCCTTTATTATCATTAACTGGTCATTTCATAAATACAGCTGCTATTATTTAAAATTTATTATTCAAAGCAAATGATTGATTTCTGTACGAGTACATGTATATTACTTTTGGAGATAAACTTTTACAGAGGGTCTTGGTGAGAAGCAGTGGCTTTGTTATTTGAAGATGTAGTATAAACGATCTGGGCTAGTGTTCTACGGTTATTCATAGTCAACTGTTTAAGTATAAGAAAAACAATATTGCCTTCTCGGCGTGGAAGGAAAATGTACCACGCTGTAGAGAATATCGGTTAACACTTGAGGTACATGTTTATGTTAGAATAATAGAATAATCACGAAATAGCACAGAACGCGATATAACTCAACCGACGAGAAAGCTTTGTTATAAGTGTCTTCAAACGGTTCAGATAAGTACCACTTCATCCTAATGGACAGCTTGACTTTGATTTATAAACCATCCATCATTTGTAATTGTAAGTGAACTGTTAACCTGCACGTTTTTACTGGCAAATATATCCCATTTCATATCAGTGTTGACAGTGTTAATACTTGTCAGTTATTTCAATTTCTATCTGTTCGTCCTAAAATTAAACTCTTCTAGTACATTTCTGTTTAACGCTTCTTCATTTAAGTTGTCATTTAAGAAAGTTTTTTTGGCTGAAAGTGAAGATATAGTTCCTTAACAAAAGTAACAATGCTATGATCATGTTGCATGGGACGTACAAACTTCCTGATTGGTTAAATAAGCATACATTACATATGTCGCACATGATAAGTGTAACTATGCTACAATTAAAGAATATTATGAAATTATAAGATATCATAATTAAAAAAATCAGACACCTAACAACATACGTATTACATATGAAAGTGTCCAAAGGCTTTTTGTACTATTTTAATTTTTCGATAAATACATGTTTTAGTAGTAACGCCCCGCTTTCTTTGGATGAATTGGCATTTTTAACCTCTATAGGTTAATGACAAACCTATTTTTTCACAGTTTTCTTACGCTGTCTCTCACGGTCAGTTATTCATACATGGGAAGAAGTAATGCGTGTACAGATTAGACTAGACGTGTCAGTTGTGTCTGCATACTGTAAACGTTAACATATTGTCATCTTTTTAAAATAAAAAAAAGATCATTTTTATCAGTCTAAAACTATTGCACGCGTTCGTGAAAAATGGCGCGCTCGTGAAGTTTAGATTTAGAACGCAGGGATGCAATAAATCGGATCTCATTTTAAACTTCTTTTATATTTAGTTGCATCCAAGAGCATTTATGAGCATTTATCTAGTGTGAATTTTAATTCAAATACAAATCAGATAGAAAGTTTTGAAACTTTAAATTATTTTTTTTATCGGATGTTGTTTCTTTTTTCTCAATGTTTAATCTTTACTTTTAAATGGGTTGTTTGAAGTTGTTGTTTTGTATGGATTCTCTTCTTTCAGTCGAAGACATCGGTGCTTTTCCTATTTTATAAAACACAGAATAATGTTGACCATTTTTTAAAACCTAATATGGCTTACAAAGTTTAATTTAGACCGCTCTAAACAACGCTTTCCTTCGTATTTCTTTACAAATGAGTTTATAAAATTGATAATAAATCTGATACTGCATTGTTTGAAGCAATATTTCGAAATATTTTCTGTTTATGTACAACTAAGAATATGTTTGTCTAAAGTGTGAAGTGAAGGACATGCTAATCGAGAAAAGTCCAAATAATTTGCATATTTACTACTTAGTAGTGTTCATGCAACATGCTCGGGTGTTATTTTGAAACTTATTTTGTAGTCTACTGTCTAAACTGTGTTTGCGATTACTTGATTTAAATTTCTAGTTTCATTTGTTCTTTGGTAGGTAAATGATGTGTTATTAGCAAATACCTTTAGTAGCTAGTTACAAATTGGGCTTTTTCGCGTAACTGATTGCTTAACTTTAGTTTGTTTTCACGATCATAATGTAAATTGGGAAATACTGTGGCGAATGACAATGAAGAATAGTACATTCTTAAACGTAAACATTTAAATAAGTAACAAAAGAGTAACATTATTTTTGTATAAACAGTACCATTTGAAGTAGAAAATAGACGAGCAGATGGAAGACAACATAATTGCAATTGACAAATGTTTACTTGTTTGATTTTACTTTTTTCATCTTTTCGCCAGACAAAACCTTAATAAGCTGTGATAAGCATGAAGAAAAAAGTAAAAATTTCAGTCTTAAAAGACTGAAGATGAGAATACCAAAACATCCTGTTAGACCTTGTATAAAATAACAAGAATTCTTTAAAATAAAACAAAAGCCAAATTGTCAATTTAAGAGTTTTAAATCAAAATAGTTTTCTTTTTGAACTTCTTAAACTCACGAGATCCTAATATCAGTAGTTTTATCTTCACTGAAATTAATGCCATTCATGGTTACTCTCGGCGTTGGTATAAATAATTGTTTAACGTATGTAAATTTCAGTGGAACGTAAATAAATCATATATGGTTAAAAGAACATGGGGAAGAAACTCGTGTTATAAACATGTCGCAGCCATTAAAACATTCTTCAAATGCAGCAAGTTAAAGCTCATCTATTTTCACAAAAATTCGCGATTGATTGTGACAGTCCTTTGACAGCCCATTTAATATAGTTTCTAGACGAATGCTCACAATGATATCACCACTTTGATCTCGGACCTGTAAAAGCAAGAGTTTACAACAGTTGTCTTCAGCTGACATGTTGTATTTAATTATGAACAACGGAGAGATATTAAATTTTCTAACAAGTATTATACCAAATAAAGTATGCCATTTACATGTAGTCCTCAGGAGGGTGTGACAGATGTCTGACGGTTTAGCAGGTGACCTAGATTATACGAAAGGATGCAGGTACATGTTACCCTTTGCATGGCTATGTTCTTCATGTACAATACATTTCGATTATAAAGCACATCTTTAAAACTTAGTGATTATTCTCGCCAACGGATCATTAATTCGTAATCAGCAAGTCACGTTAGCAAAGGTTCCTAGACAAAATATTATATAACAATATGCACAAATGTAAAATTGCACAGGATCCAGCATTTTTAAAAAAGTGAACATGCTCATGCCAATTTATAATGATTTAAACAAACATCTTATAAAGATGATAAAGCTCATCCACTTCAATTTAAAAGCAAGCATAAGCCGATTCGCAACAATAGTATTGTAAAACATAATTTGTTTAAAAACATCCGGAACATAAATTCACATCTGCGGCGTAATCTATGATTTACTTTTTGTTTTACCTTCTTCAAACATGTATTAACACACAAAATGAGGTGGTAACAGGTGCCACAAAAATCTCCATTAGCTTTTATGCTGTTCATTTCTGATGCTATCAGTGCGTACACTTATACTGTAATAAAATGTGTTTGTATAGTTATGCCTAATAGTTTTTGCACCTTGAACATATTCTTAAAGATAATTTCTCAATTTATTTTCTCATCAACAAATGCTTAGTACTTAAAATGTGTTCTAACACATATTTTTTCTATAAGGTAGACACACAAATCGTCATTAACTTACCCATAAACTAGTGCTGTTTCTTTCGATACAAAACCCTTAGATCTTAGATAACGTAATCGTGAAAAAAGATTAACAGGTTGTGAATACTAGTGCTCAAGTAAAGTAAATAGCTTAAGTACATTAGTATTTGGGATAAAAAAAAACACACGCCAGACCTAAGATTCAGACACATTTTTGCATAACGTTTAGCAAAACATCATTATGCATGCTTACGTGAGACCGCGAACATTGATCCCGAACTGATAAGGCAGCTGTTTTGTTGAGTCCTTGCGAGTTTCCTGCCTGTTAGTGCTAAATGACAATTTCTTTAGTGGTATGCGGTTAGGGGTCGCTTAATGGACGAGCAAGATATTTTTACAAACATCACATTAAGAATACAAGTTTTCACATATTGCTTTTATATTAACCTTTTCGCGTGTCAAACGAATTATTGGCGGACAACAATAACAAGTCCATACTTTTTTTTCTTTCAAAAAATTCAGAAGGTAAAATTGATCACCGAAACCATATATTATGAGTCAATTTAAGTATAACACATAAAAACAATCGTAATACCCTATAATGACCATAATTGTGTCACAAATATGTATCTTAGAATAACAAAATCATACAAATTAACTTACAAACAGTTGTGTATACAAATCTTGAAACTAATTTAGTAGTTGAATGACCCATTTTATATTATATTTTTAATTGTGTTACAGAGTCATCGTCTAAACTCCATTGTCGTAAGGAATACTAAATTGCGCAACTGGTCACACGTTTCTGTGTCTATAACATTAAAAATCTACGGTTTAATTTAAAGATTAACTTAAAGCAGTTATATCCTGTCTTAAAAGGCAAGGTGGCTTGGCTACTTGTTTATATAATTCTAAGTCTAAAAGCCAGCGTAATACAGTATTATTCGGAATTTAATTTCCTAGTACATAGAACGTATTACTTCTTGAGTTTCATAAACGTGTCCTACAACTGTTTTCCAATATAAGCGTTAACACCAATCTGTACATTCACCGGCGAGCCAGTTTAACGCAAGGAATTAAAGTTATTTCTATAAATTTCTATTAACTTTTCCTACGTTTTCTTAATGAAATCCTAAAACTGTCAATATTATTTCCACTAGTTGACAGGTTATATTATTTCTGATTGTGACATTGCGTCTTTCATTGCGATCAAATCGGACAGAAACGCGTGTATAACGTGTATATCTTTGCAAAGAGCAAATAGTTAGGCAGTAACATATTTTGAGTTTCAAGACTGACGCTTACATTAATAGACAAGTCAAACTTTCTCCAGATGACTGGCGACGTGTTGACAACCTCATTTGTCTATGGTAGCATTAACTGTTTAGTTTTCTTTCTCTGTTTTCTTAAGATATAATCGATTTTAAAACTCAACACGTTGTTACGCATCATTTCATGAACAGATGTCTTAATAATATTAAGTTAATATAGCTTTACGGGGACGCCCGTGCCATAGTGGTAGAGTCGTCGATTTGCAACTCCCCTGACTGCTTAGCCTCTTACCGCGTGGGTTCGAGTTCCGTTCCGGGAAAAGGACTTAATGTGGGAAGGTCTTCCAGCTGACTTGCGGTGCGCCGGTGGGTTTACACAGACATTAATATGGGATAATGATCATAATCGGTCGCTGCAATGTGTTTTAAAAAACAAGCAAGCACAATAAAGCCTTCCTTCCAAATCGGATATTTTCTTTATTCTGGAATATAGTGATTTTTGTATAGTGACACTTTCTTCGGTTGCCTAATTAGATATTTTTGTTTCTACATATAATGGGGTTTATTATCAAAATCCAGCTCTCATGAACTGTTCCTTCGTCATTCTATTTCGTTTCAATATTTATCTTTATATAGAATGCTAAGCTTATGCGTTTCTTTATTGGTGCCAAATAAAGAAAGTAATATTTAATGTTACGTTTAAGCCTTATAAAATGGTCCAAAAACATAAATTGTTGTCCTTCAATCACGCGGAGTTGTACAAAACGGTTAAACGCAGTGATTAATTTAAAAGGGTCAGTCGAAAAAAGACTCTATGTTATTAAAATATCAGACAGGGTCAACAAGCGAATTTCTACGGTTAGCTTTATTCTTTTAGTGTCTACTAACTAGGCCTCAATAGGTTATGGTATTCGATATGGATGACAATAATGACTACGCGAAACGTAATCTTTTCTGTATGTTACTTGTATAAAAAAAGAGCCAATGTTATGTGAATGCTGCAACTGATAATAACAAAAGCAAATGCAAAAGACAAAGGTATCCACCATCCTCTAAACACTAATCTGTCGTTCCTTACTCCCGCATCTAAATTTTGTCTACAACAGAATAACTACAATTAACGTCAAGTGTCATTCGACTATTGAGATTAGAAGGTCAATTATAAATTTCTGCAATGCAGTCATTTTTGTCGGTATTGTGTTTTTG
Organism: Sinonovacula constricta; assembly: GCA_007844125.1. Taxonomy (NCBI): domain Eukaryota; kingdom Metazoa; phylum Mollusca; class Bivalvia; order Cardiida; family Solecurtidae; genus Sinonovacula; species Sinonovacula constricta. Next base: position 33,774,187 of record CM017571.1, on the reverse strand, counting down.
TTTTGTCTACAAGCTTAGTATGTTAACGTGTATTTTCCAATTTCTGATCTATTTTTTTCCTGACGCCTAAGATACATGTAGTCATGTGATCTAAAGTATTACTAGCAGGTATATAACCCGACATGAAGTCAAGCAAACCCATCAATAACTGCCTTGGAATGGCCTGTCGGCAAAAGCTTAAGCCAAAAAGTTTACATTTTATTGATCACTTTGAGTGCCCAGTAAACTATATGGAGAAAGAATCCCATTATAAAGCATGAAAACGACCAAATGTGAAATGATGATTCTACTTGCAATTTCATTTTTAAATGATTTTTACATTTTGTAATGACAGAAAGCAACAACATAAGATTTAATTCCGGTTAGGACTTTAATTAAAGTTTAGAATATTCAATGGAATTCAAGTTTACACTTAAATTTTGAAAACGTTTTGCTGTTTGCACTATTGTATTTCTAGTGATATTTAAAATTGAACTACCTCTAGAAACTGGCAAACATGGTAAATGTACAAGTGACAAAAAGAAACCACAGAGACGAGATGGCCAGTCAAATTTCCTGTGCCGACGTTTATATTAATAATTATTTAATAACTTTTTGCTCAGACTTTTTACTACTAAATTAGTTACTAGTTTAATAGTTGCTAGTTAATTAGTCTTTTTCTTACAACAGTTTCTCTTAAGTTTTGAGAGCAAGGAAATGTACAATTCCCTGTTTGTTTATTTCGTGACGCAGCCGCCTATGTAACAAAGCATTCAATTCCCTAGATGTTATTATCATAAATGTGTCTGACACTTAAGCCGAGTTTTCAATACTGGATAACAGCCACAGTTGTTTCCTTAAAACACTGACAGGAGCATCGAAACAAATATGACTTGTTTGATCAGTTACGTATATTATATTTGTAAGCTATGGATCATTTAGACATGCCATTAGCCAGAATTATGTTTCTAGTCAAAACCAACAGTTGAAAAAACAACGTTTCCAAATGTTATACAAATCAAAACAGGGAAGAATAGAAAATGGCTTCTACTGCAGATTTAAGAATTTAATTTGTTGTCCTTAGAATCGAAATGCATTTTCAAGATATTCTTCAGAGGTAATTTGTCGCAGTCTAATTTGCATGCATTATAGAACTCTCTGTAACTGAAGGATATTTTTGTACAGAATATTTCCAATGGCAACTCCCATTGATTCAGCAATGTGAAAGTTACCATCTGTTAAATTGGTTATTTTTTTCTTACCAGAACATACAACATAATAACACTGTCAATCATTTAAATGAATTAAAAACATGTTCCTGTTGCTTTTACGAGTCTATAATGGTTTTAACAAACGTGCCTGTGATTAAATGCATTGCAATAATCACTTCACAGACGACGAATGTGTCGCCAGTATTTATTGTTCGCTCCGATTTGTGTCTAAACTATTTTAGCTTTGCCTACTATTAATTTGTGCACTCGCTGTAAGAAATTATTAAAAGATAAAGCATGTGCACGAAAAAAAAAGTTGCATAATCTTTGAAAAACTTTACGGTTCAATTATTCTACATGTATCTTGAAAAAAATCGCCAAAATTAGATAAAAAGCATCTGCCACGACCCTTTCATTATCTGCGATATTTTACATCTATGATTTCTTTTCACTGTCTACACTTTACTTGTAACAGAAGATGTTGCATTTCTTTAATTTTTGCATAAAGATATAGCGTATCCTCATTCGTGTTTTCACAGACGAGTGCCGAAAGTTTTGCAAACGCTGTTGTACTTGTTTTGTTTTAAAAGAAACTATATCAAATTACAATGGACTATTAAGCATGGGGCATACATCTTGCTAAAACTGATTCAAATATTGTGTCAGATCTAAAATGTATTAATGTATTTACAGGAAAAGGATTCAATTGTTTGTAGATGCTTATAAAACACAAATGTTTTGAATTAAACATTAAACGCACCCTAATGTCACAATTCCCATATATGATAGAGAAAGTTAATAACAAACACAGATGAAACACCGTCCACCCAATCATTCAGGTGTATGTGCGTACATTGTATGCTTCGCCTGAAAAAAACTTATTTTACAAAGCGGGTACAACTAATTGGTTATAGGACATGCTAATATAAGCTCGGTTAAGAGTAACGCATCAAAAAGCTTTGTTTTTTATGCGAATAAAATGATTAGGATAAGACCCTTATCGTGACATAAATACATATATAAACTTTTATATTATTCTGATTTCCATAACATTTGCCTTTAACAATGCTTAATAGACAAATAATGGAATGAGAATAACCACACAAACACGCACACGTTAATGTGATGGCTTGTTTAATTCAGGTAAAATTAATCTATACACAAATAAATGGAATATAAATGGAACAATTACGTAGTTAACTGATAGGACGAATACGATGACAGCACTGATCACGTGCTCGGGTAGGTTTTATATGACCGCCCAACAATATAAGTATCATGTTTGTGATAATTAATAGCAAATACGGTCCTATGGGAATGACGATAAATATTACAATTAATAAACAAAATGTGCTTTGGACTCATCATCACAACATGTTAGTGTAAAGGGAGTTTTGCACGGAGAGTCACTGTCAGATCTTGTTCTAATCAAAACAATATTTCACAATGTATTTGTATTTTTGTAAATACAAGCATTACATTCATAATGCCTAAAATAACTGCAATACGAGTACTGTATATCGTTTCTTAATATGTTCAGGTGATATTTCATTTCCTATTACAACAAAGTCATACAACCTAAAACTGGACATGTCTTCAAATATTAAATTGCCTAAACAAATTTACATTCAACGTATCATGTGTTGTTAAATAAGTTTATGTGAAGTCCGTTTGGGATTCAGGACCTTTCATATCCTCATTTTCACATGAACCGAGCGTGGAAGGTTTAATTTTCAACATCAACTAAACGTTTGAATTTGAAAAAAAGTCATATTTTGTTTAGACGTCATGGCGGCAACGTAAAGCGAATCTGGTATGAATTAGTCTGAAAGCCTTCTCATAACATAACATGTATAATAGATTTTCCCAGTTCAAATAAATATCGTTAACTGTTTTTAATGATCTAACGAATACAAAAACAACCTTTCAGCTGTCTAAATCGTCAATGCAGATCAGTATGTCGATTGTTTACTGTACGCTAACTATCTCTCTCCTGATTGAAAATATTATATTTCGATTGTCAGAATCAATCTCTTAGCACAACTGATGTATTGAGTACTGCCGTTTTGTAATGCATCTTTGACATTCGAATCGTCGCTCCGTTTTTTTTAAGAGACAGACTAAGCAGCAAAACGTTTAACAGTTTTAGTTAAGTAAACCTTACTTTCCAATCTGAAAGGTAAAATATGTCTTTCTTGTTTTCATAGAGTTACAGACTAAAATGTTTCCGTTGTGACGTGGAGTTAATCGTTTCAAACAAACTATTCAGGAATCCTTGTAAAATTGTGACTTGTACACAGAGCCTTTAATAAAATATACAAATTTATTAGTCTTCTATAAAAATACGGATCCGATTTTGTTTTTAAAGCAAATGGCTATGTCTTGACAGCCGCTTGTGTCTGTGAAATCTTTTTCAACAACGAATATTTAAATTTACTTTTCTTTGCTGATAGATCCGTTTACAATTTCATAAAGAATGAACATATTGCATTCCCAGCCGGCTTGGTATATCTCCTGATAAAAACAACTCGATCATCGCTACTATTCCCTCGCTGGGATGTTTGTGACATTTGTCTGAAGGCCTTTTTAGTAGCTTTATTAATGATGTATATAGTTGACTAGGTAAACATTTATAACGTTTTATTGTAGAACGCCACCATTTTCCCAAGAACCTTATTTATTTTTTGAAAATGCGCATGTTCGTACGTTCACGAGTGGCGACCAGTTCACACTAAACTATTCATACAGACTGACAGAGTGAGAAAGAGAGAGAGAGAGAGAGAGAGAGAGAGAGAGAGAGAGAGAGAGAGGGGGGGGAGAAATAACTGGGGAAGAAGCAGATATCAATAAATAATTCTTCTATGCAAATTGTAAAAATCAATTACTAACGAAAATCAATTGCTCTGGGTTTTACACACACACACTTAACAGATTGTTTCCCGCTATATAGTTGATTTAGAGTACTGCATTTTAATTTCTTATGATTAATCCGCTTTCCTTTATTGCGAAAACATCGTTTAATTTAAAAAAAACTGTATGATTTCCAATATTATCGTGCACAAAACACAGAAACTTATTTTTCGCTATTCTTAAAATTTATAATTACATCGGTTTTAACAACAAGCACTTTATGCGTGAAATAAATTTATTTGTTTAGGAAACTGTGTACCTATAAACTTCGATATTAGTTGAAAAGGCCCACTAGTTAACTCAACAGTACAATATGTACTTTAGCCCTAGAAACCAATTTTTAAATTATATCATTCAAAGACGCATATTCTGTACTACAAAGCTGTTTAACTTCACACAATGACAGATGAATAAACACGATTATTTAATTCATCGTACCACTATATTCATTCCAGCTTTAATGTGTTTCTTAACATTGAATTGTTTCTGAACCTAATTGTAAAGTTGAGGTGATTAGATATATATAATGATATCAACATGTGTGTGCATATTGAATTTATATTGCGCTAAAACCCGCAAAAAGATGTTTGCATCTATTTAAGTTGTACATCTTTAGTAAACAGCTAAATTCGAAATCACGATATCGTTAATTCATTTCTTTGTTGTCAAGCTAATAATTAAACAAACATGAATGTTATTAAAGCTTAATTAAGAAACATAATAACCTTTGTCTCGAACTTATTCATTTTCACAGAAGATCCAATAATAATGCAGATATTTAAAGATACATATACTATGATAATTGTGTTAGCCATAGCTTGTTCTGCACGACTTCATCAGACAAACATACGAAAAATACAATGATCTTGATCCGTGTTATTTTTTGATCAAAGCTATTTAACACTATCTACAAAATTAGAGTGTCGAGCTACAATTATGGAAATATGTCGAATACAAAAGTGCAGAATAGTTTTACTTATAGCCATATAGCCAAATTGTACATAAAATGACGATATACAAACACATCAATGGCCTACCTCGATTGAACCTTTGTACAGGGGATCCCACATTATTACTGGGTAACCAAGTCTATGTGCAATGTCGTAAATATAATCCACAGTTACACGGGTGTCAGACTCATATGATATTACCATAAGCACATTTGTAGATTTGTTGAACACATCGGTACAAAAGATATCCATCAATTCCGATGGTGTTTTTGTATACACGGTGCTGTAATCGATCTGTGGTTCGATCCCCGCGCGGTACAGTGTGCTTTTTCTAGGTGGGATGACAACGAACCGATGTTGACGTTGTGGGGAGATAACCTGCATATACACCTTGTCACTCATGCATCTCACAATGCAAAGAAATAAACAACTTCCAAACACGAGAAGAATGTTCGGATCCATTTTAAGGTATTTATGGTGTTACATCAGTTTTTAATTTATAAACAAGTATGATACAGAATATCCTCTATTTTAATCCCTGGATGGTAATGTTATACCTGATTTTATATCCTGTATCAAATATCACCTTTATTTGTACGTGTAAAAACACTAAAACACAACTTTCTTCCCAAGTTGTGATATAATTACATTTTATGTTGTTTTCTACAACACATACATCAGTTTGTTGTCCGTTTCTTTATAAAACAATTCCCTTTACGAAATGCTACTGACAGATTGCTGTCATGTTCAGCAACACATATAAATGGATTGCGTATTTGGTAGAATAATATTAATCAAACGAAGTCAGAGACATAATATACTATAAATGACACATGATTATACATACAGTCACCTAACATATTTACCACGTAAACGAATTGTATTTAAACAAACAAATGTATGTGCATTTTCAAATATGATATAAACTTCCTATCCAATTATTCACAGACTTGATTAATCCAGTATTTATCAGAAACTAAACCTTTCACCATGCCTACTAAGTATGGACATGCACAACTATCCAATGTTCGCCACAACTGTACTCTTCTTGTAAACAATTGCTTTAAGCAAGAGAGGATTAGTAATGCATGCCTCTGCCTCGGCTTCTCCACCAACCTGTATTAAATACACTCGCACCAGAAGCGCATTGTTCATCCCGAGTAGATCTCATCATGCACAGCTTTATTTAAGATCACAGTGGACATTGCGAGAAATCCTGTCAAATAGCGTGGCTGAGATTTCCAATAACGCACTGCCTAGCCTAGAGTTAGCTCCAATATTCCGTCACAGCTCTGTCAAATACAATACAACTAACTTATCTAAATAATTCGTTTCGCTGCATGTTATCGGGGCGGGTTAAACCGATTATTCTCCGCTCTCTATTGAAGATTGAATCCTATGTTACCAAATGTTTGCATTGTTGGATGACAGCTCCAATGAAGTTGTCTAGAACATAAGCTCTGACCCACATCGGTGAATAGCGTTAAATACTATAACAGTCTGGAGAGCGCCCAACAGAAATGCCTACTGTCATTCTAGTCTTAGTTTTGGCGTGTTCATCTGCTCTGCAAAATTACACATGAGGTAAGGTTGAGACTTTTATTAAAATGGCAATGTGAACTGCTTCTTAGCTAAGTGTATTCCATCGGTCGAGCATGCCCCGTGAGTGTGTTGTCATAAGTTGTTTGTTTTGATTTTGCGAAAGTAGTTGCTTTGGATGTTGCCCAAATGCCAATGATATATTCTGCGCACGTGGGTGGGTTAACGTTTGGCGTTTCCTCAACTTATTCTTTTCATCAGTTGATACATAATTAGCGAGATTTATGCAAACCTGTTGTTATTCTGATTGTTTTAACTCTTGTTCCTACTCTTTTATTATAACCTATTGTTTTAAAAGTATATACATGCAAAATGGTGTAACCTTACTGGTTCATACAATGAATGCATTTATGGAAAATATTACAATGATCAAGAAAATGCTTTACATCTGCATTGAATATAATTGTTCTTATTGATGTTTAGATATTTTATCTATCTCATAATGGTCATCTTATAATTCACTTAGTTACCATTACTATAATTATAATAAATAATGCAGTCATAGTTAAGATAGTTTTTAATCAGGTAGTGGTATGTCTGAAGGAGTTCTTCTGTATGTAAATGTTAAATGGTCCTTATAATTTCGAGTACTACAACTATGTAAACGTACTGAAGATTATTGATTTAATAAACCATAATATTTCTTGAAGTTATATAAAATGGTTAATTATTTAGTATGTCACGTGATAAATGCCAAATATTTTGAACTGTTGGCCGGCCAGTTAAATCTACTAAAACCCGCGCATGGCGCCATGTTACGATAGCCATTTTGCATTCGTTGTTTAAAGCTAAACTAACTTCACCGAATTTAAATAAATAGGTAATAAAACAGGTAGTTGTGACCTGTGCGTTCAATAAGCAAAACAGTTGTCCCTTAGGGGATCGGCTTCGGATATCTGATAATGTCGCAGTCTTTCAGTATCTATATTGTAACAGCATTAGATCTAAGGATTCGAATATCAATTTTCATTTGTCACATCAAAGTTTATTTATAACTTCATCTGTACATTGGATCCTTTTTTACAGTATTAATTTAAAGTATTCTTAATATTATGTTTAGCAAAATTAATTTAATTAGTCAACATTCCAACAGCATTAAATGCATTAACAGGACTAGGTTAAATGAACACTGTTTGTTTAAAACATCTGATGTTTCTTGACCAACTGATTTTAATCTGAGCATTTAACGGTGGTTTATATTTCATGGGTTCCTTTAAATATATTTATTCATAAGCAATTTGTATTCCGGAAAAGTTAATCTACAGACCTTATTACCATTTATTTTGAAATTTTACACAGCCATCCCCGGCTGTTGGATGACACAGGAAAGCAAATTATACATGTTGTTGCCAACTCCCCTAAAGAAAAAATATATGCGTTATTTCAGGCCTGACTTATTTGCATTGCTTAACATATGTTAGTAAAAGTAAAGTAGAGAGTTAGTAGAAGTTAGTAGAAAGTAAAAAATAAAACGAAAATCATTCTTCATCTTCGTGTTTTGTCCAAATATTTTCCAGATCATTTTTCAGTAAACAGACTGTTTGTCCTTCAGAGAGGAAGAATAACAGTAAGGAAGGATTCCGTTTAAATCGTACTCGTCTAATCGTCGAGTGTCCCTGCTTTTGTCGATGAAGAATACGAAGAGTTATCAATTATTAGAACAATTCCTGAACAACACAACGTCCTACATAACACAACAATTGAGGTAGCTTTGGTATTATTATATCCAAACTAGGATAACTCCCTTTCCATCTTTACATCCATTTTGGCATTGATTAATAGGATCTCCTTGTAATTATAAGAACACTGTTGACCTATTGCTTAAAACACTTTACGCCAGTGTTATGCGTATTCTTTATTGTATTTGTTTTCCAATTTCTATATGTTTGACCAAAATTTAAATTTAGGCAGAAACTTAAGGGTATACCAATTAAGTTGTAGCATAAGAAGAAAATTCTTACGTTCTTAATGAGGATTCGGCTAAAAATAATTATGTTATGAAAGTGCTGGACGAGGCTTACACATTTTCTAATTGGTTAAATACAAATAAACAATTTGTGTCTCACATGAGGAAAATATAACACTACATATATGTTGAAAATTATTGTACGATGATTAAAGAACTTTAAAGACAAAAGCAGACAGTTGGAAATCACCGATAATCGGTTTCTTGTCTAACAGGACTATTACAACCTATTGAATCGACTTTCATCTATACCTTATGGAATCAATTCGCTTGATCTGTTTTCGCTTTTGCAGAAAAAATCGATTTAAATATTAACAGAGAAATATTGCATATGAAGTATTTTATAAAATAAGACCTCACTTTTTGCTCCTGCTGAAATGAATGGTGTGTCTTTTTACTTTGTAACCTAGATTAGAAGGATTGATGCACGAGAGTGTTACTTTTTTGGCTATGTTCTACATAAATGTTACTACTCATGCAGACATCTTTAAAACGTAATGACTGCTTTTACCAGGAGATGTTTATCGATTATGTGCGCATCAGTAAATTACGCTAGGATAATTTTGCAAGAATAAACACAAAGTAATATCTATTTGTGTATTATTGCACACACATTTTCAAAATTTCAAAACATGCGTATATGCCTACGTTACTTTTCAATGATCTTAATAACCAAGACAATACATTGTATTAGATTTTTTTAAGTAAGACGTACATTTAGATATTTATTTCTAAAGTTTTATCCAACTTCTATTGAAATGAAACTGTTTGGTATTCTTATCAACAATGTAATTAAATTGTGTAATCCTCGCTCTAGGAGTAAGCCTACTGGCAAAAAGAGCATTTAAAAAGGGTTATTTATTATGAATCTGGTAGATACATTCATATCTGATGCAAAAACTAGAATATTTTTATCAAGTTTATGCTAACACCAATATTTAGTGATATGATGTTTCAAAACTCCATTAGCTATTAAACTGAACATCTATGATGATATCAATATACACTTTAGCTGCTATAATATATATTTGCATAGTTCTTTACACCGGAGGTTTTACGTTTAAACAAAGATAGTTTATTTTCTTATAACAGATTGGTGAGTTCTTAAATTGTTCACAGTTTTTGTAATATACGGTTTACGAGCAAATCGTCATTAATATAAAAAACGTGTGCTGTTCTAAATGTCTTTATGTTCTTATAAACGGTTTAATCGTGAAAATGAGTAGTCGTGGGAAAATAACGTTTATATCTAAGAATCAGACAACTGGTTTCAACAATACATGTATTTAGTAAAATGTTACGTTCGACACGGAAAAGTTCCATTACACTTATTATTCAGCTGTTTTGTTAGATCCTTTCGCGACTTGCTAAGCTATTTTCGATAAATAATCCTTAGATTGTCTCATATCTTGATGTTGCAGTGTAACATGATCGTCATTGTTGATAAAAATGATATTGTTTTAATAAATGTTATCTCCGTAAAGATGATAGGTAGTTCGTATGTTTACTTATCTTCTCCCAGTGCAGCAACTAAGGTCTTTGTGATCCATGAATAAGATATTTTATTTTTATGTTATTCTGGAGCCAAAGGAAATATTAACCATTGATTGGATTATTTTTCCCGCTGATTTATGTTCTTGGAAAATGTATTAACAAAATATCTTACAAAACATAGGGTTTAGTACTCACCGCATAGGATCGGGCTTAATATTTTCTATTGTTGAAGTTATATGGCAGTCAGATGAACACAAAATGTCTCTTTTGTGTAATTACTCATCTCGGATGTGTTCTTACTTGTACATTTGGCTAGCATGTAAACGCCTCTGCTCTCTCCCTTTTTCAATTTTGGTATTTATTTTAATGCTCATAGGACATTCACATTTTCTTATTCAAGACCTGGTGCTTATATAAATACTACTTAAACTCTCCTCAAATATCTGGTGACGTAGTGACAATCTCTTTTTAAAGTTACATGAACTTTTTTGTTATCTTCCTTTATTCTTTCTAATATTATCGGTTTTACAACTCAACAGCAAGATATTATATTGCATCCGCTCTGTATAGAATCACTAAACAAGCGTTCTATTGTAATTGACTAATTTTCTTCTTCCTGACTGAAGTGACATTTGTCCGACACTTTAGACGGTCACCTCACTTACTGGTTGATAACATTCAATGTTGTTTCGCTGTAAAAAAAAAGGTTTTATTTTCCAGATTTAATTTGCATTAGCTGTTCTTTCTCTCATTATTGCGCCTTAATATTTATCATTATCAAAGTGAACCTTTTGGTGCACGTTTAGTTTAGTTCTCTTTTTCTATTGCTAGCTTTACCTTTGAAATTACATATGCAAGCCAGTGTTTATTGTCAATCGATATGTAAGCTGAACATTTTGTTCGAAAGTATATACGTAAAGTTTAATTTAAATGACACTAATAAATGCGTTGATTCATAATAATATTATGAAATTTCGGCTTGTATAAAAAACAAAGACTTTATTTCATCGTGCATACTGCATATTATTCACTGCATACGGCTTTGGTCTTGTTTTCTGTAATACTTATTAGTTCATTTTGGGAATGGATTTGATGTTTCGCTCGATCAAATAGTTCCCAAGTGTTGCATATGTGTCGTTAAGAATTTAACAAAATACGGAACATACAAATTTAACATAGTACAAAAAGAAAAGCATTCTTCTTTAATAACAATGTTGTATAAAATATAAAACTGATTGCCTTTGAACTTTTCATCTTTTTATGTTTGAGACTTAAATGTTTCAGTGCTCTAACAATGCGCATTTTCGTTATTTAAATGCCACACAACGAGAGACGCTTTATCTTTGATTCGAAAAGTGAATATTTAACACAAACAAACAGGGCCTTTTGGAAGAGAACTTTTAGTTTTGGACAGGATCAAAAAGGAAGATTCCATTACCAGTTGTGGTCGTGTAATGAGGCCTATTCAGATCTCATTAGTTTTCATTCATTTGATTTGGATAAGAGGGTAAAAGACGAGATCATATGAATGCTGCGCAAGTTATGTTAAAACACAAGACAAAGGTATATAACGTCCTCATACACAGCGTCTTTGCTTGTTAATCTTACATCTACACTGTACCCCTGCATCAGGCTCACAGCAATAAATGTATCTTAACGCAGCGGAGACATAGAGGTGAATTATAAATAGATTTCTGATATTTATTGTTATGATACACACGATGTGAACGTCAAACATATTCAGTTTTGCTCTGAAAACTTCAGATTATATGATTAATTTTCAAATAATTATTATAACAAACAAAAAACAACAACAGATAAGTACGCACAAAACGTACGTACACAGTAAACAACTCTGAACATAAACCAACTTATATTCTATACAAAATAAATCGCAAAATCATTTTAATTCAACTAGTCTATGTACTCCTTTTATTGTTTTGTTTTAATCTGACATCTTATTAAATTCAATGAACAGTCAGTGACTGTGAGCACGCATTCTGATACCCATACATGTAAACTTCGCACAAACACTGGAACGAGACATCACGTGATAGAGCAAGCCTAACTTTTACCGCCTCGAAATGGCTTGTCGACAATGGGTAAAAGAAGAATTTGTATCGCAAAGATCGCAAATACGTGCTAGTATGTAATCATTTATACTGACAGGATAAACAATAAACGGAAAATCGTCCATTATAAGACATAACAACGACTGGACCAGTTTGCCTTACTGTGATTATACTTCAATATTTTCAAATTGCTAAAAGATTTCAACATTTGACAATGTCTTGAAGCAAGAAGACATTCGGTCATTAGTTTCACTTCAGTTTTCCCCATTCAATGGCATTAAATTTAGAATTGAATTTGATTAACATTTTGCTGTTTACTCTATAATATCTCTTGTGAAAATATTCCATAACTTTGAAGGCTACATGTATTATGAAAATTATATTTTTACAAAACTGTTTAAATAACACTTTAAATTAAAGAAATTGGGAGAAAGGAAAATGTCCTTTCAAAGGATTGTTGACATTCGAACTAGAAATCAGTCTGTAACTCAAGTTTAGTGACTTTTATACTATCGCTTTTACTTTTATGTGTAAAAGCAAAGGTGTTAAACGAACGATTAAAATGTGTTTCTGCTTTGCAAAAAAGGATTGATGTATTAGCAATGCCAAACAGGATCAGTTCGTTGCTTTCTCCAGCAGTGTGTGAACTGATATCTCTTATAATGAAGATGCGTCTCTAACCCTCTCAACTCCACAGCAAATATGTCCTGCCTTAACTTTTCCAGAATTTAATATAATACAAGCCTTTTCCAAATTATGTTTGTTTTTTTATTCGGAAGTAATGTATAATGTATAACATTAGCACGAGATGTGCAAGCTTTGTGAAATAATTGTTACGACTGTAGAGTCGTAAATAAATAGAGTGTCCTTGTTTAGTTCTTTGGCAGGCAACTACCGTTTCAATATACGTTAAAGGTGTCACATAAAAACGGTAATTGCAGAAAAAATATCGGTTAACAGCTACTTCAATTAAATGTCATGTGCGGACGTTTATATTAAAATTATAACCTTCAATTAGTTCTATAGGTAAGAGTGCATATTGACATTTATATTCGGGTTTGACCCTGTATTAGTTAATTTGTTTATTTTCGGATAACAGTTTCGCTTGAAATTGTCAGCACTAAACTGTACAATTCCCCATGTGCGGTTGACGTCCACGCTAAGAGGGCAATTAATTCCCTAGATATCAGTAACATTTCCCAAATTCTGGATAACACCTAATTCCGTATCGATATATACATGTAAGCATATAACACAGACATATATGTCTTATAAAAAGAGAAATATGGTCCTACAAAACACGATAAAACCTATTTTTTGCAGTTTTTAAATTTATGTACTTTTCCTCAGAATAAAATTATTCTCACACATTTATCTTTTTGTTGTTGTTGTTTGTTGGGTATTTTTGTTACTCTTGTGTGTGCGTGTATGTGTGTGTGTGTGTGTGTGTGTGTGTGTGTGTGTTTGCAATAAATTGGTTGCTTTAATCAACTTCCTATGTGAACTATGCAATCCGGTTTATCTTGTTGGTATGCATTTTTATCCAGACAAAACATTCGGCATGGTACTGCTTTCAACTTTCAAAATAAAGATCCTTCAATGTTGGTATTTTCTTGCAAATCTATAATGGTTTTTACAAACGTGTCTACAAAAAGATACATCGCAAGAGTTTACAGGCGAGAGGAGTGTTGCTAATCTCAGTTATTCCGCTCAAAAACTTTGCCACTTCGTTTTTTTGTGAAGTCACTCTAAAGATAAAGAAGATTCGCAAATCTCAAGTATTTTGCAAGCATGCACATTTAAAATCATAACATGTATGAACAACAGTACGTTTGAAGTATGTTTTTGGCAGGCTTTCTCCATGTTCGATGAAATCATTTGTCAAAAATCTCCCATTGTCTGTGATATTGTAAATTGAGGATGTTGTCATTGCCTAAAAATAATTTTAACAAAAGATTTCTTTGCTCTAGGGCTTTTGTACCTATAAAAATAAAGTTTTACATCATTCATGTACCCATATTTTAGTAATGAATACATTACAAAACTCTTCTGTTGTTCGAAACGGCCTTCTTAGTATATTATTGTGAAAGTATGTAATATCGGCAATTATGATGATATTATTGGTTATTATAAATTTTATAACATTTAAACGTACTATAATAAATCAAGCATACTAAATTTCCAGGGTTGATTCAAGTATTGCGTCAGATTTATAAATGTACTGATTCAATTATTTGTTCTATTAAATTATTTAGCCATTATTTTGGCAAGAATCTTTTTATGATGCTTAAATGCAAGAATCGTTGTTATTAGAAAATAAATAAACATTGTTTCATTGGATCCCAAATATGCTAGATAGTATTATAACATCTTTTAAGCATTTGGGTGCCTTTTCGTACATTTCGTGTGAATAGGACAAAATGCCGTATTGTTTTATATAAAACAAATAGAGGTGCAGCATTTTATGTACGCCAGCATATAGAATACGCACGTGTCTGTACACTGAAAACATTTCACATTGTTCTGATTACAGATATTACTATCTTGGAAAAAATGCAAATCATACAGCAAATCACCAAGAAAATAAAATGAGAAGCAATACACTTCTAGTTTATTTATTTTTCCTTGACATGGTACATAAGGAAGCAGCTTTCGCTGGTAGTTATTTTCCCATCATTGACTTAATGCACATTTATTTGAAATATAGGACTAATACTTGAAGCGAAGGACGTAACAACTGTATGTCTGTTTTGTGTATTATATGGTCAACCGATATTAAATTTAACGTGTACTGTTATCTACTGTTCAATGATGGGTTTCGCAAACAGGTATTAATATTGTTACAACATTTATGCGCGTTGTATTGCAGCCCAAAATTATCAAGAATATATTAACGAATGTTGTTAATTAAAACATATAGAAATTGTGTTGTTGTTTTTTACATTGTATCACTTTTTATTATTGATGAAGAAACATACGTTCTTATTTTCTGAGCTGAGGTGAAAAGTGTTTATTATATACGCTATAGTGTTTAAAAAGAACAATATAAAATGTAACATTTAAATAATCATTAAATCAAAATCAATTCATTGTGTTAGGTTATACTCATCTTCTGCCAAAATCCTTTGTTTATTTAGAAACAAACGTACACTTATTTACATATGTTATACTCAAACGGTGAATGAGTGGATTTTTTGTATCAACTTAATTTTGTATTTGGCAAAAGTTGTATCGTTATATCAGTCATTGTGGCATATGTAAGTGAATCAATAATGAAACAGTCCCAAAGTGTATGTAACATAACATTATAGATGTAGTTACATATTTTTAATAAACACTGATTATCTTGAAGCTGTCTAAACGATCAAGAAAGATAACTAAGCATGTCTATCGGATACTGTTTGTCAGATATTATTTCTTAGCACCGGAGTTCATTGAATGCTGAAGATTGTACAGAATATTTGGCATTCAAATTTTTCGCCTATTTTTTCACGCGAGTTAGCAGCAAACTTCTAACATCTTCAATTAACAAACTTACTCCTTCATTATGAAGGCTAAAAGTTGTTTTCTTGACAGAACTATAATAATAATTTCCGCTAGTGACGTTGACGTAAGCCATTTCAAACAAATCAGACAGAAATCAGTTTAAGTCGTGATTTCTGCACAAAGATTTCGTTCTTTCAATAAACAACCAAAGTCATTAGTTTCTAGACTGACGCTTATATTAAAATACGAATTCGATTTTGTTTTTTAGCAAATGACGATGTCTTGACAGCCGCATTCGTCTGTGAAGTCTGATTCAACAACAAGCATTTTGTTCTGCTGATACATGTCTTATAAATTTTTCCTCTCTCTTAGTCTCTTTTAAGCGGCAAATATGCACTCGCTAGGATTTTGTGACACTAGTCAGAAAGCCCTTTTAACAGCTTACCATGTTATAAATGATTGATATCGCTTATTTGGGTTAACAACTTAATATATAGAACGTTTCTTTAATAACAATCCACAAGTTTTCATTTTTCAAAGTCACTTAATCTCTCGTTTGCCTGCTTGCTCGTGCGCTTGTCAATATTATTCCGTGCAATCGACCACTTAGTGGCATTTTTTACACGTTCACTTGTTTGCCCCCTTCATCTTAAAGTCTCTTGTTTATGTCGTTCTGTTTTTAATGTGTGCCTCATTACCCATCCCGGCTGTTGTGAATATTATATATTATTATTTGTGTATCATATGCGATGTCTACCATTTTGCGTTCTCTCACATGTATATATCTATACAGATCACAGTATACTCTCTATATTTTCGATATACCATTATAATAAGCTGGTTTCAATCGGTCTCAACAATAGTAAGCATGATTCAGTAACGGTTTTAACTACACGATACAATACTATAAATAGAAAGATGGATACAAAGAAAGAGAGAGAAAAACATGAAGACATACCTACAGACACAGACGAACACAGATAGAGAGAGCGAGAGATATAGAGATAGGGAGAGACAGATACAACGGATCGGTAAACAAACAATCGTAAAAAATGCAGAGATTGACAAACAGTCATACGTGAAGAGAGACAACCAGATAAACAAACAGACTGACAATTCAATAGACACGGACAGGCAGAAGAAAAAACGGTGCTTCTGTCTTAGTTGGTACATATTTCCTTCTTCCTGTTTTGCAGTTTACGCCCTTAACAAAATGTTTGTTATATTATCAGCTGATTTTGAGGAATGAATTAAGTTAATCTTGATAAATCCGTTTACAGTTATTGATAAAGAATAGTTTAAACCGTCTATAGAAAATGTCTGATTTGAAATGTTAATAAGCGGTAAAATGTGGTAGTTATTCCCAGTTTTAGGTTATATAAACAGCCGCTTAAACATCACGCACTTTCTTTATTAAATTAGTTATTGTTTGACTAAAAATAGTGATGTTATATATAATTTTAAGAGTCGAATAACAGGCAAAACGATTAACACGACTTAGCAATTGTAGGACAAAGGCATGCTACCATGAAACCAACTTTAGCAGCAAAAGAGTTAATCATTGCAGATGAAGTAATTAACTATTTAATACATAGCGGTAGAATGATGAGATATCATAGGATATCATAGCAATTCCTTCCTTAAGGCAAATAAAGTGCAGTTGTATTCGTGCTTGTTAATGTTTCTTGTTGATGTGTTTCAACATTTGTAAACATTGAATCGTTTCCGTGAAAAAGTAAACTAAATGTGAGATTAGATAAATAAACAATCTGAATTATACGCTCGTATATGTCCAATTGAGATTTACTCTGCTCCAATGCACTCGTATATATTATTGTGCATTTACTTGATATGCACATATTTTGCAGAAAACTGAATGTAAAAACATGACACCATAAGTCATGATAATAATGTTTTTTTTCAGTCAGGCATAAACAAAATATATTGATCTTCGTTTTATTTTGGTCAGAGTTTTCCTATCACTATCTGCACAATGTATGTATCGAGCTATTGATTTAGAGAAATACAAATTCGACAACATACAAATAGTTTAACTTGCTAAGACACACAGCTTTTATGGTAAAAGTGTATCGGAAGCAACGATAAACGAACACATCTATGACCTATCTCGATTGAACCATTGTGCAGGGAATCCCACATAAACACTGGATAACAAAGTCTATGTGCAATGTCGTAAATATAATCCACAGTTACACGGGCGTCAGCCGCATATAAAATTACCATAAGCACATTTGTAGATTTATTAAACACATCGGTACAGAAGATATCCATCAATTCCGATGCTGTTTTGTATACACGGTGCTTTAATCGATCTGTGCTTCGATCCCCGCCCGGTAAAGTGTGCTGTTTCTAAGTGGGATGACAACGAAACGGTGTTGACTTTGTGGGGAGATCACCTGCATATACACCTTGTCAGTCATGCATCTCACTATGCAGTAAAATAAATATATTCCAAACATGAGTATAACATTTAGACCCAGTTAAGGATACTTTCAGGTTAGCTTTAGTGTTTAAAAACGGAAAATACGCTGATGATCATACTTTAAGTTTGATCCCGTGGTATTAAACATTCAGTTGAAAGATTTGCGAAATATTTTGCATCAAACATCCATTTTCACTTGGGTTCGTTTAAAACGAAGAATTCCTATTGCGTATATGATGGTTGTCATTTTTGCTGACACAAAATCCATGTACGAAATGCAACATCTGTCAGCTCGCTGTCATTTCCAGAAACATCTATGAATAGACTGCCCATGTATTCGAATAATAATTGTCAAACGAAACCAGAGAAATAATAACTTCTGCAAATGGCATTTTAGTTATTCATGCACTTTGTGTATCGGTTTATATACTCTTCAAGTACACACATTTTATTTATAAATATTACCATAACTTTTGCGAATTCCCAAATATTTATATATATATATATATATATATATATATATATATATATATATATATATATATATATATATATATATATATATATATATATATATATGTGTGTGTGTGTACATATATTCTTAAACCTATATTTGTCAGATGTGATTATTCTTATTAAATAACTTAAACATTTCAAAAAAACATAATTTGTATGAACTTTCGCTGTAGGTGACACCTCTACATTTGGAGTAAAAACAAGTTTCCAGCAATTCAAGATTTGTAATGCAGCATCTGCCTCCGCATCTCAACCAACATGTCTTTAATACACTTGCACCAGGAGTACATTGCTTATCCTGAGTCGGTCCCAACAAACGTTGGACATTGCAAGAAATCCTGTCAAACGTTGCTTGGATTTCCTTCCACACATTGCCAAAGCTAGTGTTAACCCCGATATCACAGCTATGTCAAATACAATACAACTAACTTATCTAATCATTCGATTCGTTGCATGTTATTAAGGCTGGTTAAACTGATTATTTTCCGTTCTCTATTAAAACTTAGATCCTATGTTTCCAGATGTTTGCCTTGCAAGATGGCGGATTCAGCGAAGTTGTCTAGAAAACAAGTCATGACCTACGACTGTGAATAGCGTTATATAATATTTCAGTCTGGAAAGTGCTCAGACGGCAATGCCTAGCGTATTCGTTCTTGATTTTTCTGCTCCACAACATTCCACTTGTGGTAAGGTTGAGATTAATATTACAATTACATTAATAAATGCTTTTGAACTCAGCGTGTGCCATCGATTGAGCGTGCCTTCAATGAGCTGTCGCATGTTGTTTGTTTTAAACTGTGAATGGAGTTGCTTTGGATGCTGCCCAAATACCAAGCATTTAACACATATAGTACGAACGTCAGACGATTAAGGTCTGGACTTTACCCCAACTATTTTTCTTGTCATCTTTATATGTACACCTATCATATGTTTAGAATGTGACTATTATTTTTAAAATGATAGAGTAGTAGTAGTAGTAGTAGTAGTTGTAGTAGTAATAGTAGTAGTAGGAGTAGTAATAGTAGTAGTAGTAGAAGTAGTAGTAGAAGTAGGAGTAGCAGCAGCATTATTAATAGTAATAGAAGTAGTATCAGTGGCATAAGTAGTGATAGTGGTAGTAGTAGAAGTAATCGTAGTAGTTTTCGGGGTTAAAAATGATAAATGAAATTAGTGTATTTGAGGATAAGTATAGGTTATCCACCATGGTCATTTGTTTTGGATGTTACGTGATAAATGCCATTGTTTTGAACCGATGACCAGTCCTTTATAACGCCTGTTATGTTTTGTATTGTTTGTTTAACTAAAAACTAATTTAGTCTGCGTTTAAATGAACAAATAATGAAACAAATATTCGAAGCATGTGTTGTGACGTCACAAAGTAGTTGTCCCTTGGGAGTTCGGCTTCAGAAATCTATTACTCTCGCAGTCTTTTCTATTATTTTCTTCTGTTTTTTATTGCTGTTTGCTTAATAACCACATAAGATCAAAGGATTCGGAAGACAGTCTTCGTTTGAAATATTTTAAAGTTAGAAACTTTCATAGTCCATAGGCAGATAAGAATAAAATGTATAATTGAAAACAGAGCTGCAACTATCCCACTTTACGGCATTTCTCTATTAGTTTATTCATCTTTGTTGAAATAGAAGGAAACTAATAAACAAAGATAACAAATGCTGAAACCCTCCTTAAGAGTATCCCTACATCTCTTTGTTTGTCTATAACATAAAGCATTTGGTTTTCCATATACATAATCATAGACTAGGACGCATTCTAGAATATTTGGCAGCAACGATTGATCACAAAACTTCCTAACAGATGTTGCTTGATTGAGGTTTAAGGCAGCGAAGATGGCATTCTTCAGAGTATTCCACCAATCTCTCCAATACAACACCATACCATCACATGTGTCGCAAAATACTTAGGTTGTATTCTGTTACACTATGAAGCCATGGGGGAAACTATAATAAAATAGTCACTGTTAATGCCTTGTTACCATTGCAGCCTGTGGCTGGGACTGACTGGTAATGACTTATCCTTCCCCAGACCATAAGCATGCCAACCTCAAGCCAGATGAACAGCAGTTCGAAACTTTCAAAAGGAAGAAAAGCGGATATAGGTATGTAAAGGCACACTTCGATTTTTGAAAAATACGATTAGAAAATAAGGTAATATTGCCTAATTTACCACTTTAAACATAATTTTATAGATTTTTAAAACATTTAGTTTAAGACAAATCTTCAGGAATGGCATAGTACTGCATACACATGTTTGAGCATCCCAGTCGTTCCCTTGAGCGAACAGACCGGTCCAAGGCGTAAACCGATTGCTTTTGTCTATTGTGTGTAATGTCGCCTCTCGCATTACACTACAGGACATTTTGGAAGTGTGAAATAATGAAGATAACATAATTGAATTTGATGTCACCATTCGTACAATGGTCAATTCTTTGTCTGCAGTGGAAAATGATGTGTTTTATATCATCCTCCATGCGTTGTTTTATATGTTACAAATATTTTAGTTAATCGTATTTTCAGCCTACACGATTTCGATTTTCCTTAAAAGTGTTTTCCTTAACCAAATAAAGAGCATATCCATGTCCAAAATCAGTTGTTTTCACATCGAACAAAACACATTTTAAAAGACATCATTTTGTTTACCTTGCAGAAATGTCTATTAACTCCAAAATAAACATAGTTCGATGTTTTACAATAAGGGTTAAAATTCAGATGTAGATTGTGGTAATGTCAGTGGCATACTTTGTTGAGCTTTCACCCTTTACTATAATCCAGTTATTTACATTCCCTACTTACCAAACATAGTTTTGCGCTAAACCAATATAGAATATGGAAATAAAGTGAGTTTTATGTCAAACCATAAATCGGAGCGATAGAGGATCGGATAATGCACTTTTTTATTGTTTATCGCAATATTACCAATTTTTGGTTTTACATAAGAAAGTAAAGTGAAACCGCTAGAACACATTTATTTATTTATACACACACATAACCTTTGACTCACTTGGAAAATTATACTCTTGTACAATAATTCAAAAAGGACCATTTTAAGTATGTCATTGTTATAAATTTTTTATAAATCAAAATAAAGTTTTCTCGACATTCGACCGGTTTTCGATTTATGAGTTATGCCTAACAAGATAAGTTAATTGCGTGAAGTGATTCCTCTTAAAGCGAATGTGTGTCTATAACTCTTTCAGTCTCATAGCAAACACTCTGCTTAATGTTGTCCAGAATTCGATATAATAAAAGCCAAATACATTTTTCATTCGATTTCGGGCGCAATGTATATTATTTGTATAGGCTGTGCTAGTATTGTGTAATTATTATTTCATTTGTGAGAGAAAGCTAAAATCGAGGTTGCTTGTTTAATTTATTACCATGCATCTACCAGCTAAATCCTATACTTAATAAATAAGTTTAAACCGTTAATTGCAGGCAAGATTTATGGTTAACAGCCAAATGAATCAAATTTCCTGTGCCGATGTTGATATTAGAATTTTAACTTTGATTTAATTTATCTCAGAGTAACTATTGACATTTATGTTCTGCCCTAACACTTTAATAGTTAATTCGTTTTTTTTCCTGATAACAACTTCGCTTACAAAATGTACAGCAGGACACTTTACAATGTCAATTTGCTGTCTATTCCCTGATGAAGGCTTTACGCTAACCGGGCAATAAATTCGGTAGATGTTTGTAACGTTAAATATAACACAGACACAAAAATTAAATCGAAATAAGGAACGTTATTACTACAAACCATAGAAAACATATCATATCCCTTAAACGAAAATCCATTAAAAGGTTTTTCTTTCTTAGCATATTTAACAGTCCAAAACGGATGAAATATTCAAATAACTGTTATTGCGTATCCTTTCTGCAAGAAATTGGCTATTTGATCAACATACCTATATAAAATAAGCAATCAAATTAAAGTATTGGTTTGCCTTTTTGCAGACAAAAACTTCAACATAATATTGAATCAAAAGTTAAAAATAAACGTGTTTGAATGGCTGTTGTAGATCTATAATGATGTTTAAAAAAAACGTATCTATGAGCAGATACTGCTCAAGAATACATTTACAGACGACGTTGTGTTGCTTGTCTTTGTTATATTGCTTTGTTATATATGTTAAGTACGTGCCTACGAATCGTTCAATATGTGCCACTTCATTCGTTTGTGACGTCGCTCTTTGATAAAGCAGATTCCCTTAACAACAGAAAGTTGCAAGCATATACCATCAAATATGTTGCAAATTCTATGAAATACTGTACGTTCTAATTATCTTTTCTATCAGATGTTCACCGAGTTTACTGAAGCTTCTTCACAGCCTACACTTATGTTGCAACAGATGACTTCTTTGCACAAGGGTTTTTACCTAGAAAAAATTTACATTAACATCATCCATGGATTCATAAACTATTACCTAATACTTATAAAACGTTTCTGTTGTTCGAAACAGTTGGCTTATCGTAGTTGCAGTAGGAAATTATGGTATATAATATGAAATAGTTTTGATAATATTTATGAAAGAGTATCATATTATTATAAATCAGGCATACCACATTCATATAAATGATTCAGATATTGCGCCATATCTATAATTGTACAGATTCAATTATTTACACTACTAATTTACTTAACGTTTTGTTGTAAGGATGCGGTTTGATGATGAATAAAACACAAATTATTTATTAGAAAATAAGTATTCACTATTGTCATGGGCCCAATATATGCTAGATATAATTGCAATAATAACATCGACCTCTCAAGCATTCAGGTGAGTGTCCGTATATTGTAGTTTTCGTGTGAATATGGCTTCATATTGTTTAACAAATATTTCGGAACCTACCTACTGACCGCCAACATAAGGAACAAACACGTGTTTGCTTCAGCGAAGACACTCAACATTATTCTTATCTCAAAATATCAATCTTTAATATACACATTTAAAATGCATCGATCAAAATCAAGGATGTGTGTTATGTTATAAATAAACTAAACATTATTTATTTATTTTTTCATCAACTTAACGTTTGTATTTGAGAAAAACAACAACGTTGTAGAAGCCATTGTGACAATATATATATCTATATATACATATATATAAGTTACCACAGGTATTTAAATCTAAACAACTACCTCTAGACAAAGGCAAACAGGATAAATGCAAAAGTGATAAACACAGAGACGAAACATAATACACAAAAGAAAAAAAACAGCATTTAACGCCTTTGAACTGTCAGTCGGCAGAAGGAACGACTGGAATGGAAATAAAATCGCCTGAATATTTATTAATATACTATTATATATGCCCAGTTACAGATTTATGCCGTTAAAGTTTTCAAAAAAACACGTTGACTATCTTGGAGCTGTCTAAACGATCAAGGCAACTAATCGAGCATATATCTATATGTTTAATATGTCTATCGAATAGTGTAGGTTTACCCACTCAATACTAAGCGAAACTATTGCTGTTGTCAAAATTTATTTCTTAGCAACAGCACTTATTAAGTGTTTACCTTTGTTAAACGTTTATGGCATTCGAATTTAACGACTTTTTTCTCTTGAACAAGTAAGCAGCAACATGCCTTACATCTACATTAAGTAAACTTACTTTTCCATTATGAAGGCTTAAATATACCTTGCTTGTTTTCATAACCTGACAGACTAAATTTTTCCGGCTAGTGACGTAACATTAGACATTTAAAACAAACCAGGCAGAAATCTGTGTAAGTCTTGAACTGTGCAAAAAGTTTTTATTAAACAACCGAATTCATTTACCTCTAGACTGCTTTCGGCTGTGAAGTCTTATTCAACAACACATATTTAAATGTTTTTTGTCTGCTGATACATTCGTTATACATTTCTTCCAGCATGAACCTTTGTATTTCTCTGCGCGCTTGGCATATTTTCTGATACAAAAGTCTCTCTTACTTGACCAGTATTCCTTCGCAGAGATGTTTAGGACATTGGTGTGAAAGATGGTTTAGTCGCTTACCGTGTTATTGCCATGTTAATTTTATATATCGTTCATTTGCGTTAATGTTAAAAAAAATTAATAAAAATAAAATTTATTTATTTTTTACATCTTTTTAAAAAGGAACTGTTCACTCGTTCGCTTGTTAATATTTTGTCCGTGCAATAAACCGCTTAATCTTTGCCATTTCGTCGCTTACTTACCTGTTTATCTGTTTCCTTATTTTGGTGTCCGTCACACCACGCATCCGCAGAACACCGATGGAACATATAGGTATTTTATGTCTTTCGGACGGACTGACAATCATACAAACCTACTAACAGACAGAAAGACAGAAAGAAAGACATACGCATAGGCAGACGGACAGACAGACAGACGAACAAAAAGACAGGCAGCCAGACATACAGAAAGACAGACGACAAACAGCGTGAAATAGAGAGATAAATATTTATTTCGTGTAAGTTGAAAATACTTATTTCTCTCCTGCGTTGTGTTTTGCATCTTAAACACTAAATAAATTGTTTCCAGTAATATATTATCAAATGATTTCAAGTACTGAAGTTTAATTTATCTAGCTTAATCCGTTTTCATTTATTGCTAAATCATCGTTTATGCATGGTTTAAGAAAATGTCCGATTCGCAAAATAAATAGTAGAAAATAAAGTGATAAATTACAATAACATCAGCCTTAAGATCACGCGCATTTTTCAACTTTATTTGAAATGGTAATACTTTTAAATGCTTTTTATTATCCGCGTAATGGGCTCAATGGTTAATTTGACATAATAATAAACAAACAACGACATTGAATGAACCTTCATCTGGGCGCTATCTCTAGAAACAAATGATTTACCTATTGCAGTTGAAATAAGTAACTGTATAAACAGCTGTAAAACGTTAAGATATTGTAGACAATATCCTGATTCCTTTCTAAATGTAATTATAGTACAAATTTATATTCTTGTAAGATTTTCTGTTTATCTATTATTTCTAAACAGTGAATAAAATTATGAATTTGTGTGATTAGATATAACCGATGACGTATGTGTGTATTAGATTTACATTGCTTTAAGACCATCGTTTAGACATTTTGCATTGTCTTCATAAGAGCATAATTATATTAACAGTTGCATCTACAACACGACATCATTAATTCATTTCTTTGTTATCTATCTTAAAATCATGAATGTCATTGAAGTTTAATAAAGGAAAATTATTTCCTTTGTCGCAATCTCATTCTCTTTTATAAGCCATACAACATATACAAATAAAATATACCACGGTAATTATGTAAGTCACGACTTCATTAGGCAAAATGTTCTTTATCCGTACTGATTAAGTCGGAGTTTTCTGATCACCATCGGCACATTTTGAATATCAGTTTTTGTATATGGAACTTATCAAGCAAAAACAAACATCATAGTTTTACTTCCTGAGTTTTATAGCCATATAGTAAAATTGTGGAGAAACAACGCTAAACAAGCTGTTTAACTTCACACAATGACAGATAAATAAACACGATTATTTAATTCATCGTACCACTATATTCATTCCAGCTTTAATGTGTTTCTTAACATTGAATTGTTTCTGAACTTAATTGTAAAGTTGTGGTGATTAGATATATATAATGATATGAACATATGTGTGCATATTGAATTTATATTGCGCTAATACCCGCAAAAAGATGTTTGCATCTATTTAAGTTGTACATCTTTAGTAAACAGCTAAATTTAAAATCACGATATCGTTAATTCATTTCTTTGTTGTCTAGCTAATAATTAAACAAACATGAATGTTATTAAAGCTTAATTAAGAAATATAATTACCTTTGTCTCGAACTTATTCATTTTCACAGAAGAACCAATAATAATGCAGATATTTAAAGATACATATACTATGATAATTTTGTTAGCCATAGCTTGTTCTGCACGACTTCATCAGACAAACATACGAAAAATACAATAATCTTGATCCGTGTTATTTTGATCAAAGCTTTTTAACACTACAAAATTAGAGTGTCGAGCTACAATTATGGAAATATGTCGAATACAAAAGTGCAGAATAGTTTTACTTATAGCCATACAGCCAAATTGTACATAAAATGACGATATACAAACACATCAATGGCCTACCTCGATTGAACCTTTGTACAGGGGATCCCACATTATTACTGGGTAACCAAGTCTATGTGCAATGTCGTAAATATAATCCACGGTTACACGGGTGTCAGCCTCATATGATATTACCATAAGCACATTTGTAGATTTGTTGAACACATTGGTACAGAAGATATCCATCAATTCCGATGGTGTTTTTGTATACACGGTGCTGTAATCGATCTGTGGTTCGATCCCCGCGCGGTAAAGTGTGCTCTTTCTAGGTGGAATGACAACAAAGCGATGTTGACGTTGTGGGGAGATCACCTGCATATACACCTGGTCAGTCATGCATCTCACAATGCAAAGAAATAAACAACTTCCAAACACGAGAAGAATGTTCGGATCCATTTTACGGAAATACTCGCACTGCTTAACTTTGTGACATTTTAAAATTGGATCAGGTGTTGTTAAACCTATACTTAAAACATTAAGAAATTGTTTCGTATCAAATATTCATTTTGTTAACACGTGTGTTCTTTTGGGACAAGAGTTATCTTTTTTTTTTGCATAAAATGTTTGTCATTTGAGATTCTTTTTTCCTTTTTATATTGTATATATTTTGATAAAATACGGCAGACATTACATTTAAAATGTGGTTACATGGCACTTATGACCAATTACTTAATTTTAATGTGTTTTATAAAGTAAATTTATTGAATTTGATAAAAGAATAGTTTTCAAACAAAAACAAAGAGATAATAAATTCTGCACAAAGCATTTATCTATTTACCCACTATGTATGCCTTTGTATAGTCTGTCCACGTACACACATTTTATTTACAAAAAATGAATACAACTTTCATGATTTTCCAAATATTTGCAGATATATTCACAGTACCTTTTAGACGTGATCAATCTGATAGAATACCTCAAATATTTTAAATATTTCACACGGCATACTTTGTTTGAACGTACACAAGTATTCACCTTACGTCACACCTCTACTCTTGCTGTAAACATGTACTTCAAGCAATGGCAAATTGTAATGCAGACTTTCGACTTTCAACGTGATTTTAATACACTCGCACCAGAAGCACATTGCTTATCTGTATGGATCCCATCAGGCACAGCTTTATATAAAATCACGTTGGACCTTGTGAGAAATCCTGTCAAATAGCGTCGCTGAGATTTCCAATAACGCACTACGCAAGCTGGTTGTAGCTCCGATATTTCGTCACAGATCTGTCAAAAACAATACAACTAACTTATGTAAACAGTTTCGCTACATGTTATCTGGGCAGGTTAAACCGATTATATTTAGATCTCTAATTAAGCTTGCATGCAATGTTTCCAAACTTTTGCTATGGAATTAACTATGTCTCAAGCCGGTGAATACCGTACAATACTATTACAGTCTGGAATTGGCTCAGATGGAAATGCCCATTTACCTTGGCATTCTAGTAAGTCTTGGTTTTGGCGTTTTCTCCTGCTTCGCGAGATTCCACGCGCGGTAAGGTTAAGATTGTTATTACAATGGCATTAAGAAATGCTTCTGAACTCGGCGTATGCCATCGACTGAGTGTGCCGTGAGTGAGCTGTCATAAATTGTTTGTTTTGATTTGTGAATGGGGTTGTTTTGGATGTTGCCCAAATACCAAGCATTTAGCCCATATTCTGCGCACCTCAGTGGATTACCGTTTAGAGTTCCCTTAACGTTTTATTTTCTCGTCTCCTAAAACACACTTTATCATGTTTTTACAGAAATAACTTGGCATTATTTCAATTATTTTTATTATTAGTAAAAGTAGTAATAGTAGTAGTAGTAGTAGTAGTATCATCTTTATTATTTTTATTTTTATTATTATTGTATTATTATAATAATTAGTAGTAGTAGTAGTAGAAAAAGTAATAGTAGAAGTAGAAGTAGTAGTAGTTGTTGTAGTTAATGATTCATTAGTAGTGATAGTTGTAATAGAATAAGTTGTAGCAGCAGAAGTAGTAGAAGTAGTAGTAGTAGTAGTAGTTGTTGTTGTTGTTGTTGTTGTAGTAGTAGTAGTAGTAGTAGAAGTACAAAACAAAATGTATGATTTTGTGGAAAGCATACCAATTAGTCTGTAAAACTGTAATGGGCGCATGGCGCCGTGTTCCGATATCCAATTTTGCATTATTTGTTTAATTAAAAAATTGTTCTACGTGTATAATTAAATATGTACCAAAAAACGGATTGTTAACTGGAAAAACAGTTGGCCATTCGGGGATCGACTAGGAAAAAACTATTTTCCCCGCAGTCTTTCCGTTACTATATTGTTGTTTATTTGATAAGAGCATAAGATCAAAGGATTCAGATAGCAATCGTCCTTTGAAATAGTATAAAGATAGGTCCTTTCATCGTCCAAAAGAGGATAAGAATAAATGTGTAATTGAAAACAGAGCTGCAATTTACGGCCGTTCTCTATTAGGTGTGTCCTTGCTGTACCAGAAGGAAACTTATGAATACAGTTATCCAATGCTGAAACTCTGCTTAATGCATCGCTGCAATACACAAGTACTTTTAAGTGTGAGGATCAGAAAATCGGCATGACATTGAAATTGCTTGGCAATATGTCAATATAAAACAAAAACATATGAAAATAATAAGTTTTCTATGCTTTCAACTTACAGCAGAATGGACAAGATGTATATATACTGGTATAACAACTGCATCAATAGTCATCAGGTGTAACAGTTTTTAAGAGTCACCTTTCTTAAAGTCCAATATATAAGCGTATATTTTGCTGTGTCTTCCAATAACCCATGACATTTTAATGCATACGCACTAACATGGACGAAGGCACATCCTAGAATATATGGCAGCAACTTTTGATTCCAAAGCTTCCTTGGCTTCATGGCACTTCAGCTTGAGATTGAGCCTAGCCGTGTAGACACACCGCAACCCACTATTCCCTCCCCAACCTTTCATCGTAAATCAACAAAATCAACTGTCCAATCTTCTTAACTAGGCATGGGTCGGATGCAGAACAATTGCAACAACATCTATTCCAAACTTGCATTAATTGTATAGTGATTGCAAATTGCATTCTTTGTTTAATTACCAACTTTCAGTGGATGTATTTATCGTTACGTTATCTCACTTCAAAGGGATGTTTACTTAGCCCCTTGTCTTTATGACAAATCGAAGGGAAGTCCAATGGTTTAGTACTGCGTAAAGCAGGTTTAAGTTTCCAGATATCTTTTTGTCAAGAAAACGTTCCATGGCGATAACCGATTGTTTTATTTATAGTGTGTAATGTCTCGATCATTAGCGGTAACTGTCGGGTTTGCTCTTATTGTTAAATGACTCATCACAGATTTGTTCTCACTTTTACATTTGGCGTGCATGTGAATACCTTGGTCCTGTTTCTTCTCAATTTGTGTATATGCTGCAATGCTCATAGTACTTTGTCTTGTATATTCTTACTATTTTTACATTTACTTGTGTCTCAGTTTATATTTGGTGGTAGTACAAACAAAAATATATGACAAAGTCCTATGAGCATTGCAACATATAGCAGACGCTGCAAAGGCACAGGACAAAGTTATTTACGAGCAAGCCAAATGTAAAAGTAACAACAAATCTGTGATGAATCATTTAAGAAAAAGAGCAAACCCAACAGATACCGCCTTGGAGCGGTCAGTCGGCAAAACGGACCAACTGGGGTGCTTAAATAGTGTTTTATTTTTACAGTGCTCTAACCTCGCACTTCCTGATGGCTTTCTCAAATGCAAGCAATGAAAACCGATCAATGAGAATAAAAAAATGTCCAAACGCTGACATTTTCTATTATATGTGATGACGAAAGTAGTGACGTCATCTAAATACCACATAGAATTTAGAAGAGAAAAAGGGATTATTTCTGTTAAAAGTATTAGACAAAATAGGTGATTTTAAGTGAAATCAGTTTTTTGACTCAAGAAAAGAAATTGACCACAGACGTGTTAATTGTTGTAGCATCATTTTCATATGAAGATGGAATTGAGGAACCTAAGTCAAATGTCCATCAAATGAAAGACACGTTGCAATCCCTATAGGATGAATTAAATGACAACATAGATTACATTCATGGAGAGATTTTTACAAAACCGCTAAACTGCACATGTAACATTGTTGTAAAAATGAATAAGAATATATGGCAAAGTTCTATGAGCATTACAACATATCCCAGACACTGAAAAGGCACAGAATTACTGACAGCAGACACAAAACACATCAGGAGAAAAAATACGTGGCAAAGGACTGATCGCATCTTTAAAAAACAGTAAGATACGGAAAAGATATTTCAGAAAACTATTTCGAATTTTATCACATTTCATTTCTAGAATAAAAACGAGGTCCTCTGGATCTGTATGTGTTTTATATGTTATAACTACTCTCATGATACGTATTATCAGCCTAACCGAATTGACTTTACCTTTATACTGCTTATTTAAATACAGCACTAAGCATATCTTTGTAAAAGTAAAAGAAATCAGTTGTTTTTACATCATACAAATGAAAATACGAACCTGTAGTTGTTTACCTTAAAGAAAACCCCACTACATTCAAAATAAACATATGTTGGTATTGTGCAATTTCAGCTGAAAAAAAAACTGTAGATTTTAACCAGTACGATCTTAAGGAATATATGAGTTTACATGGGTAGTCACTGTTAACGAAGAAGCAAAATTATGTAAATGTCGCACCGTGTTAATCTTAAACTATAAGCGTGTTATTTCATTATTTCTCTTTTCTACTTACTTAAAATTGTATTGCATTATACCTTCATTCACTATATTAAATAATTCTTTTTAAAACAGGCCATAATATCTGGACGATTTTATAACAAAGGTATTTGTTTATTTCTACACTATTTCAAAGTTTAGTTTTACTCAAGAATTTTAATAGACACCACTGGACGATTACAGTTTTAAATTTCACAATGTTACAATGTTACATTATCTTCTGAACAAAGGCGTAATAGTAAAATACTTATGTACATATTAGTAGTTATTAATTAAGAAGTACACGAATCAATCATGAAAGGAACAGTTATGGATTGGATGTTCATTACAGCTTGTTTCATAAAGGATGTTCCTTTATAGATGCACTCACAGAAGTGGTTGTTTTAAGTGAGTGTTTACTAACGCTGGTGAAAAGTATGTCTCTGTTTTAGACATTAATGTACATATAATATCGGAAATTGTGGCAATGTGAGTGACTATCCCCCTTTAATCTTGTACAAAACCGTTTGTGTCATTCGTTCAGAGTTTTCTTTTATATAAGCGAAACTTCGTAATGTTCGTTGTAAAGCATTTATTTAAATGCAACTTTAATTCCAGTGATGTTGATTAAGAAATAAGAACACATTAATGTGCACTCATTTACACAGTGGTCCTCGGAGGCTGGCTAACGCAGGAAAACAGATTAGACTAGCATGCTTTAGCCCACGTGCATAAATTAAAACTCTACTGGTACTTCCAGGACTGATATATTGCCTTTGCTATCAATTGGATTAAAGAAACAATGATTTAAACAATAGCTATTAATAAAGTGATCAAGTTGTTAGGCGTGAACAGTAAACATGTCTACATAGTTACCCCTCCCCTGTTTGAAGACACATCTCTTTAGTTGCAAACTTCGCTAAAGGTAATAAATAAAGATAACACATGGTTCTTCAAATATGTACTTTTGTCGATTCAGAATCTGCACTAACAAAAACAACATTTTATTGGATTTTAAGTTGAAAACGAACTGTAAGCTGTCTTAGGGCAGGTAATTTTTCAGTAGTTTAATCATCATAAAATACATGCAATATGGTTATGATATTAGTATTTAAATAAGTTTTAGTTTTCTATACAAATTTAAATACCAATGCCAAATAATGTATATAACAAGACATTACCTGCCAGCTAAAGGAATACGTTTATATATAAATACCGCATACGACGGGTTACACGTTATCTCATTTAAACAGATTCGCAATTCATAGCAAAAATTATATTGCCTTTAGAAACTTAGAAATGCATATTTCGTTTTCAATAAGCCATATAATTTGATCACATAAACTATTGCTACGCAGTCACAATTTTGTATGTAGTTAAATATCCATTCATATTTAAGTAATCAATACAGAATCACTGGGCCAGACGCATTAACAAACAAGTCTAATTGTTAGTTATATAATGAAGTCGCTCTTTTCTCATAGCTCCAATTTGTATTGAGTTAAGACGTACGCTTTGTAACGGTAAAATAAAGTGCTGTACTGAATTAGACTGATCTTCTCCAGAACAAAGTTGTTAGCCATAGCTAGAAGCTAATCTCCTGTCAATGTTTGTTTAATTACTGACTGCAAACAGACACACAACAGACTCAGAGAAAATTAGTCTAAGACAACACCTCTCTCATTCCCTGTCCTATCTCTTGTCGTAAATATGTAGGAAATGTACTTTTGATGATTTTGCATTGAACGAGTTTTTACTTGGACAAAAGTTTGCTGTTCATACATTCTAGAAGCACTCTCAGTTTTGGTCATATCATTACTTAAATCTACGCTATGAGAATGCAAAAATATAAAAAATTGGCTCTTCATTAGTTATAAGCTTAAATATATTTTGACAATAAGCTAATAAGGTCAAGACTTTTGTTTTGTTTACCTTTGTTCTACTTTCTTTTCTTTCTTTTTTTTTGTTTGTTTGTGTGTTTGCTTGGTTTGGTTTTGGTTTTTAGCGACGATTATGCGAAGAATTACGCTTGTATGCGATGATGGGAAAAGTAATATGTTGTTACATAACTTAAGTATCTAAAGTTGAAGAAAACTCCAACTTCTTATTGCTATTTTTTGCATTTCAGAACGTGGGACATCAATTGAAGCTCATTTGCATCAAAACAATGCATATTAAAGCATTCCATCTGCATGTGTATTTATACTGTACAATGGCCTATAATGGCATAATCCAGTATGCTGAAAGGCTGCAAGCCGACAACAAACATTTAAAGCAAATATATATTAATGTTGTAAAATATCAATTAAAGATACAATGGATATTGAGTCGAATTCATATATTGTTATATCGTACAAAGGGCAGTGTTTATGTAAGTGGTGTGGTTTTGTTAAGCGTGAACATTAAACAATTAGTTTTCTCAAATTCTCCATTTAAAAACAATACAGTACGTATATATAAAATTAATGTACTTACTAAATTGTTTGGCCTGCTATAGAAGCAAAAAGCTTCCAAAGTCTAAGTTGAAAGTTTTTATAATTTACATAATATTGTGATAATTTGTTTGCATATATGTTTCAACATAACAACAATCGTTCGATGATTGGCGCTGTCAGCAATAGAAATACGTTTACGTCAATACGAGAAAATAGGAGCCGGCAATAGCACGCATACACAGCTGTTTGGAAAAATCGTCTCAAAGCATCTGCAATGTATGTCAAGAGCAACAGTGCAGCTTTCAATAATTCAGAATTAGAAATATCGGTATATTTATCGGGCTTTTCGTAAACTATGCGTTTTTTTTTCTATCGGATAAGTTTTTTAGGTTTGACGTGCATGTCTTTAATCAACAGTAAAGCTCTAACCATAGGCTAATGCAGTGCATGGGATGCCTTACATGCATGAACTTTTTCGTTTAATTGTTTAGGTTTTAAACTATAAATTACTATATTGTATATTTTCTGTACAGACTTACGAAGGGCTTGTGAAAAGCTTGTACCAAATTATAGCAATTTAGAACAGGGGTTGCGATAAGCGATTCCACTTAAAATTGTGTAGTTAATCTTGCTGCTGCCTAGTCCCTACCCACATCCACATTACATAAGTTTACAGGCAATTCATGTGTTCATATGATGCATTCATTTTTAAATAATTTAAGAACCAAAATACAATCATTACTTACACTTGTAAATTGTGCTCTTCGATGAGCTAGCTCAGTGAAACAGATTAGAGCAATATGCCATGGTACAGAAGAAATGTCGTGCTTGCGTGAAAGCTATAATGGTAGTTCTAGGGTAATTATATTGCCACTGTAATCCTAGTTAAATAAAATGCACTTTCGTGTATTGATTTAAATGTAGTGAAACAATTGAATCAGGAAATTGCCGTGTTTTGCTGCTGAATTGACATTTAAACAACAGGTCGATTTGTAAACGTACATTCGTTGTCAAGGCACGATCTGGCGTTTTTAAAGTTAGTTTTCCATTCATAGTTTTATTCTTCTGCCCTTGTCGAAAACCTTACGCTTCTCGAAAAGGACTTTTGCAATGTTGCGATAGAGAAGTTTCATTATTTCGGGATTTAAAAGAATTGATGAATTACAGAAAAAGCTCTTCCATTTAATTTAAAGGCTTCCAATGCCTCTCAGACCATATCGATCTAGAATCCGACTCAGATTAAAAGATTTTAGCAAAACAATCTTCAATTGCATTATTTAGCATTCACTTTTATTTGAATTGTAAGCATAAACAAAGTATTTGAGCATCCAACAAATAATACTTTATTCTGGAAGCAACGGAAAACAAATATGTGCTTATTGTGTAACCACTGCATGTTTTAGCCTGTTATTTATCTGGTTCCGGGTATCATTCATAAGCTTATGGCCACTGTCATCGGTTAAAACGTTGAAAGCATTACGACATATTAACAATGTAATACTGTAAACCTTTTTTACTTTTCTTAATAATTTGTAAGATAAAATATTGCTTCTTTAATGTCGAGACCATCAATAAGAGGTTACATTAAAATTGATACGCAATTAACGCTAAAATCGCCATGTGAGAATAATTTGAATAAACATTTAAACTGCATAATAATTCTATGCAGAAAGCAACAATAACCTCATCGGCCGTGAGTAAAGAGCGTTGTCTTGAAAGATAATTTACACACAAATTACAATTGAAACCGTAAGTTACAATATTTAAATTAGTATTAAACTTTTAAAAAAATGTTGCACGTACGGGTATATTTTATAAATCCAGAAATACTTTTTTATAAATGAGACCAACTAATCTGTATAACCTGAGTGAAATGAATCAACTTTTATGATTAATTGTGTTTATTAAAATGGACCGCTGCTCGCGCTTTTAGCAAAATGCGTAACTTAAAACTGTGCAACGTATATATGACATAATATACCACCTATTGCATTTTATTGATTCAAAGCTGTGAAGTATTCGATTTGGTAGGCTAAACAAAATATTTTCACTGAAAAATAAATGGAAACAGCTTCTTAAAAATACTCCTACTAATACAGCTGAACAAGAGTGGGTGTTTTTATATTTTTAAAGTCGGCTTCGCCCAGTGTTTGTATTAGCAATTTTACACGACACAATTATTTGCTGTCTTGAAGTCCATGTTTATACTAATTGAACTGAGGACAGCAGCGGAGACCATGATCCTTAAACAAACCTTACTTAACCTTATACTCATACCCACGGAGTATTATATGATCTTTACTATTTTATAACTCTTTTGAACGTTTTAAATAAAAATGCTTACATAAGCTTACATACGTTTTATTAATAGAAAATTTCAACAAAAAACGCTGATTATTAAGGCGTCTTGAGTCAGACTGGAAATCTTAATGATAAAGTATTTAAACTTACGTGCAACGTGCGGAAAAAGTGATGCCAAATGTTACTTTAAAAGGAAAATATATGTGTTTCGATATAACGTTCAACTAAAAAAAATGATAAATAATATTTTCACTCGTGACCCATCAACTCGTGAACATTCTAATTTAATGTCAGTTTGGTGATACATGTATAATACCTATATGAAATATAATCACAAATTCCTATATATACGATTACGTTACAGTTAGCACAAAACACCAAAGTCCTTTTTCGAGAAGCGTAAGGTTTTCGACAAAAGAAAATGTTTTGTCATTTTGTGAATAAAACAAATCTATACTAGAACAGTGTGCTCAGTTTAAATTTGAATAAAATACTTTTTTTCTTTTGCATCTTTATTTGAATCAGTATTAAAATATATTCCTCTTATCATAATAGTGTCCAAGGGCGTCAATAGATTTCAATATCTGTGACGCTTTAGTAGATTGACTTTCAAAGCTTGAAGCGCCCCAATATGATCATGATTATTTTAGGCCGAAATTTATAGGCCCAAAATTATATCAAACAATTTAATCAATAACATTTCTAACAAATTGATTTTCCTTCTCTATGACACGTTCAAACAGAATATTGTTTAAAAGTAATAACAAAGAACCTATCTGTCTGATATTACTTGGGCTTAGGGAAGGGCCAATCACTTTTTGGCCAAATATTATGCCATGCGCATCTTGTCTTAACCTTTTCTCTTTTACATTGTTCTCGGGTGTGGTTTTAAATAAAATAGTGTTAGTAGTTGGCACACTGTGTTTTGAGACGCGGTTTAATTAATAATGAAATTAATGAATAATCATGTCGTGCATTCAACATAGTTTGTTTCAGGTAGGGAGTGGCTTAAACTTCAAACACTATGTGTCAATTTTGATTGAACAGTTGTATTTAGTTATTTGCAAAATGAACGTGCTGAGTAGAAAGAGACCGCGGCGACTAAATGAGGAATTGTTTGAATATTTATAAAGCAGGACTTGGATGATAACACATCGGACGATTCGATTATGCAAAATGCAAAAATCAACAAAAGAAAAATCTAATCAATTTGCCGCAGAGACAAAACCCACTTGACCAAGATGATACTGTAATTTGCTTTTTAAGCCAAAATTAATTACGTTATACCTTTATTTGTCTGACAAAAGAGAAGAGGATTTGTCATTAATTGAAAAGGTGCATATGTGCGATTTGCGTTAGTACAGTCCCGTTTCTTGTGTATTAATAGTTGCTTCATAACAAACTTTAATAAGCACTCAGGACTTGTTGGTCATTAAGATTTTTTAAATCCGAATGCTGCGCAGTTTACGTGTAGTTATGCATATATTGTGCATTTTATAAAGTTGTTTATATCTGTTTATAATTCTTCATTATATATGTCCTAAATTCTCTTATGTTTAAGCTCCCACGTTTTTCGTCTCGATTAATGCAAATTAGGATTACAGATCTTGAAACATAGTCAGGACTGACAATTAAATATCAAACATGTGCAGATTATAAAAAAAACTAAACCTTAGGTTTACTTTGGGGCGGGTGGGGGGATATGACAATAATTGTGTGGGAGCAGTGTTACTGGAAACTAATCAAAACTAATTCAGTCTTATCTACGCTGTAGGAATAACACAATATATATGATCGTTTCATATTTCTAAAACAACTGAAGATATTCCAAAAAAGGTTTTATTTATAGCACACACAATTCTTACATATGTAAGAAAGGGACATGGATACAAATAAACAACACATAAGTGTTGCTGAACTAACGTGCCCGATAATAACTACACAATTAAAAGTCAATTACAGCTAATAATATCTCTATTAAATCTAGTCATTGTGTCCTTGTGTCATTAATTGTGCCTTATTATATCTGAATATAATGTATGGAAAAAATGTCATTAATCTGTAAAATATTTATATATTCTAATTTTATCAAACCTGTGTGCTATAGCTGCTATCCGTGACATGTTGATAAGGTTGATATAGTAATACGAAATTGACTTATAACAACGCTCGAACTCTGATACCGTTTCTTCAATTGATTAAAAGACCAAAAGATTGATTTAAACCTAAATATAAAAATGTAGTCTTTACCGTGGACATTACAAGTCATCAATATTTAACAAATAATACATGGCCTTGCGGGCAATATGCAAGTTTACGGACTGGCTGGTCAGACCGAGGAAGGAATAGGGCCCGAAGCGCAGCTGAGGGCCATATAGTGTCCGAGGTCTGATTAACCAGTCCGTAAACTTGCATATTGCCCTCAAGGCCATGTTTTATTTGTTATATAATATCGAATCTTAATCCATTTATCCCTTTTGTTGCTTTCATTTTTAGTATAATTTGCTTTAAAATAATCATTGTATTTGTTCAGTGTGTGAAATATCTCTATCTATCTAAAATATCTAGTCGTTTTATTATTATTTTCAAGCGATGCAGCAAAATAAATCATGCTGTTCTTTAAATATTCCATTTTTGTTGATCAAATTAAATAGTGAATGTTACTAGACAAAAGACCCGGACTTTTAGAATTTCGTTCGTGTAGGTTTCAAAGGAAAAATCGTGGCTTTTTTTTTCTGCTAAATATGTTCGGAAGAGCTTCAGTTTTGTCGCGGTTTTGATGTTTTTTTGAATCCTTGGAGTCGCTGAGTTTAACTAAATCTGTCTCCGATAAAGAGGCGAATCACTAAGCCATTTTGACAGTTTGAGAATATTGTCTGTTTGTGTTGTCATAAAATTCGCACGTCGTGAATGTCGCGTTTAAACAGTCAAACAAACTGGATGACGTCATAAACAGTCTGTATAAGAATTATGGACTGGATAGCCGGTCTGTATGCGATTTATGGACTGGATGACGTCATATTAAATATAGAAGGGCGTATGCAAATGAGGTATAATATACCAGTTTAATGAGTATATACACAATCTAGAGTATTATTACTCTGATATATAGCGCTTAGGTTTAATGAGCCTTTTTTATAATTTATGTCCATTCTTTGACCCTTCTTGGTCAAAGTCTCTATCGATCCTCTAATTTTCTTTGACTTTTACCGTCCCATGTTCTAACTAAATTGCATATAACGCAAAGACCTTTAACAATAAACAATCAAAATGTACAATTATAATAACAGTTTAAAGTTGATAAAGATACATTAGCTTTCGCGTGCAATTATCTTTACCACGGTTCGAGTGCTATGTTGTATGTTAACACAGTACGAGGGTTGTTCAAAACTGAAAATGACTGACAGTCTTCATAATCCATCACATTTGAACTATTTTTAGATGTACGTCGATCGTAAAATGTTGTCTACAATCTGAGCATAATTATATATTTTTGCTAAAGTCGTGTTCCCAAAGCTGTACTTCTAGTCTGTTCATCAATTTTACAGAACTGTTATTTGTAAACATATTGTTGCATTTCTTCACTGTATGTAAAGACCATGAACATTTGTCACTTTTAAAATCCTGAAAATTAAAAGATTTGAAAAGTAGAGCCCCAGTCGTATTTTTTACAAACTCCGTACACCAAGTCTCCATTAAATATGCTGTGGATATTTCGCAAGTAGTAAGACTAGTATGGCCCTATTATTTCTGGTCAAAAGTACAAGTATATATCCGGTTAAAACTAAAAGTTGTAATGGTTTAAAATGATTAAGATGAATCAAGAACACAAAATGTCTTAATTATTTGCATGAGTATGATTATCTTAACAGACGGTTGTTTTTATTTATAATTGTTTATAGCTCAAGG
Source organism: Sinonovacula constricta (assembly GCA_007844125.1). Classification (NCBI taxonomy): domain Eukaryota; kingdom Metazoa; phylum Mollusca; class Bivalvia; order Cardiida; family Solecurtidae; genus Sinonovacula; species Sinonovacula constricta. The sequence goes on along the minus strand of CM017571.1, from coordinate 33,734,082 downwards.
ATTTATTATAATGTTTGTGCAGATGCCAACCGTTAATGTATTACTGTAACATTACATGTATGAGTTACAGGAAAAACGGTTTAATTTAAATCTTCCATTATCTCTTTTTTGTCGATTAAGAAATATAACAAGATTAATGGGTTTCAGCAGTATAATCTTCAAATGTAATATTTTAAAGTTATATTTGAAGTGTGAGCGAAACCGGGAATTTTGATCGCTCTACAGAGAATAACTTAAAACTTAATCATTTATAAACAACGTTGCAACTCTGCCGTCTAAACGGCCTGTCTTTGTCTTCAATTTCTGGGGTTTGGAATTTCACTCGGAAACTAATGGACAGTTTCACTTGCTGAAAACCTCTGTTCTGTAACAATTCAGTAGCATGTCATTAAAAAACTTAGGATAGTGTCTCATTTGCTTCTTTGTTTGACTTTAAACGAATGTTGGTGTCATTACAAAAATTAAAAATAACATTGAAATTATATATAAACATGTACCGTGCAGCTTGAATAAAAAGAAGAATATCCTAAAATCTATTGTTTGTTTGAATTCAGTATACATCAGCAACGTCATCCAATTTTTTAAAAAGTTATACTTTTCCAATCATTGTCAGCCACCATAGCATGAGCAGTAGCAGCAGCAGCAAAATCTAAGTTAAAATAACCTCATGAAATTATGTTTTCTAGAAACTATACCACACTTCTTGATTCAAATTAATACTATTTTCGTAAACCCTGGTCAGATGCCGAACGATCGTAAAATTGCATCAACGCAATTTTCTGTATGAAGCGCAGAAAAAGGAACTTCCTTCACTCTCAAACATATACGGAAAAAGTAAAATAACTTAAATTTCGAGGTTAAAATATTTCGAAATTGTTTTCGACAGTTATCTTACCGGAATAACTAGTTTTATCTTCGACCGCTACTAAAGAATATATCGGTTGGTGTATGAATCGGATGTCATTTCGGGGTTCTAGCGAACTCATTTTAAATCATGCCTGACAGAGCAGTGTCAACAGTTTTATAATTATTTTTGTGTTTGTAATATTTTCAACTATGGACTCATGGCCTTCATAAATGCCATAAAATACGACTATATACATGCTTATATGAGATACCTTTTGTACAGAGAAATAATTAATTTCATGATATTTTTTGCAAAAATGCCTTAAATTAGGCTATTTTTTTTTAAATCGGAGTCTTTTCATTAAATATGGCCACTTTGAGACCCTCTTTTAATTATTTTGTGCATTATTGGATGTGAAAATAAGTACTCGTTTTTATTAGTTAATCGATTTTATATTGTTTAATGTATTGTTCGATTTATTTGTTACTGCTTTGTTTCAGCATGAATTAGCGAGAAAAAGTCGCTCATCAATCGCTTTGGTGTGTTCTCCTGTAAGCTGTAATGAAGAATATTTAGTCTTATAATTGCCATGGGAATAAGCCAATATTAAACCTTTCCCTACGTATACGTGTATGAACGACGAATGATTGCTTGAAAAAAAAATTATTTAAATCATATCAGACAAGTTTGTGCTGAAGATTACCGTTACATGTAGCTCTGAGAAAATTAAAAGAACATAAATTATGACTTGACCATACATGTAAAATTTGTATTATATGATAGTTATATTACGATGTGTGTTTCTTTGTGTTATATTCCTTTGCTTCAAAGTTCTGATTACAGAATTCGTTCACCAATTCAATATAAAACATCGAGCTTAAGATGCGTCAAAATGAATTAAGATCCATTGCGTTAAATGAACACACTTTAAGGTATGTTTTTTTCATAACCTGCCTGCGAATTCTGGAATTCGTTATAAATGGTTATGTGAATAATAAAATATCGATAAATGAATGAGGTCGACTAATAACATCCATACTACCCTTTCTTCTATTATCTTTGAGATTTGCTATATTATTAAGAATGTGGTTATTTGAAACATTTCTACATACTATACCTCTAGGACATCGCCAATAAACAACAAAAAGGGTTTATTATAATATAAATACATGTTTAACGTTCAACTGTAGACAAGACTTACTGAGATCTAAATTGTAAATAGCAGTCACTAATTGATAACAGGAAAGCAAACACTTTAGGGAAAAGGCGGGCTCGGTTAGTGCAGTAATTTCCTCTAGTCTGTAACGTTTAATTGTTAGCTGGCTCTCCAATGTCTTCACTTGTCTTGCATAAAACTTACAGAAAATATTGCAATACAAGTGTCTTAATAGATAGCTGTCTAAGTAAAGCATCATGGTTGTCCTGAACTTGTATTAAGTGTCGTACTAAAAAGACAGAAAGTAAATTTAGCAATATTTGTACAGTATAGACAGCATTACGTTTTTTTATAAACATATGTGTTTTACAACTGTAATACATATTCCTTACGAGGAGTGCCCGAAAACTCCTGAAAATTGTGTTTGTGTTTTGTTTTAAAGCATGTCCTTGTCATATGCTTTTACAATTAACAAATATCGTTAATTATAAAATGGCGTTTCTTGCCAGTTTAATATTGTTGTTCAGATAATTTCTTATTTTAAGTTAATTTCAATTTACTCGTAAAGGGTTGGGTCGTATTGTGATGGTGGTGTTGTCATACCAACCGTTATTTAAGCAAGTGGTCGTTAAATCTATTTATAAATCTCGTAAATCATTTGTACTAATTGATGCATTTGATACAAACGATGATCTTGCGCCAATAATTCAGAAGTTACACAGTTATGTGTGAACCTTTCAGACATACCTTGTACACGTACCAACGATGAAACTTAATCAATATGTTCCACCACTGCGAAATAATTTCGTCGTTTTCTTGTCTTTCTTATCTTTCCTACGTTTATATTACAATTATTACACAGTCTCATGTACATCTTTACAAAGATCATACTAATAAAGTGCTTTAAGTATTAACTATTTTAACCTACCGAGGATTTTGAAAAAAAGACAGTCAATACTTTTTTAATGCATCATATATATCGTTATCACGCTTTATTCGGCTTATGTCCGAGTCAAAGAACAGTTCGTTTTTTAAATAAATAAACTCAGCAGTTTAAAGAATATACGAATATATAATCGCAGTCCTTAATATGTCACAGTGGGACATTTAGGACACAAAATGTCGATGAGAAAAAGTGCGCTGAAAACAGTTCTGTCACGCTTGGAGCAATCAAGACCGAAGACTGTATGAAAAGTAAAATCAGAAATATTGTTTTCTAAAGTTATGCAGTTTTTAATAGCTTCGCCCATATTAATGTTTTTAATCCATGTCATATATGGAAACAAAACGATGCTTTGGAGAACAAAGCAATCGCAGTAATTATTTAGTGGTGATACTATCACAATGGGCAAATTAGCAATCGCAATTTGTATTAGGAAAAGATTCCCTTCAAGCAGAATCGTGAACGTTGACTGAAAAGGGATATCGAGGATTTTACATCTGGTGAACTTAAAATAGCATGTCGTGTATTGCTACGCTGAGGCGGTATATAACCTGTTATAAGAGTGTATGCAACAATAACCTAGTGTGCAAGGCATTCGCATGCATTATAAATATGTTTAAATCATGTTAGACCACAGCTATTTAAATTGTGAATTATATCATTCCATGACATCTTTTCAATCTCAGATATTTTAACGCCTAGTTAATAGTGTTTGTTTCGTAAATTGGACAAAATATTTAAATTTATCTATACTCTGTACCTTCGCAAAGAAAAAAAAACAGAACAAACATGACTGATTATTTAAATGTTTTGACATTACTTATAACGTCCTTTTTTCTTGTGTATTAATTTACTCTCATTAAGTAAGGCTTGTCAAATCTGTCAGTTAAGTAAACGACCATGTTCACGTATTTAAAATGGATACACCTGCTGACGATCTTCGGTACAATCTGCTGTCTGCTCTCTTACACATTGGACTCATTGTTTTCCATTTATGTAGCAGGTATAACGTAACCGTTTTACATTTAGACCTGTCCTTTCTCCACTTTTCCGTATTTTTTGTTGTTGTATTGCACTTTGTTTAAATGTTTTTGAAGGAAACAATTAGGAATACAAAACGTTTCTCTTGTAACATTGAAAAAAAAACAGGGCGATTTAGTCAACCAAGGCATTATGTATCTCTGTTTTGGTTGAAAAAAATCAACATAAAACGAATGTATTTTCGGACAACAATATCAAGTGTTATTTTTAAAGTTGTAGCTGAAGTGTGAGCACTCATAGAAGCTTTGAACGTTTAATAGAGATTGAAATCAGAGTAGCCCCTCTGCAGGATAAACGGCTTGTCTTCGTCTACAATTACTGGGATTTGAAATATCAGCTGGAAATCAATTGCCATTGCCACTTTATGCTTTGCCTAATTGCATTATAGCATTTTAGCCATAGTATACTAAATTGGTGTTCGTTCTTGCATCCATAGATATTGAAAATAATAGTCGATATCAGTAATGTAAAAATTCCATAGATTGCAATGTAATATAACGCAAGATAAAACTAAATCGATGGCACCGCGTATTTAAATGAAATGACAAAACTTGCATGTACATCGACGCCGATATTCAACAAGTTATTACATTTTTCATAGTCATTAACATGCAACAGGATATACTCCGGTAGACAAGCTGGTCAATTCTTTATCACAAAGCTCATATCGGAAGCTGTTGTCAACACTAGTCAACACCTGATCGAATACAGAACGGCATGTCCTGATTGTGGACATTCAGACACGTAACGATTTGATTGAATCTTAAATTTATTTTAAAAATAATCTTCTAATTTTAAGTAAAATATTCTAAAATGTATTTAAAAATGCTTTCATTAATAAGGCTGAATTAAATTAGTTTACATTTTATATGGTGAATATTACATAACTTGTAAGGATGTTGTAAAGATTATAAGAATTGAAATCGTTTCACCGGTTTACACGATCTCTCCTACTTAAACATAGTCCTACTAGTCCGAACGACTTCGAACAATGCTAGAGGGATTAACCGTCGTTTACAACCTCTATCAGTCGTAAAATAAACTATGTTGTAAATGACGCTTAACGAGATATATTGCATGTAATAGGGCTGAGACAAGAAACAAATGTGACGGGTATGCGTGTATTATTAAATAAAGCCTTGTTCGTAAGTAAACTGGACGTAACTTTGTAAGATTGTATAAATAATTAATTTAACTCGTGGTTCGTTCGGTATAGTAAAAAGAAAATAATTTTCCTTAAGACTGTTTGAAATCTGTACATAAGTTATTTCTAGTCATTGCCAGTAGTACTTCTTGTAAGTACATTACAGCACCTGGGAAAAAATAGCAGAATACAATCGTGTTCATAGAAAATGGTGGTTATTGTTTTAATGGTACTACATTCTCAATGTTAACTATGAAATTCAGCTAGACTTCTGTCATTGGAAATAATATTTGACATAAAATAAATGATAAATAAAATAAATAATCTTAGACACATGACAAATGTATATGAATTATAACAAGGCTTGAACCTTAGTCCGGTTAGACCTAATTTACTTGCTGATCATACCAGCCCACTGCGTTCTTCCCATTTGATATATTTTAACACCGAATGTCCGTTATGTTGTTTTTTTCATAATTACCAGGAAAGCTTAGCCAAGTGATTCTGGATTTTTGCAATGGAAAAATAGACATGTATTTGAAGAGAATAATCAATAGCGAAGGTTTTTCATACTAACATTGAATTACCAAGAAAAAAAAATGGCGATTCAATTAAACCCAGTCAGCCTGCATCTCTGCTTTCGTTGATAATCATAGGAAAAAATCGAATGCAGTTTAGGATAACAATATCAAGTATTATATTTAAAGTTGTATTCGAAGAGTGAGCAGACCTAGAACCATTGAACGTCCACTTGAGATTGGCATTTCTGGGGTATTAACGACTTATCTCGATGTTCAATGACTAGGATTAAAAAAAAACAGTTGGAAATCAATGTAAGCCTCACTTTCTGCTATGCCTAACTGCGTCACAACATTTTAGCTAGATTAAACTAAAAGGAGAATGAGGAGAGAGAGCGCGTATTAGACAGAGATTTACACGGGTGTGTGTAAGGGGAAGGGATCGGGCGGTAGAGCGAGACGGACAGATAAAAGTCAATTAGAAACAGACAAGCAGACAGATTAACAGACTTGCCTTGTAAATTCACATTAACAAAATAGCATCTAAAACAACACATGATTGGCACGCTTTCATAAATAAGACGTGCATTATATCAATAAAATATACATTTTATGCTTTTGGACGTAAACATAAAGAAACGTGAGAAAATTTATTGCCAAACCTTGCCTTACAAAATGAGAAAATTAACAGTAAGCAACTGAGTCGGGAGTGAATTCAGTACCTATTTGCGAACAAATTTAAGTAAATGCTATATCCAAAGGATTAACAAAATACTTAATTCTACGGGTAATGCAAAACTCTCAAACACGAAAGTTATGATAGAATTGTAAAAGAAAATATAGATATAACAAAAGAACAATAGTCATTTCAACAAATAAATGCTTTCAGTAAAACGTATTTCTTCCTTTGCTTATTGTGACAACACACTCCTTACCCTTTAATGTTTACATCGCGCCTACTCTTATGATTTATGTGAGGAGACGAATAGACAAACTTCATTAAAAGTTAGGTCCACAAATTACAATCAAGATATATGGGTAGTTCGAAATTAAGTGTTTAATTGATTAAACGTGTTCATATTCATCAAATAGCAACATTTCTTGACATATATGTATCTTAATTATAATTATTATTCCAAAATGTAAAATGATTATTACTGTCGTGTCTCTGGTACTTTATGTCAGCTTGCACTGTGTACATTTCAGAAATATTCGAGTTCTTTTATCACAATTTATCATCCAAAGAAAATGTTAAACTGCTGAAGTAGATATGTAACAAAATACCGCTAAACGCAAAGCAGTAATAAGTTGCAAAAATACTGTTCCATTACACTTGCAGACGTTAGGCATTTGTACCTCAGTCGATTAGAGAGCTGTATTAATGGATTGAAGCAAAACAATTTTAATCGTTGCAGTATAAGGTTTAATGAGAAATGTGATAGGTAACAGGTCTTATTTATTTGTCCACTGAGAATAACTGATAAATGGTGCGTTCAAAATAGAGCTGAAACAATTCCCTGTACATATTTCTGCCGCCTGTTTCAAGTATTTAGTGCATCATTCGAAAAACTAATTGACAGTGTCACTGGTTTGGAAACTTTGCTTAAAAGGATTGAAACTCTATACCTATATTAAATAATTCCGTTAAGAGTTAATAGCACAAAATGGACCTGATCGAAAAGATTGCTTAACATTAGACTAAAAGCCCTAAGATAAATAGCAACCTTAAATTGAAATTCAATTAAAGTAAGGACAATGCTCTCAATATCAGCAGCTGCTGTTCTTAATTATCATTGTCAAACACTTGCATGCTGACTTTGCAAAATTGAAGCATACAAAATAAACCAATCAAAGAAGGATACAGTTTTCTACATAAATTATTATCGAAGGAAAATGAATAACCAAGATAAATGCACTGCTTTGCTACAGCTTATTCAATGCCAAGACTCAGTTGAAATAAAACCACTTATGACGTATATGCGCATCGGGGCTCAGTTTTTTTATCTTAAAGTTTAACTAAACACGTACAAAGGTGGTTGAGAAAATGCATTGACGAATATCGTCTTTAGACAGACCGATCGGCAGCCCCACCCAGTTACCAACTGACCGAACGACCGTGACTCCGTTACAGCGACTGTATACCTGGAAGACACCAAAATGATAGTGCGTGTTTCAGAAAACAAGATAAAGTACGTTGCAGCCAGCACTTGGATCTTGTCTCACCCTAAAGCGTCACAAATCAAGTAATTTTCGGGACCAAAATATATCCGTTTATTGACTGTTTACATATTAAACAGCGTACATAAAAAGTCATACTGTGTAGATGTATACAACAGTGTGACGTAATTCACGTACTGCGCCTTTTCCTGCTTTCTAGTGTCATCCCGTTTATTTATGTTTTTTTTATTATTTCATATTACATATTAATCTGACACATAAAAATCGACCTATAAATATAATCTTTCCAACAATATGACCTAAATCGAAAGCAATTATAAGGGATTAATCATACTGACATTTACAGAACGGACCATTCCGCGATTTTTACTTAACTCCCTTCTCTGTTGTTCTTTTGACAGTTCAAGATGACGCCCTCCTCAAATGCTTGCAAACTGTACATGTATTACACACAAAAAAACGTACATGTTCTTTTTAACAAGAGTAGGCCAAACATGCACCACGTGGTTTACACTTACACCGATTGGATAAGCCAGTTTATGTAAACTGGCTTCACCGACCCTTTTGGAATTGTCCATTGTGTAAAGACATGTGGAATCTTTGAAACTGTAGACAACCAAGCACAAAATATCAAGTATTGAACGTCATTTAATCGAGATTTAATTTTTATGACCTGCAATTTTGAGATATTATTTTTTTTTCAGTTTACAATAAGCCCGTAGCTATATTTGCCTGTAATGTAGTTACGACTTTGAACTGTTGCGCTTAGGGTACCTGGATCGAAATGAAACATAAAATTAAATTACAACAGAACAAAAAACTAAACAAAATGCTTCCAATAACAAAGTACATCAGTAGGTCCAAACAATTTGAACAAAACATTCAACTGAAACATGTAAACAAAATAAATGACAATTTTTTTAATACTAGACAGTTGTCGACAAAAAACGTCAGTGACAAATGTACTTTCTAACAAATTGTTTTAATCTATGTTAATATGATGCCAGGAATTACCTAAAGTAACATTTCTTCTGATATATGTACGTCTCATGTAATGAACAAGGGGTCGTTTTATTTCTGTACTGAACAAAATTAAATACTGACCAATTGAAGTAAGATTACGAAAACTCCCTGTGAACTGTACTATCTGAATGACAATGTTTTTTTTTTTTAAATATTAGTCAGATTTTAATTAAACATGTTAATGACAAGTATACCTTCTAACAAATTGTTTCATCAATGTAGAGATGATGACTTTTGTACTGCTTCAAGGAATCCATTGGAAACTTTATACTGCCGATGTGGACAACCATTTTAAGCAATCATTAAAATAGAGATCGAAATGCTAGGGATTATGCAAAATAATATTTCTTCTAATATATTCAACTCACACGTATTGATCCAGATTTTCTTCGTACAGAACAAGACGTAGATACTGATACAATTGAAATTGTTTACGAAAATTATAATTGTAAAGTTGCTCTCAAAATGACAGCTACGAAAATACCTAACAAATGGGAGGATAACCAATTCAAGCAAAGATAAATTACCTATTTAAAAGAAATGGTATTTCTAATAAAATGATTAAATTCTGTTCCTCCTAATTCTACACCTTTTTGAAAGAAAACATACTTACTATTATCATTTGTTGTCATTTGTCGTATTTCCCTCATGCTTCATGTATCCACATAATTTGATACTTTTTCTTCCGTATCTTGGATGGAAATCAGAAATATAGAACTGGAAAATGGAAAAATCTTACATATCAAATTGTATGCAAATTGAAGAAATGATATATTCTTGTTTCTCTCAACAAGACTCACAAGGGAAAGAAATTACAGTGAACAATTGCCTAGGACCAGAAGCTTGTTTACTAGGTTAAAGCAATTGACCTATATATTATACAGGAATAATAATTTTAGACCATTGATCTACATTTGTACAAGGATATTAAATGGTATGTTAAACTTCTATTTTTGACTACTTTGCTCCACAACTATTTGCCAATATAAATATTTTACGCTGTAGTGCTGTCACAATAAAAGGTCAGGTGAATGTATATAGTTTATAGTCAAGAACAAAATTATGAGTATACATAATTACTTTTTAATCATTTGTGGAATGTTCTCAACATATTTTATTTCTTTTTTAGTAACAATAGGTATATAATTGAGCTGAAGCTAAAGAGGTAAGTAACTGCAAGTGGAATAACAATATCTCTTACCAATAACATCAGTCGGTCACAACCTTGCTTTTTCAAAATGAGCGTAATAAAATAAGATATTACTGTTTAAAGCTACATAATTTACTGCTGTAAAGCATATTGTTATTTAATAATGCACATGTTATTAAACGATTTACAGCACATTTAACGAAAAGGGATTGAAAAGTGTCGTGCTATAACCTAACAGTAATCTTCTGTCGAATACGTACATTGCTCTGACGTAAAACTTTATAAAGTCCTGCAATACATATGAAAAAGAAACATTTTAGTTACAAGCAACGTTATTGTAACGTTAATGTATAGACTAGATAATGCTACATGGCTCAAGTATTTACTTTACTTCTTGAAAAAAGATATATCTAGAGTATCTTCTTTTTCACAAAAGATACATCTAGACTATTTTCTTTTTCACAAAAATATACATTTAGTATATCTTCTTTTACATAAAGAATACATCTGAAATATCTTCTTTTTCACAAAAATATACATCTAGAATATTTTTTACATAAAGTTTACATCTAGAATATCTTCTTTTTTTACAAAAAATATCCATCTAGAATATTTTCTTTTAAAAAATGCTCATTTTATCAAAGCTGAAGTTAACTTGAACAGTTTTATGTGAACTATAGAAATTAAAGTAAAATCATTACCGCGACAATAAAACCAATGATTAGGTGCAAAATAATTATATGTCGAAGATTATATTTCCAATTCGTTATCAGATAAATTGTTACAACAATTAAATATCTGTCTTAAATAAAATAATATGCTTGAACTGAGCCGATGCTTGCTGATCATTATGATTATTTATCCTACACTGGCTTAACTGTTTGATATATCTTTTGACGCCAAGTGGTCTTGTATAAAATTGTTGCTGCAAGTAAATTTACGATGACTGGCCGTTAGGTTCAAAGTGTGTTTGTATATTGTATGAGATCGTATCTTCTAAAACTTCAGACGTGTTATTATCTTTTTACTTTTCATCGTTTGGGTACGCAAGCGCTCTTTAACGATTTTCTAGATATTTGTGACTTTAAAAGCATAATCCACATCGTTCATCTTGGAGTGCACCCGACCATAACTTTCCTAGTGGGCGAGTTCCGTCCGTGCATTACATTCTTCTCCCCAAATGTAGCTGTAAAGCAAATGTTCCTTCATATGTTGTTCACCCGTACAGTTAATTGAGTAGTCACTTAACCCCACACCGACAATTATCTTTATTTACAAACAAAGACGTGCTCGGCGGTAGGTTAGTGCAATCTAGGGAGCTGTATGCCTCTTGCAATTAGACATGTCTTATTCCATCGTACCTGTAGCCTCTTCCAGGTATAACATGTATAACGTGTAATACAAATTACAGAGTTGGATGATCTGTGCAATAACAGTGTGATTTTAAAACACGATACATACAGGTATCAGGTAGAGGTCGTTATAATATGAATTTAATATAGATCGTTTTCTTTTAAAAATAACAAATAACGATATTTTGTTCTCAATGAAACATACAAACTTAAAGACGGCTTGTGGTTTCAAGTGATAATAAGAACGCAATTGTTTTGTCGTTGTTTTGTATTGTTTTGTAGTTTTTGTATATATTTGAAACATAACGTAATTTCATTTCAAACGGCTGACTCAGCAAAAAGGAGGCTTTTTAACACTTTTTAATCTGTATTTCTTCTATTTGATATATGTCACTTTCTTTCAGTAATTCAAAATAGGCTTTGTTTTGCCATCTGTTCTTAAAAGCACCAAGTCATGAACAATTCGTGATATTATTCTAGGTTTCAATTCTGAAAAAATAGAGTATGCATTTTTGCAAATCACCAAAGTAGTAGTAGTAGTAGTAGTAGTAGTAGTAGTAGTAGTAGTAGTAAAAGTAGTAGTGGTAGAAGTAATAATAGTAGTAGTAGTAGTAGTAGTAGTAGTAGTAGTAAAAGTAGTAGTGGTAGAAGTAGTAATAGTAGTAGAAGTGGTAGTAATAGTAGTAGTAGTAATAATAATAATAATAATAATAATAGCAGTAGAAATAGTAGTAGTAGTAGCAGTAGTAGTAGTAGTAGTAATAGTAGTAGTAGTAGTAGTAGTAGTAGTAGTAGTAGTAGTAGTAAAAGTAGTAGTGGTAGAAGTAGTAATAGTAGAGGAAGTGGTAGTAATAGTAGTAGTAGTAATAATAATAATATTAATAATAGCAGTAGAAATAGTAGTAGTAGTAGCAGTAGTAGTAGTAGTAGTAGTAATAGTAGTAGTAGTAGTAGTAGTAGTAGTAGTATATGTAAGCGACACAGAGGCCATAATATAAAAAAACAAGTAATAAATAATTTAAAACAAAATATTATATGACATCTAATCAAATCAAATACGTGTTGAATAAATGAATAACCTTGGTGAATCCAGTCAAAATCCTAACATAGTCTTTGTAAACTTTCAGGGTTAAGCCGGCCGAAAAGACGATTTCCGTGATCTTAAGACCCTGGGCCAAAGAACGTGGCTAAAGCTGTATGGCGAAGGGGAATTTCGATGATACAACAATATTGTATACTGTTGTATACAAACGAAGATATTCATTCGAAGAAATGTGTTTCAAAATAACATGTATACACTCCACACTTTTAAAGTTAAACCGGACATGGTAGCGCAAACGGCTCCATGTACATGAGTCCCCGGGTTCAAATTTAAGCCGCGACATACCACAGTCGTTAAAATGGTGGTATAGCTCCCTTGCTAACGCCCAAGCAAAGCCAAAGAATAAACATGCTTATAACTTGCAGTGACAATAAAAACGCTTCAGCTGATAACTATTTTTCATCGTTTGTAAAATGTATCAATTCTGCTGCGACTATGGGTATTGTGCCCGATTGCATAAACACACTAAACACCAAACGTACGCTATCGACGAAGTAGATAGATAACCTGACATAAGGCATTATGAAATACAAAACGATAACAATAAATATGACATATGACATATCTGTACAATGGCTGAACGTGTCATATTCACATAATCTGAAACAATCGTTTGTTACTCATAGACATCCCTGCATTTTGCATATGACGTCATGGCATTTATGACGTCATTATATTGTTCTTATAATATATCAGCGCTTGAACTGCTTAATTTTATTTGAAACTACTCTCTCATTTGGAATTGTTTGGTTGCCGAGGCCTTTATCTACTGTACATACTGTATATATGTTGTTTTATTACTAGTTAATATGTCAGTTCATTATATCTGTTTTAACTCCCGATGCAGGTGCCTACTTTTAGTTGTTTCACTTTGACGGGATATTTTTATTTACACTGTTTGTTTGATAGAAAAACCTTCAGGAAGTGCGAGGTTGGAGCGCTCCACAAACCAGGTTTAAGCACCCTAGTTGGCCCTTTTGCCGACTAACCGTTCCAAGGCGGTAACTGATGGTTTTTCTTTTTGTGTGTTATGTCTCGTCTCTGTGTTTTTGTCACATTTACATTTACCTTGTTTGCCTTTGTCTACAGGTAGATAAAATTTAAATATCTGTGAAAATTTTGATAGGACCTTTTCTTATTTACCTATTACAAATATCTGTATGCCAAATAAAGGAAGTGTTCCCGTTTAAACCCTAATATAATTTGTCCATGAGAAATGCAAAGACGAGATTGCAAGTAACATGTTTGGCTGGCATCGTAGAATGAATTCTCCTGATCCAATGACAGATGCTAACCAAACCATTCTATTTTAAAGTCATTCTTTGAGACAAACCTTGTGCTTATGTTAACGCATGTCTCAAGAAAACGTTTGCTTTGAAAATTGTCTATTTCAGAAGATAATTTATTTCACGTATAACATACAGTTAACGATGATATATTAAACTGTAAATCGATGCATTTTTAAATTGACTAATAAGTATTGCATCATTTTATAATGTAAAGTTGCTTTTGGACTGTTTTAATTGAGACACTGTATACATGTTGGAAAATAATTATTTCGGAAAAGTACTACTTAAATAAATTGTTTTGATTAACTACGCTGCCTATAAACACTAGTTAAGTGTACAGTATCATCTCCTCAGACCATTATCTATATGATAGTTCACTTAATAAGCACTTGTGCTTGGAAATGGAGATAATCATTACTCGTTTTATATTGTTCTTATCGTCATAATGGCATCTTTTTGTCGTTAAGAATGTTTTATTTCCTGCAAAGTGTACCTCATGTCTTTGTAAAGTATCGCTATGAAGCAACATGGAGATAGTATTTCCGGTCTAAATGTTGCCGTCATAAATTTATGCCTGAACTGAGCCTGCAAAATTACCCTTTGCCTTTAACAGATCCTTTGACATTAACAAACCGCTATTAAGGGTATAATTTAGAATACTTTATGAAGTTACGTCTTGTTCATACGATGCAAAGCCCGCTTATAATGTCTGAAGTCTAGACAAATTTACCGTGCGTAGTACATACTTGTGACTGCGTACTGTTGGATTCAAACGTTGTTTAGATATTTTATCATATTCCTCAAGTATTTATAACAAAGTTGCAGTTAAATAGCATATATGTGTGCGTGTGTGTGTGTGTGTGTGCGTGCGTGCGTGCGTGCGTGTGTGTGTGTGTGTGTGTCAGTTTTTCATTATTTCTCGATATCGTCTTATAAAAATTTATTTTTATTACTTCACTTTACCACATGTATATTTGTTTATACATTAGGTTAGACACAAAGAAAAATAATGTGTGACTTTAAGGGCAGGGACATCTCTGTCATAAACGACGCAAAAAAAGATTTACTTATTCAATATTGTATTGAGTCGATTTACATTTTTTAAAAATGTCTGCTTTATCATCTGTGTAAGCGAAACTTCAATTTAAGTATTTCCTGTAAAAGATTGTGTACTGATTTATATATTATGTAATATATATCGTACTATATATTCATTTATAATACATACGATGCTTGAACTGTAGTATTTCCTATTTTTAGAATACATGCAATTTAAACTTGCATCATTCACTACATTTTTACAAGATCTTTAAGTTCAACCTCGCAAAACAAGTAAATGTTGTCTGAAGTTCGCTCAAATCTTCTTGTGTCTAAACGCTTTTAAACTAGATTTAAAAGAAAGAGCATCCCTTTTACCGACCATTTTCTTGTAAAATGTATTTATAGATGCATAACCGATGTATAAATATCTACGATAAGAGGCAATTAAAAGCTATTGCTGAAATATAATTTCAACTTAAGTATCAATCTTCTTTCTATCAAAGATATCGTTGTAAAAATAAGCATACCTAACTATACGAAGGAATTTGCTTGAAGTTAAATTAAAGGCAGAACCTATTTGATGAAGTGATGTAGTAACAGCTACATTTTATTAACATGGAGGAAGCATTTGTGAACACTGTTTCTTTATAACTGTGAATTTTCTCACTTGTAATGTTGAATGTTAGAAATGTTAGCAATAATACAACAACAAAACAAAAAGTCAGGTACAGATTTGTTCAATGTTTAAGCTTTGTTGGCAATTAGTATTAGAAAGAATATATGACAAAGTGCAATAAGCATTGCAACATATACCGAAAAAGGCACAGAACAAAGGTATTTCACATGCAAGCCAAGCGAAAAGTAAGAACAAATTTGTGATGAATCATTAAACGAAAAGAGCAATGAAAAACGATCTATTTGAATACAAAATCCAAGCGCTGATATTTTCTATAAGTTATGACGAAAGCAGTGACGTCATTGAAAAATAATGTCCACATAGTGTTTAGAAAAGAATATAGTATTGTTTCGATTTGAAAAACTACACAAAAATGGTTGACTATAAAAGAAATTAACTTTCTGAATCATGAACAAACATGACCCGAGACGAATAAATGGTTGTAGCATCCTGTTCATGTGAAGATGGAATTGAAGAACCAACGTCCAATGTCCATCAAAGGAAATACACGCAACAATCTTTATAGGATGAATTAAATAACAACATAGATTACATGCAAGGGGAGATTTTTACGACCGCCACACTGCACAAGTAACAATGTTGTGATCATGAATAAGAATAGATTGTAGAAAAAAGATGAAGAGGAAATACTGGTTGTTTATTATAATTAAACGCAACCACAACAAAAACACTATCCTATGAATTGATGGGTGACATCAAATAAAAGAAATCCTGGGGTAAAACTGGTCATTTGTTTTATTATAAAAACTGACCTGTCAATTATATGTATGAGTCATTGATGACTTGTAATAATATGTGAAATATTTAAACAAGGCACTTTAAGTTCTGAATAACATAAATGAATATGTCGTTTACTGTGGTTGATATGTGTTTGAACTACAATGTTATCAACAATATCTAACATGTTTCTAGAAATGATAGTCATTTTAACACTTATACATTATTTATTTCCAGAAGGCGTTATTCTTACAAAGGAAAATGAAATCTAATTTTTGTTGTTGAATAATCTGTAAGTCTGATTTAAATGGCAACTATTTCAGCAAAAAAGAAAATATCCACTTATTGACTCAGGTAGAATTGTAGGGGCCACACATGCTATTAACGCACCGACCACGGGCATCAAGTAGCTGTGGTTTTATATTTACGTCGTGTAAACAAACTTTCCATTCTGTCAACATTCAAAAACTTATATTAAATAGTCATCTGCCTATACCATGGCATTACGATATTAAAACATTTTGGTGTGTATCTGTTTCCATTTGACAGGGATTGCAAAATGTTTTCATTTAGTCGTGACTAAATTATAATGATTAGTTTATATTTAAATAAAACTTGGAAGTTGAGAGTCCCTATGAAAGAAATTCACAAAATATAACTCTTGTAAAATTCCCAATTCGAAGCCTTATGTCATCTTTACCAAAACGTGGCATGCACAAAATATTTACAATTTACCAATTTACTTCAACATTCTGCACAAAAACAATGAAAAATGTTACCAGCTTTTTAGAAACTTCATGTAGACGTATTTCTCAGTGTTCTCCACTCAATGCAATTATAAATGTTATACATCTCAACTGACACAATATTGAAACATTATTACAGGATAGGAATTTTCAGCTAACAGTGCTATTTTTGCCTTTGTAATTAGTAAAACTTTCTTTCAGGTATATGCTTATGCATACGATTAAATATATGTGTTTACATGTATGCACATGAACCACGTGAATCAATATTCTGCAATAAGCAAGCATATTTTTGTGTAAGGAAAATAAGCTGTGTCTATTTTGATATCAGTTAAGAGAGGTCGATTTGCATGTTTGAGCTATATGTTTGTCCTGGCAAGACGATTGACACCTTAATAAATACACATACATATACATTTTATTATAATTCATACGACGGACATGTCTTTCCTCTGGCTTATCTCCTCATTCTTCTCAGTCACATGGTAACAAACAAACAACAACAATTTAATCAATTCTTGGCTCATTTTACATTGTCTAGACGGTAAAATCGCATGTTTCACAATCAAAAATTTACACCGTTCTGTTAGGCATATTATAATTTGAAATAATAAAAACTTCTATCTATAAATATTTCGTAGCATTTTCGTTAAATGAAATCTCTTGTTTCTGTCTAAAATACATCAAATGATTGCTATGATAATGCATAGCAATACATTTAAATGTATGTAAAAATGATTATATCTTTTTTTAATGTTGTTTTTTGTCAAAGTTAAAAAGGACAAAAATGTAAGAGTCGCTTTAGTCTTGACTGTCATGGAATATCATAAGCACTGAACATTTGGCTTCTATTCATTTATAGAAATCCAATTTGCTTATAAAGGGTTTCTGTTTGATAGCTGTTCCACTGAACTGAAATAAAAATCCGCGTAGCATCATCATGTCTGCGTTTAGTCCGGTTACAGTTTAAGCACTTTTTAACCTTTGGATCGTTTTTCTACCCGTGACTTTCATATCTTGCTACGCAATAAAATCTAACGGCTCGGTAACTTTTTGATAGACAAGTCAATAAAAATTGTCGAGATTAACAGATAATGTCAATAATAAGAGTACCTTATCTTTAACGGCATCAATGTAACATCTGTTCCAAGGGACTAGTAGTTATGCATAAACCTCACTTTCTCTTGAAAAAGTTCATTTTATTATAAGCATATAGCTAATTAGATTTCATTTAATTTCATTCTTTAAGAAAACCGTTATCTCGTGTGTGTGTGTGTGCGTGTGTGTGTTTTAGTCTACTTGTACATGTGCGTGTGGTTGTGGGTGCGCTGGTGTGTGTGTGTGTGTATGTGTCTCTGTGTGTGGGTGTGTGTGTGTATGTGTGTGTGTGTGACTGTGTCTGTGTGTGTCTGTGTGTGTGTGTGTGTGGGTGTGTCTGTGTCTGTGTGTGTGTGGGGGGGGGGGGGGTGTGTATGTGTGTGTGTGTGTCTGTGTCTGTGTGTCTGTGTCGGTGTGTCTGTGTGTGTGTGTGTGTGTGGGTGTGTGTATGTGTGTGTGTGTGTCTGTGTCTGTGTGTCTGTGTCGGTGTGTCTGTGTGTGTGTGGGGGGGGGGGGTGGGGGGTGAGAGTGCGTGTGTAATGTATGGTACTGTAAAAATGAGGAGAAGCTAAAGGAAATAAGTTTAAACTAATATAGTTAAGCATCCGTAAAATAAACGTGTAAGTGACTTAGAATGTACATAAATTGCGAAAACGCAAAACCATAGGGAAGAACACATCCCATAATTAAATGCGTACTACTAATCTTTTTCATTTTGCATCTTAGATCACTTGTTCATTACCATGGCAAATAAACTATAGCAAGTGGTCACTGAAGATAGCACACCAGCCTTAGACTCGATCTCTGATGGTCGTTTAGCATCAGTCTTTAAACAAATATCGATAACAACGTATAGACGTAATATTATCATCGAAGAATACATTTTGTGTTAACGATAATGAAACTCTATCTTTTTAAGGAGTTCAGAACATGCTGCTTTATAAAAGAGTTCAAATTTCCTTTTTAAAGTAACATGGTCTCAAAGAAGTAGTTTCTTAGTCCCAAATGTCCAATTGAAATATCCCAGTCGTCAGTGTTCTTCAACTCTAGATAATGTCTCGGCTTACTATCTCTTCTTGGTTATTTTTGTTTATTTCTATATGAATATTAATATTACTCGTTAAACAGGGACATCATGTATCGGGTATAGTTGACACCGTCATACATTTGTATGCAATTATATTTAATAGATTAAATTCAACTCCAGTCTTTCGACGATCTGTAACTTCAAACGATACTGGGAGCTAAATACGTAATACTTATCATGTTATCACACGAGTATTTAATTGAATCAGGACCCACGAGCATTCCGTATCGTAAACATTTCCATTGTTTTGTGATCAAACATTTTTACACTAAACATATCATCACTACAGACGCTATGTTTACAAATGGCAACAAAGTTATGGTTTCTGGCAAACAGTTGTCATCTTTATTGTCGTTTGTAGCACTTTTGGGTAAAACAAATGTTCACTCCTTAACGATGTTTACTCCGTGTCTACACACAACATCAGATCAGGCTTTCAAGGTTTAAGTATCTGAGAATAGACAATAACACGAGTTGATATAAGCTTCAAGTGAGAAAGACTGGCGCGGATTCTTAATCGTCTCTCATATGTTAATAATCAACTTAAGCCCTGAGATGTACAGAAGATGTTTAATTAACTGATGCAATGCAGATTTGTTTTTCCTGCTTCTTACTCCGCGATCGTTAAGTGTTAAGTACTTTTCCGTGATGTTTATAGTTTTGAGAAACATGTGGTTCTTGTTAATATGCATATAATGTAATGTAAATCAATAAATACGGTAAACAGTAAACTTAAGTACGACTAAGATATAGTCAATCGATAAATACATTAGTAAGAACAGGTGCAAACCGTTTGTTTTCTTACTCTGATGATCTTTTTTGTTTACATTGATTTGTCATTTGGTTACAGCTTCATAAAGTGTGCAGTTAATGTTTCCATAATAAGTTAAAGAATAACAATCGACACCTTAACTGTATGACTGTTCTAAGCGAGAACAGTTGTTTTTCTTCATATGTTTAATGTATTATCTAGGTCGTCAAATGCAAGATTTAAGAATTTAAGATTTATGATAAAACACGGATACAGTAGCACTCAATACTTGGAATAATAAAAATCGCATTAAATTCTACCGCTTCCATCCTTCTAGTTTACCAAAGAAACATTTTTATCTCTTTAAACATCTCAAACAGTCCTTTCGGAATATTCACGATAAATTTGTACTTGTACCTGCAGACAATACTTCAAACAACGTAATTTCTGTCTGACGACTATATTACAAAAAAGTACTAAGTGCTGTACCAGTTTTTACACTAGCATCAACCTTCACTTTCAGACAGTCATTGACAAACATAAACAGATATTGCATAATTTCAATATCAAGGCAGAGTCAAAGCATCAAAAAACCCTTCACTGTACTGGATTCCTAAGCGTCACAAACCTTCATACAAGTCACGATTCATAGCTCATGCCAGCTCTAGCACCACCACTCACATATCTAAATAACTTACGTCTTGCATTTACTGCCGTTCGTAATCACGTTGTTAAATTATGTTAAAAAGTGTACGAAAATTCTGGAATTAACACTTTTTGGTCTATACAAATTCTTCAGAAGTCTCAGACAAGTTTCGTACTTTAAACTTTCATTACTCAGCAGTTA
Source organism: Sinonovacula constricta (assembly GCA_007844125.1). Taxonomy (NCBI): domain Eukaryota; kingdom Metazoa; phylum Mollusca; class Bivalvia; order Cardiida; family Solecurtidae; genus Sinonovacula; species Sinonovacula constricta. The sequence goes on along the minus strand of CM017571.1, from coordinate 33,713,355 downwards.
ATACTTACGATTTCTCTACACAGTACACTTCTTTACCTCATGATTTAATTAAGATCAAATTGATTGCTCTAATTGAGAAATCATCTGCTCGAGAGCAACGTCTATATTTATTGCATGTAATGAAAGCAATGCATTTTTACCAACACTGTCTTAGAAAAGTTTACTATGTGCACTTGCACGGATGTTTGTGAAGCTCTATGTTACCTATTAGACAATATTTACATAAAATGCGGTGATACTTTATTTAGACAAGTTATAGGTTTTCCTATGAAAACTAACTGTACACCATTAATTGCAGACTTTTGTTTATACTGCTTTGAAGGTGATTTTATGTTAACTTTATCCACTTCTAACCAAAGCCACATTATAGAGGCTTCAATTTAACGTGACGCCATCTTGACGATATTCTAACTATAGATAACCCTTTCTTTACTCAAATGATCCATCTGATTTACTCTCCATGAACTTACCCTTAATAAAGCAAGTGAACTGACATTAAATGCAGCATTTCTAGACATTGAGATCGCTATTTCCAATCACAACGTCTCTACTAAAATCTATGACAAGGGAGATGATTTCAACTTTAGTATTGTGAGTTATCCATACCTTGACGATGATTCACCTCGTGCTACCTCCTATAGTATATACATATCACAACTTACAAGTTTTACATGAGTTTGTACTAAAGAAGAAAATTTCAATGCTAGAAACCGGTTTATTTTGTCTAAACTGTTACAGCAAGGCTTTCGTTTTCACAAATTAAGAAAGGCGTTTTCACAATGCTTTCAACGCAATGATTTTATTGCTTCTAAGTATAGTAACAGTATGAAAACACTTATGCAGAAAGGCATAAACCATCCTGCATTTTATGGAAATGTTTAATACAAGTTAAAGAAAATAAAGGGTCTCAATAACTTTTCTGGCCGCTTTACCAAATTTATCAGAAAATCTATTGCTGACGGTTAGAACCCAGGAATCTTTCGGTGTACTGCATCGCTTGCAATTGACCCTTTTAGAGTCAAGAACTTGCCTTGCTTTTAAATTAATCGATGACGGGACAGGTCTTTGAGACTATATGAAAACAGTGACTTAAAGCCATATTTAGACAGTCACTGTTGTATTTCTTGTCTCTTAATCTCTCCAGTCGTGCCCTATATAGGTGGAACAACTTGAGCAGTCTCCATGCCCTTTACGTGAGATTGCACAGTGGGTATAACATCGGGGTTTTTTTTACCTTTATTATATAATATGCCAACTGCGGATAAATCCTCGGCTTTTTATGATATGTTATTTTAAAACTTACTAACTCTGAACAATACTACATTTTATTTTGTTGGTGTAGGCTGTTTTCTATAATTCAATGGTTTCTTTCGTAAATTTTACATTTTACTTTTGACACTTTTGGTATATGACGTCATGGCATTATATGACATCATGAACATCCTTTTGCCGACTGACCGTTGCGGTAACTAATGGTTTTTCTTTTTGTGTGTTTTGTACAGTCTCTGTGATTTTGTCACATTTATATTTACCCTGTTTGCCTTTATCTAAAGGTAGATTTAATTTAAATATCTGTGGAAATTTTGATAGGACCTTTTTATTTACCTATTATTATTTGTGGTATTTCTTATCTGACCTTTTCATTTTTTCTTATAGAACATTTTTTATATAGAAACATGTACTGTTGTTGTAATTTAGTTGTATAAAATATTTTAATTTCTTGGTCATTTGCAATATGGGGGCTGAAAGCACTTTTAGACATTTAGTCATATTCTGTATGTAAAAAGGCCACCAACAAGGAATGGTAAAAGGCTACGAGAAAAATACGTTTACTGTATTCATTTGCTACATTGGTACAATCTTTATGCTGATCTGTATCATCTGCAGAAATTGTGTTTGCTGTCCCTATGAGCATATCTCAGCGTAATCTTATGTTAGATTTGAGGAAATGCATATAAAATACATTGCTTTTTCCCGCAGAATTTACGACATTCTTAATGTTGTTTGTTCCGATCTTAATGCTGGTCTATTTTGGACGGACTTTTTGATATTCCCTTTCAATCTTAAAAATTCTAGTCAACGACAACGCCGTCAAAGATAAAACATAGAACATATAGACACAAAAGAACTGATAAACTACGGTTTAGTTTAAAAGTGGATTTAAGATTTCTTAACAAAATAATTTATTCAGCAGTTATGAGAAATGTAGATGTCTAATTGCCGCTGGTTACTACGATAAAGGTGTCAAGATTATGTAACCCATTACAAAAATAGAACAAGATAACAGTCAACAGCTTAAAGTGGTAAAGCCGCAACGGAAAAATCTTATGCTAAAGGAGTTATTGTTCGTATTAGAAAATATTTATCTATACACATTAATCAGATTCATTCATACAATAATGGAAATTGTATTACTTAAATTTTAACTTTGACAGTCATCATCTTAAACTAATAAATTTCTATGCACCAAACAATGATAACCCTAGATTTTTTAAATGTATTTAAGATGGTTGATTCCTTTGAGAAAGATGACCCCTATATACTATGTGGTGATTTTAATTTAGTTTTAGATCCAAAAATAGATTATTATAATCATAAAAATATGAATAATACCATAAAAGCTAGGGAAACTCTACTTCAACTTTATTGATACTAGATGCCTGATAGATCCTTCCTGAGAAGTTCATCAAAATAGCAAGATATTTAGGCGCACAAACCCTTTACAACAGGCCAGGCTATATTTTTTCTTATAACGGATGATTTATTACAATTTATTAGACATACTGATATAGAGCATAGCTATAGATTTGACCATTCCATTATTGTGTTAGATGTGTGGGATATTAAACATTTTAAAGGGCTTTGGAAATTCAATAATAATTTGTTATATGACCTTAATTATGTAATGTTGTAATGAATTGATTCAAAACACAAAAGTTGTTTTCCAATATATAATTTAGATAATGTACATTCTATCACGGACAGTGATATAAAACTTTTAATAGATGATGACCTATTTTTAGAAACTTTATTAATGGAAACTAGGGGGAAAACAATCCCTTTTCAAGTTTCAAAAAGAAAAAATGACCATAATAAAGAAAAAGATATAACAAATAAAATAACCAAACTTAACAATTGTCTTACAGAAAATAATAAAAATATACTACAACAGTTACAGAAAGAACTGCAACACTGAACAGATAAAAAACTAAAACAGTCAATAAGAAGAAGTAGAGCTAACTGGATTAAAAATAGTGAAGCAGTAATTTTTTCAAGCTCAGAAAATTAATGTTAATAAAAACATTCCTTTTCTAGAGAAAGATGATAGATCACACATATATGATCAGAAACTTATTTTAAAAGACACTTGTTACTTTTACTAACAACTATATGAAAATACCACAGTAAAAAATGAAAATATTACCTTCCTTCTAAATGGTTATAACAGCAGCAAAACTCACTCCACATAAAGCAGTAAATTTAGAAGGAAATTTAGCATATGATAAAATATTCTACACACTTAAAATATGAAAAATGATGGAATTGCCTCTAACTTTTTAAAGACTTTTTGGAGCAAAATTGGCAACTTTATTGTAAGGGCAACAAACTGTGCATTTAAAAAAAGAAACATTCTCCCAAAGCATGAGACTTAGAAGCCATTATCTGCATCCCAAAAGAGAAAACAAACACAAATTTATTAAATGTATTCTATAAACTAGCCTCATGAAGAATAGCCAATAGATTCAAAAGTGACCTTGATAAATTAATTTCTAAAAAAAGGCTTCTTTCGGGGTAGAAATATTAGTGAAAACGCAAGATTGCTTTATGATATTATGAATACCACTTCAATTAAAAATTAATAACAGCAATATTCATCCTAATCGATGCTGAAAAAGCATTCGATACACTATATTTTAACTTCACCGAACAGACATTATACTTCTTAAATTTTGGAAATTAACTTATTAAATCGATACAATTATAATTGAATAATGCAAGTACCTGTGTTCAACCCTGTGTTCAACTAAATGGTTTCTTGTCAGAATTCTTCACAATAAAACGTGGGTGTAGACAACAACAATCCATATACCCTTATATTTTCATTTTATGGACAGAAATATTAACATTAAAAAAAATCTGAAAATATTAAAGGAATTACTATTAATGGAGATTAGTATTTAAATACGTCAGTACGCTGATGATACCTCTCTCTTAATGGATGGATCAAAGCAATCACTAAAATACCTTAGAAATTTTGGACATATTTGCAATAATCGCAGGACTAAAGGTTAATTTTGATAAATCAAAACTTATTTGGATATGATTAATGAAGTACAGTACCAAAGCAATAAAACAAAGTGGAAATTATAATGGGGTGAAACACAATTTACTGTATCAGGAATAAACTTTGATGTGTCTCTTGAAAAAATAACAAATTTAAATTTTAAACCGAAAATAACTAAACTAAATAAGTTAATACTATACTGAAAAAGACGTAATTAACGCCAATTGGAAAAAAGAACTGTCGTCAGTCTACTCTTTTGTCATTGTTTCATTACACCACTACCCCTGATACAAAACTACCGACACTATTAACGGTATTGTGCATAATTTTGTTTGGGAAGGTAAATCTAGAATTATAAAGAAATATTAGTAAAGATATGAAGAAGGTGGACTTGGTAATGATTGATATTGAACAATATATCCACAGATTAAAGTCAAGTGGTTAAGATCTTTGTTAATTCCAGTAGTAAATGCTCCCAATTTGGTAGATACCCCAAAAATATAAGAAACTGGAAAGTAAATTTAATATAAAATGTTGTGTTTTTTTGCAGTACCATACATTTACTACTGGAATAAAGCGTTTCATTTATAAGCACATTATAGATATTGAACAATATTGCCTATATAATCCTTGCATTAATTGTTTTATAAAGTCCATTGTTTTAAACAACAAATCAGTCTAGAATATTTTGATTAATAATAATATTTGCCAAGTTATCATTTAAAATGGAACCAAATATTCTCTGGTGTTTCTATAAAATGGAAAATGATTCATAGTTGTGTATTTAGATGTACAAATACATACAATGGTTTAAAACAAAGATACTACACAGAATATTTGCTACAAATTCAATATCATGCAAATTGAATATAGTACCCAGCAACGTATGTAACTTTTGCGAAGAGCAAGAAAAAACTTAAATTTATTTTGTGATTGTATAATTGTAATTGTATTTTATACGACTTTATGAAATGTATACCTCTTTAACGAAATTGTAAATATATTAAACGCGACATGAGCTAAGAAAAAACTGTTGTCATCTATTTGTACAAAAACATTAAGATAATTGTAAGATAAACACACTCATGCGCACATAGACACACACAGATACAAACAAACAGGCACACACGCATCACACACACGCGCCTATTTGCACGTACACCCGCACGCACACGCATACACATGCACAAGACACGCCCACATGTGTGTCAGAAAGAAAAAAAAAGACGGAAAAAAGCATACATGTAATTGAAAAGAACCAGCACAGTTATTTTACGTTTGTAGCTTTCACTTACTTAGAGCTTGTAAAAACAAGAACTAAAAGTGAAGTACTCATTTGTAAAATAAACTAAACAAATGGCATTTTATGCACTTACGCTTATATGCTCAAACTTGCCGAAACGAAAAACAAGAAGAGCGTTAATTAATAAGAGTGCATATGCAGGACAGACGATTTACTTAAAATATATCAACAATATATTAATAAGAGTGCATATGTAGAAAAGACGATTTACCCTAAATGTGTTAACAATATATAAATGACTCATGATGTGGACCAACAGCGTAGACATCGTTATCCAAACAGTCTATTCGTGGTAACCGTTTTTCCAATTGTCAGATACACACATAGGATTTTCATCCATATCTGTAATCGTCTCTGGGTACGAGTTGCTCTTTACACTCCTGTAACCACAGAAAATTGTGAGAAAAGGCAGGAACGAAAATGAGAACTAATGGTGTACTGTTTACACACTTTGCACATCAATATGATAACAACCTTTGGGGCATTGTATTGAACTATATAGTTCAGCCTTAACAATCAAACAGAAATCTCATCTTTTAAAGAGAACCTGTTACGAATGCAAGTTTATATGAATATCTACTTAATTAACTTACTGTAAACTACTTTAGCGTCATATTAAAGTATTTGATCACTTTCGATTCTTATTTTGATAGATGGTATTGGAGAGTTTGAAAGTAGACAAAAGTAGACATCCATGATTGCCTGAAACTATTAACTACTCTTTAGCAAGAGTACATTTCCTCTTTAACGAGATATTAAGGGGTTAATAGACAGTCTTCTCACTTGTCATATAATAACAGATAACATTCTAATGTGTACCATGTGTTATATCTATAAACATTTAGCACATACTGGGAGAGCGGACCATTCGTTAAATGAGATGATTTTTAGGATTTATTCGTAGAATGTTGCATGATTTAGGAGCAGAATTCACTTCACAGCCATTACATATATTTATTTCATATGATGAAATAATATTCAACAGAAGCATGCTTTCTTACCTTAATGTCTTAAGTACTACCCCGTGATGCACTGTCAAATATTAGGATTGTACGTTAGAGGAATAAGTTATTTGAGTTGTATTTGTAAAATGCTTGGTATCTGTTTTCGACATAGCTTACATGTATATGAATCTGTTGATTAAAACTGAAAACTGAAAACACGATGTAATGGGCTATTTGCTGCATATTTTCACCTTTTCAGTTGAGTTCAGAAAGTAGCTTGCAATAAATACAAATAATCCCCTTTACTAATTGAGTTAAATCCAATGTCTTAAAAGAATAATCGACACATATTACTACTTACGGTCAATATTAAATAAATTTTCCTATTAACCCAAAAGTGATTCCGGATAACTAAGTAATCAATAAGTACATCAATACTTAAATTAACACTAACGAGCTTATAGGTAATACACGCTGTAAAGTTATTGACAGCCTTCAACTGAGCAGTGATTTGTTAAACGCAGGTAAACGAAACGGGTGTTATCAAGTAATTGAGAACTGGAAAGAAGGCAGGATGAGATAAGAAATTGTGAATTAAGCGAATTAAGATAAAAGGGACATAAATAAATGAAAATAAAAAGCAGTAGTTAGAAGTGATATTTTTTTCCTTTAAACCATATAAACGAAGCCTGCACACGATTTTTGTACCAAAGCTCAAACGTAGACCTTTAAAACAGGATTAAAATGTCAAATGGAAATACAAAAATAACTCGAACAAAACAAAACTAGTTAACTAATTAAATATGTCTTGCATTATATCATTATTTATAATATTATTAAAATTTACTAAACCAGGATAGTGTAGGTTGTCATTATCCTGTAACCATACTTTCGTGAAGAATTAGAGAACAGATAGATTTGCGGCATGTTTAGTACTTAAGGCGTGGAACTCTGTTTTCAAAAGATCGTGTAACTGATGCTTGGAATTATTTTAGAAATATTTAATGTCTTCTATTAAAAGCCATGCTCCCGTCAAATAAACAAGAATCCAGCAATGGACCGCACCTTTGACTACTTCTGATATTTTTTGTCTTTGATAAAGCTGAGAAATAAAGCCTTTAAACAATATAAGAAATGTAACACCGAACAATTGTTCAATACTTATACATTTTAGTGAAATTTAACTTTTAATTTTGTCAACAAAACAATACTTTTTACAGAGCAATTGGATAATAGCAAACATGATTCTAAGACTGTGTGGAAAACGCCAAAACAGTTTGGTATGCCTTCCAAAAAGGTCTTTCTTCTAAGATTTTTATTCTATTGAAAATACGACATAAAATGTTTTTCGATCTAATTGTGATTTTTGAACCATTTCTATACAGTGTGGCGTCTTTATTTGTTGAAAGATCACCAGAAAGTGTACAGATGCTTAGTTTTGATTGTGTCTAGTGGGTAAAGCTGATTAGATTTTCTTTTTTCTTAAGACTTTCTTCAGAAACAGGTGAACAGTTTGAATGTTAAGAAAGCAAGTGGTCTCGATGTAATTCTTTCGGTTTTTTTTTTAAAATGGGGCTTAAGTTTTAGCTAAACCACTGGCTCATGTAATCATTTTGTCATTGTTGCTATAAGTTGTCCAAGATGATTTGAAATCACATTTACAAGAAATCTGATAAAACGATGTTGGAAACTGTCGGCTCTTTCTTTCTGGAGTGCTGTTTCCAAAGTAATTGAACGCTTTGTGTATGATGAGGTATGTTCATTTTGCTGATAAAAATCTTTTTTTAAAATGTGTGTGCAATCATGGAAGATACATTTGCTTGTGTTGTTAAATAATATGTAAAGTATGATTTAAGTGATGAAATAAAATAAAATCTAGATAAAGTAAATGTCAATTTTAGAGTGTAATGGTTTCATAAAGTATGACAACAGCCAGTTATGTTTAATAGAAAGAAGTTGCAGCTATAACTTATAATGGATTTTTCGCAAACACCTAAAACGGTACGTTGAAAAGGTATAAATAAGCCAAATTAAACCACTGCGTCCATTGCAAATATCAAAAGCCTATCATTGTGACAGTACTTTCACAAAAACAAGAACACTTTACTTTCAAGGTCGGTATACTTTGTCGTAATCAAGCTTGTACGTTTTGCCTATAAAATCTAGCCCTTTTGTAATTATGTCATATAACTTTTGTTGCAGATATAACTTGGTTAAAATACTGTATTAAGACATACATTATTTACCCGTTGCAAACTCATAAAGATGTCTTTAAAGTATAAATTAACTTAATGATTATATATATATATATATATATATATATATATATATATATATATATATATATATATATATATATATATATATATATATATATATATAATGTAAAGTATTCCATTCAGCCAGGCTGTGAATGACAAACCACGTCCTGCTATCCATTCAAATGTAAGAAAACAAGACACAAGACGTAGGGTCGAAAATACCACAGTAAATGATCTTTTCCACTCACTTAGCTCAATATCCTTTGCATTCAGATTCTCTTAAACAATCGTTAACTATGAGAACAAATGACTCATTGTTAAAAGTTATTGCCGGCGTCTTATATACTTATTCTGAAATAGCGCTACAACCCTGAATTTAATAGAAAACGATTTTGCGAACCGGCCTCCTAATCTTAACTTTGTGACTTGTGATTTATTTTTCCTGTCTTTCCTTGTTCAAGAGCCAAATCGAAAGTGTGTTAATTATCACAGTTAAAGATATATTTTATTTGGCTTGACTGATTTTGTTTCTGTATGACATACATTAAAATGCCAACATATGCAATATACACTAAAAGGTGAAAGAATCTTATAAAATCATTTCGAGATGTCTTTAATTACCATTGAGGTATGTTCGACAAAACATATGGATGATATTCTGCCTGTTATAACTGGCGCATCATAGAACTCCCCTTTAAATTTACTTTTACACGTCAAATCTACGATATCATATTCCTTTCGAAGAGCTAATGCATAAAAAATTCATTGTCATCTTTTCTGCACATTAACTTGATACACGTGTAAGCATGTTCCCGTCAAGTGTGGATCGAAGTACAACGAACGAGGATGCCATGTAACCATATAACTTCAACATAGTTTTGAACTGACGACCTATCGTATGAATAATTACATTGAAATTGATATACATCGAACGTATAATGATGTGCTCAGAGGAGCTGTTGTTCTACAAAGAAAAGAGGGTGTTACAAAAATCAACCACCAGGAATAAACAAAATGAAACATGTTCAATTTCTTACCTCCTTATCAAGTTTGCAGACATAAGTGGAACTTGATGAAGGTGAGTGTTCCTTTTGACATCACGGTATATTACTTACGCCTCATATCACACATCCGTGTAAGATACACTGGAGAATATGACCATAAACTATATAAAGTGTGGAAAACCGCTTTAATTAATGAAATTATTTAAAAGTTAAAAAATAATCGCACTTTTTCATTTTCCGTTAAGATGAAATTTGCTATCAGCGTTTCTGCATGGGATTTTAAATATTAAAGTCTGAAGGATATCATTTAAGACATAGAAGATCCGTTCTGATTTGTAAGTAAGGGATCGTCCTGCCAGACAAATGTTGACAGTTGTATGCTTAAATGTATGCATTCAGTTGCAGAATGTAATTTCAATATTCAGAAAGGGCGTCTGTAATAATAAAATTCACACCAACATGACGCAACATTCCTTTCATCTTCAGTAATCATACGACTAATCATGTAATCATTATATAAAACACGTCACATTGGCATTAAACTGTATGTCTGTTATGCGTAATCAAAACCTGACCTTGCAGTAAAACATATTTTGGCGATCTGTTGCATATGGTCGTACTCCGTTGCTGACTAAAGGAATCAATGAAGCGATCTGTTCTCATCCGAACATAGAAAGGCTTAAATGTTCGTATTATCATATTTCAATAACACATAGAGAAACTAAAGCTTGTCTCTACTAATAATAACAAATCACCGTCTTCAACGTTAAAATACATGTTAAAAGGTTTACTTTTAAGCTACAGTCTGCAATCACGTAAGACCGATGGTATCTTCTGTTGCATAAGTCCTATTCATAATGACTGCAAATATATTCACAAACTTGATTTCCGTTGTAAACAGGTACACGATAGATATTAATTTTATTAGTTTTATCTCAGTAAAGAAAAAAAAAACATTGGGTAAATATTTTTCTTTTGTTATGTCCATCATATTGGGTGGATATAGAACATTCCCCTTTTGTTTTGTCCGTCATATTGGGTGGATATAGTACATTATCTTTTGATTTGTCCATCGTATTGGGTGGATATAGAACATTTCCCTTTTGTTATGTCCATCATATTGGGTAGATATAGTACATTTCCCTTTTGTTCTGTCCGTCATATAATCATACACTTACTGAAGTTTAACACATGTTAGTGGCTTTATAAAAGCACCGGGTTGTTTGGTATAACATACACAAGATGTGATAATAAGTAGGTTTGAAAACACAGGTTTCGTTTGTATATTGAAATATTGACAAATGTTTACAAACATTGGATCCATTTTTACATTATTAAATTAAATGTTGGGCCATTTTACTGTGTAGATATACTTCACGTGTTATTTAGTCGTATAATAACTGTACATTTTACAAGATAATTCATTTAAGGCGTCGTTTTCATATTTGTCATAATGTGTCATATCTGCACATGCTACATGCAATAAAAATATATGTATTAATTTACGTTCATCAACTTCAATATACTAGAACAATTAATACGTGATCGATATAGGAAGGCTATAAAAACATGGTAATTAACTAAGCGTGTCTGTAAGTAATATATTCTAGCAACGGCAATATTACAAAAGGAAAGATCAATTGCTTTCCTTTCAGTTTACATATTCATAACCCTAATATATCACTCAAGAACGTACAGTGGGTCGAAATGCAAATACAATTAAAATGTAAAACATCAATGTGGAAAAAATCTGTGTAGTTAGAATTTAATACTTTTCGACACTCAAATTGATGATGACACTTGATCAAAAAGTCCAGATTATTTTGTATGGTATAAGTCGTGACCTAAGAAAAAGTCGCGCTTGATATTAGTAAATAAAATAAAATAAAAGTCATAGTAAAAGTTAAATGACATGCTCAGACCAGAGAAAAGATCAAATAATATGATCTTATTATTAGATATTAACTTCGGTGTGCTGCAGTAATGTAAGTGCTAATAAAATGGTGACAAAATAATAAATGAACATTCTAAGATGACTTGATTATTCTCATAACGTTAACAGTATGAAAAACAAATCTGTTTTATTTAGTTAAAAGCAAGTATATTTAGGCATGAATCAAAGTTAAACTAAGCTGAACTTTCATCGAGCAGCAGCGTCCATCAACCGATTTAATCAAGTCTTTATGAAAACAACGAAACGTGATGAAAGACTGTACTTGACTGTTAACAGAATACTGTATTCAGACTTGTACATAGTATATCATATGAACACATATATAATGATATTTGTTGTCAACGTGTTTAAACCAGTTTAATGAGCATTTTAAATTGAAAAACACATGCACTTACGCTCACGTAAAACACGCAAGGACATACACACCCACATACACACCACGCTAATGCACGCTCTCCACACGCTCAGACACATGCGGGGAGATGTTGAATAACAATGAAATGTGATATAAAGTAATTGTGGAGATGATCCTTTTTCAGTCAGTAGCACACAATCAAGCATGTACATTACCGACGGTTGCATAGACGTAATTGCATGCAGCTCATTCAGCAACCTGTCCTTCAGAAAGGCCTACTAATTACAAAATATTTAAAGTATTTTAAGCTATAATTCTTTTAGACCAGGCAGCACCCTGAGGAACTGCCTTATCTGGGTCTTTCCAATTCTTAATCATGTTCTGTGAGGTAATAATCTGTTGCAAAACATTAGGCTAAAACAGGCTACTAATATTCTAGAAGCAGGCACAAGCTTTACATCGAATTACCGAATGATCAAGAATGACAGAAAATTTGGAATCGCATGTGATGCACTTCCTCATTATAATACGAACTTGTTCATGAAAACACATCAAATTAACAAACATAAAGTGTTACTGTATGTCGTTTGTTGCAGATTTAAATTGTATACTTTGAGTTTGAGTTATCGTTATTGACTTGGACGTATAATTAATGGAACAAACTAATCATACATGTGGCCACTGTTCGCGGCGGCTATATGCTACATGCATGGTATATAGTGAGGGAATAATCGGAATGTCCAGTGAGAAATCAAATAGTTTGTCGTCATTGGGTTGTGGGCAAATATATTTACTTGTAGACAAAGGCAAACAAGGTTAATGTTAATGTGACAAAAACACAGAAGAAAAAACATCAATTACTGCCTTGGAACGGTCAGTCGGCAAAAGGGCCGACTGGGGTGCTTTAAACCTGGTTAGTGGAGCGCTCCAACCTCGCAATACCTGAAGGTTTTTCTATCAAACAAACAGTGTAAATAAAAATATCCCACATAATGTACGGTTAATCGATAATATATATATATTGATAAAAGTAAAATATAAGACAATGAACAATTCTGAAGTGCTAAAGATGAAAGTTCACGTCTAACCTTGTGACTACGCTACTGGGCGAAGACCGTGTGAAGTACTTAACGAAATATATATGTGTGGCGGTCGTAAAAAATCTCCGCGTTCATGTAAGCTTGGATCGGGTTTTCTTTTCACTGCTTGCATCAAGAAGTGTGAGGTTGGAGCTCTGTAAACTGGTTTAAGCACACTAGTCGGTCCATATTAACGACTGACTGTTCCAAGGCGGTTACTGTGACTCATCACAGATTTGTTCTTACTTTTACATTTGGCTTGCATATGAATACACATGTGTTTTTTCGATGGTCGGTTTATGTTGCAATGCCACGTATTCCTATTCCTTGATGTTTCACTTCTTAATAATTTCATAGCATAAGCCCGTGTAGAAGCAATGATTATTCAGATGTTAATTATTTTCAAATTTTGGGGAATATAACGTTAATTATGAAACGACTGGTGCTTTTTTGCAATAGCCCATGTCTTATGGCGTTCGGGCAATACTTTCTTACTTGAGTATGAATTCGATTTTCTTTACGGTATAATTTTAATTTACATATATCATTTTCATTTTCATTCCTCGTGCTTCAGAGTCATTAATACAAGAATGAAAGCAAGACGAGTATACTGAACGAGCAGTGACATGCAGGTTTGCGGCATTTGTATCTGAAGTAAAAAAACAATCGAATTTTACGTATGAAAACATTTTTCATATAAGATTAAAACATCCTTCAATGCACTGTATTCCTAAGCTTCACAAAACACCATACAAGTCACGATTCATAGCTTATGGCAGCACAAGCACCACCACTTTCATGTCTTAACTAATTACTTCCTGTCTAAATGGAGATAGTTATGACGCTGTTCAATATTGTATGAAAATTCAGAACTTAACATTTTTATCAATACACAATTCTTCAGACATCATAGACCAGGTTTGTTAAATTGTTGCTGCTCTGCAGTTAATACTAAAGATTCCTCTATGCGGTACACTTCTTTACCATTAAAGCCATAATTGGACAGTCGCTGTTGGAATTCTGTCTCTTAATCTCTAAAGTCGTGCTTCATATAGGTAAAACAACTTGAGCAGTCTTCATACGCTTTATGTGAAATTGCACAGTAGCTATAACTTTGAGATTTTGTTGGCCTTTATTTTGTGATATGCCAATTACGGATCTCTTCAAAATACCTAATTTTTCTTGGTGTTGATTGTTTTCTAAAATTAGACGGTTTCCTTCATGCGTATGCGTGTGTTTCACATTTTAACGCTGACATATGACGTCTCAGATTTTTTATCGCATGACTTTATTAAAGCGATCTTGTTATAATTCATCGTCGGACTGATTCATTTCAACCCACTCTCTCGTTTGAAAATTTTAGCTTGGCCATGCTTTATCTGTTTATCTGTTATATGTTTTTATATAGAATTGTATCAATTTTAACACCCAATGCAGGTGCTTGCTGTAAGTTTTCTCAGTTTGATGTGATATATGTATTGACACTGTTAGAAAAACCTTCAGGAAGTGTGTGGTTGAAGAGATCCACAAACCACATTTGTTTTCTTTTTGTGTGTCATGTTTCGTCTCTGTATTGTTGTCACGTTTACTTTTACTCTTTATACATTTGTCAAGTAGTTACCTTTCAATACATTCCTATTAGATTTCAAGCAGAAAAAAAAAATATTAATTTGCATTACAATATGCTTATAACGATGCATTTTGATGATTTTTTTTTACTGATTATGTTTCTTCATAAATTGATTATTTCCTAACATGGCCCATTTCTGTGATAAAAGGAACTTGATTTGTAGCATTGTCACTACCATAGTTATTTCGACCTGTATATGTCTGACTACTCGTTCGTTGCACAGCCAAAACTAAATTGAAATTTCCATATTCCGAATTAACCATGTTTCAGTTATTTTGACGCATTGCAATTAAAGAAATTTCTTTCGCAAAGGTACCAGGGAAATTGCCACAGAAATGAGATAAGTTTTTAGACTTCCGCATAGATTTCAATTATTTTGTGCTGTCCTTTTTTAACAGATCTCTAGAGATCGTTACCTAATCTTATTAAAACGTGTATCAAGAAAATGCAAATACCTTTATTATAAATACAAATATCCTTGCTGTTCAACAAATCAAGTGTTGTTGTCTTTTTTAGTTTTTGTGTTTAAAATAATCACATCTACATGAAAATAAAAAATATAAATACTGTTGTGTTAAATGTCAATTCTGTGCATTAAACTTTTCAAAATGTGACACGTGTGTAACTGAACTTTTGTAAACCTAAAGTAGCGACGTCATTTCATATATTAGAACAAACTAAACCGGTTATTTAACACATAAGTACTACAACTGGTTAAACCATTTGTTTAAAATCACCATACGGCGACATTAGTTAAAACACATGTAAAGTGTTCCAAGACAACATGCGGAACAACAACAAAAATGTTAAAAGTAAAAAGAACACACTTTTAAAAGAATTGTTGACACTGAAAAATACTTTTAATAAATCCTGACGTTAAAAGCTGCTATTATCAGGAAATCCTTAGAAAGGTGGTCTTCTAGTGACCAACTCTACAGCAGTTACATAAAATCTACAGAAAACTGTTTTGTTCTTCTCGAAAAAGAAATGTCTCAGCCAGAAATCAACCATGTGTTCGCTACATATCCTGGTTAAATTGCCAAAAGGCATAGTCATGTTTATGTTATACAATACATGGCAATTATTTCTTGAAAATAGTGTACAACGACTGTTTTCTTTGGCTAGATAATAAACGTTTGATCGAAACTGTAAAATTCTGATGGCATGTATTATTTACGAACAAGTGCTATTTTTTAAAGTTCAAGGTAGGTTTTCGCAAATATTTCTCAGGGGTTATAATAAACAGTCCCATGAGCTTTACATTTAGCTACTTAATTAATCTACATCGAATTAAATATAATGGACGTTGCTAAATTGTGTGTAACATTGTTATAAAACACACTATATAATACCGTAAAGAGCTATAGAATGTCCCCGCCCATGCAGTTAGCACACCCCTACTTTCGGCTTCAAGTCTTACCTAAAAACCAATAGCTCATAGATTGTACGCAGTTTAGACAATATGTCGGCAGTGATGATGTAATGAGCGCAAGCCGAAGCTGTTATTAAGGTCACTTGAATTGTCCTGACCTCTCACTTATTCTACCTCCCCATTGACTGACGAAATTATTCTCTCCTTTTTATACTTCGGCCGCTATTAACAAATTTGATCTGTGATATATATAGTGCTGTGTGAAGTTATTAAGTACCATCAGGTTATCAACAATTTCTAGCAAACACAAGATTACTGGAGGCCACTAACTATATTTTGATCTAATATGTATACTATAGTATCCTTATCACATAAAACCTACTAGATCACTCGTTCTGTTTCTAAAAGAAATAAACTGCTTCTTGAAACATTAAGATTCTAGGTTAAAAAGTTAAACCATGAAAGAAAACGTGATAAATAAAATGAATACCTGATTCATGGACATACATACATTCAATAACATCGTCTCGACACACCTTATGATTTCAAAATGGCAGTTAAATATATAGAGACAATTAAGTATACATTATAGTTAAACATAAAAAATAAGTCCCAAATGAATATCTTTGTTATGATGTATGTCTAAAGAAGTGACTAACGTTTTCTTATCAACAATCTAAGAGACTCTACGATATACGTTTTTAGCTAAGTCGTCTTGTGCAACACCCTAACACCAAAGGTTCACTTATCAAATAAGTTTAGACAAATTGTATTTTCTACTATAATTTTTTAACATCTAGGTGTCTGACAATCTATCGGTCATGGTGTTGGGATGCACAATGTTTAATATAGGTTTTCTGATTAGGTAAGTTATATTTTATGTTTCTCATTGATGATGACTATATTTCTATGTTTAAGAAGATAAGAATTAGAAAATAAGTCATTGTGTCATTGTACATGCCCAATTTCCTGTTCAATGTATACAGGTTCAGTAAATTTAATAGACACAAATCTAAATAAAACGTTCTTTAAGAAATTTAAAATCATCAGTATATTTTGGAAATATCAGTCAAAGACAGCTACCGATATTTTGTCCTTATTCATTTGTCTTATATGGGTCGAACAGCTCTGTGAATGTCATTCATATTTTGCCCAAACAGAAATAACAAGTGCATGTCTGACAACAAATCAGCCATGCTTTCTAAAAGTGTTTTTTTCCTACAATTCAATGCAAAGTAAGGTATAAATCAACTTCAGTTTGAAAAAGCCGTAAATTGTCTACATGTGTTTTCGTTTGAAAAAAAAAGTATATTTTTCTATATCTCTAGTGCAACCATCCATCTAATGTTATTTGCTCTTTGCATATCTATCGACATTGCGGTATAGACAATGCTATAACTTATTGCCTTATCGAACTACCGGTGGACCTATTATATCAGCTAATGTGTCTGACTTGCTGTTTACCATGTAAATTGCTTTACAGGTGCTTATGCAATGTGCAAATATGTGTAAATATTCTAGGAAGTTTGTTTTCAATAAAATCAGAATGACAAAGTGATTTGCGCTTTTAGTATGCAATAATAGAATTGTGTAATATTTGCTAAAGATAATCATAACATGTTTATGAATAAGAAACTTGATGATGCAATTATAATTAAAATTTCAATTCAAACTGAATGACGAGACATTTGTGTGCAAAGTAAATACAAAGTTTTTTTACAACGTGTTAAAGAGGCTCTTCCAAATTGTATTTTAAAACCTTATTGGGCTAAATGTACTAGCAAAACATTCAACTGAAAGGCGAACAAATCATTTTGTTTAGGTTTGTTTACAAATGCATTAAAATTGCCATTTAGACGGGTGATGATTTTGTAGATGGAATTAAGTCAGATTAATATTATGGTTTGGATTATCCAACTGCACTGAAAAAGAAATCTAAACGGCAAATGCTATGATATAATCTCAGCCAATCTGTGCAGGATAGGGAAATGCGATGCAGATACATCGATAAAATATGGAAAAGAAAATGTATACGGATACTTTTAAAAAAGATATTTCTTTGGTGAATACTTTTTGAAGATGTAAAATGATCGAAATATCTTAAAACAAGAATTGAGCCTTTGGTGAATCTTACGTGAACCCAAATTATTACTTCTGTTCGAGCGAAAATAAGCTTGTGATTGCCGAAAAACCATCACACTAAAACCTTTTAATTCTTAACACATTGTACGTGTCAATTTGATCTGACCTTCAAATGTGTCTAGCAATAGATTAAATAGACATCTACGCAACTTGACAGTGACCTTTTGACCATTGTAGTATTGGATAGGGTTAAATTAAAGATTATATAGGATCATGGTTTATGTGTAATACAGTAGTGTCGGGAGTTGATCCTGGATCTTAATGTCTTTAGTAAACATGTCCATTTTAGGCATACCCCCCCCCCCCTGGGGCCTATTAGATGAATTTATACGACGATGAACCGGGAAACTGCGACAAACTCTTAAGGTAACTTTGGACTAAACTATTATAAGCCATTTTAAGGCATATGTAGTCACATTTGTAACCTTATTTGTTATACTATTTATAAATAATCACTTCAATAAATACACTGAATGTATGTCAGATCCCGGTGCTGTTACATTTGCCTTGCGTATCTGTGAATATAATTTGTGCTTGATTTGTTTTTATTTATGATTCTTTGTATTTTGTTTTACTGTGTTAAATAATTAAGTCCTATATTATAAATAATGAAAGAAAAAATAAAGTTTATTAAGTGAATTTTGAAACATTCTGCATTGGTTCTTATGCACCAAACGAACGATGCCTAAAGTTATATGTCAAAAATACCTTACACTAGTGCATATAATAATGGAATCTTCGACAGTAATATTGCAATCGTGTTATTTTGCGCTTATAAAGTCAAACGGCAAATCAATCGTTATCTACATTATGATTTCCAATGTCGACATTAAGTACAGTTTATGACATCTCCCCCCTAATTTCATTCTTTATCCTCACGGTCCTATTCTCATATGCATCTGATCAGCAGCTCATTGCTTAATCTGTCAACATTGTCATTTCCTTT
This sequence comes from Sinonovacula constricta, assembly GCA_007844125.1. NCBI lineage: Eukaryota > Metazoa > Mollusca > Bivalvia > Cardiida > Solecurtidae > Sinonovacula > Sinonovacula constricta. Next base: position 33,694,080 of record CM017571.1, on the reverse strand, counting down.
TATTCTAGCAACACTTTCGTATTAGTCACTTCTAATTATTTTGTAAGTGCTTAAGTCAGAACATTTGGAAACATGACTGGATAAAGTGCTTGTTTCACAACATTCTTGTATCTTTACCTTTTAGTGACATTTCCCTTGTTGCTGATCACACTTAACTGACACAGTTTCAAATCCCGTACATTCGTATTTTCACTGTTCTGTCTTATTCTCTCTTTTCGGTTATCGTGCACCAGTCAAATTAATATTGATGCAATATAGCTTTTCGTAATTCTTGCCTTTTCTCATAAATGTATGCTGTCTCTTGCAAGTTTACCCATCTGCTTCTGTCTTAAAGTGGATTTCATAATTCCATGTTCTGTTTCCACTTCTTTATGTACCGATGCACACGTAAATAATGCAAATGAACAAATATGTCATTTGCCATATGTTTTCCTTCATTTTAAACTTATATTTCTGTTGGTTTCTTTTTGTTGTTGTTGTTCTCTGTGTCCTCTGTTTTGCTACGTCTTACCGACACAATTCAGGTCATATCTTTGACGTCCAGTTAAGAAAAAAGCATAGACATATATCTTGTTCCACATGCGACCTGCAGGTCATCTGAAAGACCTTCCCGCGTGAAATTTCTCGCTAGTCTGGGACCATAGCCTCACTGGTAAGGGGCTGCGAAGTTACAATTCTGCGAATTTTACCACACGGCAACAAGCGCCCCTTCTGTATACGTCCGTTGTGTATTAGATATTGAAAACATGTCTATGCTTGAATAGACAAGAGCTGTCTGTCCATGCAAATTGAATAACAATGCTAATTTAGCTAGGCTCACGCACAAGACTATATTAATTAGTCGGTATTTTCTGATTTGCGTGTCAAGCAATTTTATTGTCGGACTAAGGATCAGCGCCGATGCTTGACTTACCCTCACTGATACATGTAGCAGTCTGCCGTCAACTATGGTTAGCATAATGTATTCCGTATTATAAGATTTCCTGTACTCGTTTAAATATTTTCGGGGTCGTTTTTTTCAGACAGCAACAGAAATGCGCAGTTCCCAGTTACTTAGTTGGCAAGTTGATGATCTGTTTCATGTAGGTTTTCGAATGATTTCTTTCTTTCCATGAGATGTTTCTTCCTTTAAAGTACCTGTAAATTAAGACCGTATACCATATCAATTCATCCAATCTGGATTTAGGGATTTCTTTGAAAAGAAAATAATTAATTCAGTTAGCCTCAGAGCTTCTTAAAATGTTATTTCTTCAGAATTTGTTAAGAAATCTATTACAATCACGCATAACATTTTACCCGATGCATTCACATGGCTTTTGCTTCAGATAAAAATTACGATAATTTAAAAATAAATGCTTTATTGTCATATTCATGAACATATTTGATTGGAGATGCGACGAAGGAAAAGTACAATTTTATTTTTAACGGATTTGTTAAACAAGCGCAATGATTGTCGAAGAAATTCAGCGGTAGGTGTTAATTTTCCTGTAAATCAACCGATATTGCCATTTTATCTCACACGGCGAAACGTATGAACTATATAAGGTCTTCGAGGGTACGATGTGCGTAGGAATACTAATGTAAATCCGATTATATCGAAACATGGCGGAGGTCGTCCTCGGAAGCACTGCTCGGGTGTGTCATGTCAATCCCTACGTGGTACCTCAAGTCTAATTTAACAGCCTAAAATGGTGAGTTTATTGCTGGAAACAGGTTCAGACATTTGTGTAGTCTTTGAGAATAAGTAACATAAGCGTTCAGAAAAGTTTTCTTATAGGTTGGATACATCTCTTAACGCATTTCGTTGTTTGCGTAACAAACGAGAAAAACGTGTCAACCTATAACAACGCATAGCATAGCACAATCGGAACGTTTTTTTTTTTCAGTCGGATGGCGAACAAAAAACCTGAGCCTACGCACAATATTTCGAAGCTCCGGATAATAAGACGTTTTCCAACGCGTTTCTACGTGCTCTTGGTGAAAACTGAACTTATGACTATTTGGCGTATGGTAGCGAATCTTATACGTTGATGTTATATGCTGGGCATAGGCATATAAACCGTTTGTTGAGAGTGATGTTTTAAAATGAATATTCTAACTTAGGAATGACCGTAAGCAATTCATCAATGAATTTAGACAAACATTCGTTTCAAGTCGTTAATATAACCCATGTGTAATGACGTATGCTTGATATAATCATCATGCATTTGAAAATCATACATTAGTAATGTGCAAGTCTCACTGATGATTAAATCGATATAACACTGTTTGAAATTCTAACGCATTATGACTCGATATCTATTTATGTATTGACTGATGATTAATTTCGATATACACGTATTATTCAAAACTATTACATATTCACCCCATCTACAATCGTTGTGTACGATTAATCATACCATAGAAGATAGATAGAAAAACGTCACATACTTCCAAGTTGTATTTTTCAATTGTATAATCGTATTTAAAATTGAATTTTCAGTTCTGTGAAGTGTTTATGACAGTAAGCATAAAAAGTATATTTATGCTTATTCTAATTATGACAAATAATTAAATTTAATATTTATGAGCATAATGGAACAGGGCTTTCCCCGTTACAAAGATTATTAAATCTGGATACTTACACAAACAACAATACAATGACAATATATTTTGATTATATTTATTTCTTTACAAATAGTAACTAAATGTATAAGACTTTTCGGATTTGAACGATTAGAAACTAGAACCTCACATAATACTATAATTAACGAATATACCTTTTACTTTTAGCCGTTTTTTTCAAAAGATTATAACAAAGTCTTATGAGCACTGCAAAATATCCCAAAATTTCAAAATACATAGGACAAGGGTATTCACATAAAAGCCAAATAAATCAAATATGTGATAAGTCATGAAAGGGCAATCTCAGCAGTGACCGCCTTGGAATGGTCAAACAGTAAAAGGGATCGACTGGGGTTCTTCAACTGGTTTTACAGAGCTCTAACCTCGCATTTCCTGATGTGTTTCTTAAATGCAAGAAATGATTTTTAGACCTGTCTATTCAATTAAAAATGTTTAAGCAATAGATTTATAAGAATGAAAGGCAAAGCAAATAAAATGGAGCGCTTCAAATTAATGTATGTTATAACCAGATCCTTGCTTTATCAAATGTACATCATTCATGCATGTAATTGTGTGTGTACTGCACATCATACAAGCCTGAATCTCGGATGTTCAAGCAACTAACTACACGTCTATCAGTTTTATGCGTATTCAAAACTTCCGGTAAAGCGATGCCTGCAATGATCTATTGAATTGTTTTGGGTTTTTTAAAGCTAGCAACTGCAGTATTTTGTAACTTCATGTGTTTATTTTAAACTTAAGTAATGCTGCTGGAGACGATTGTTTGCATAGTTAAGAATGAGTTATTTTACCCTAACCCAATTTGCGGTCTTCAATTAAATGTAATTGAGGTTGCGAATTATCATTCAACTATGTTGAAGTAGAAAAAGACAACACAATGACTGATACAAGATTTGCATTTTCTGGACTTTTCATGGCAATCTATAAACGATAGGCCAAGGATAGTTTATATTTTAGGCGACGGTTTATTCTTTATTTTATCAGGAAAACTACCAGCAAAAAAGACACCACTTCTCTAAACCTTGTGATTGCGTTTTACTTTAAGGTTTTTGCTTAAAACTGTATAAACGACTGATAAGAACTAAAAGATGAAAATAGTATTTCAACTGTAATTGGCACATTACGCATACAAGGCGGTTGTGTGTTATTCAAAGACAAGATAAATATATCCGGCAAAACCCATAAAGTTATATGTCGAGTTTAATTTTAAACATTTAGACTAAGAACATAAAAATCCTTGTGTTCTGCATAATAATGGTGTGAAAATGAACTATAAACACTAAAGTCTTTTTTACTCTATGTTTCCCCAATTATCATTTTTTCTTCTAACCTAGTTATCGCTTAAACAAAAAAAATATCTAGGTCTGTCGCACTGTAATTAAAGCTAACGACAAAGATATAAACGTACACAATATGTAAAGGTTGACAAAGACAAGAGTCAAGACATTTCAAACATACTGTAAAACCACACGTGAATGACTTGGAGCAGTCAGTCAGCAAAAGTACAGAATGGAGAATACTAATTGGTTTACAAAAGTTTAAGCCCGCAAGTTCGTAATGTTTAGTGAACTACAAACTTACAGTATACATTTATATACAATAAATGTCTCTGGATCTAAGAACGATTTTTATGATTTGAAAAATTATAAAAGTTAAACTGTTTACCATGGAAACATTGTTACATCTAAGCACGGGCGTTTTGTACCAAAGGAAAAGCCATGTCATTGGAAATAAAGATTCACAACTCTAAACACAGTTCTTAAAATTCCTAAGAACGTGAATGGCAATAGAAAACCAGCCAAACTAAGAGAAAATACATGTAACGCATGCATGACAACGCAATTTGGTAAAATATATAAAAAGATCGACAGAGGATTTACTTGTAAAGGGCATACAAAATACAGGTTATGACATATTGACAATCGGGGCTTACAAAAATACCTAAGTGACCGATTTTCTCAACAAGCAATCTTTTGCACAAATAAATGTCCGGTTTTATATTCTTAAGCTTTTGGATAAAAACGACATAACTGTTGGCAAGCAATATAGTTGATCTTCCAAGAAGTTCTGGAAAATCATAAATGTTGCTATTAAGTAATTAAGCGAAAGTTAGTGAATTTACTTGTGATTGTTTCGAAGTTTAATTGTAAAAAATGTGTCTAGATACAGAAAGTGTTGAAATAAAAAGACAGACAAGGCTCTTGATAGCATTTACAAGAAGAACACCATTTTCTAAGATTCCGAACTACCTTTAGACAATTTGTACTGTTCTCGGTCTTTTAATCCCGATTAAAATTATTGATCGAAATTTTATAGACATATTTATAGTCTTTGCACATACGAGGTAGTTAATCAGAGACGTAGAAAAATAGGACGAAGTTCGCGTGACATATTCGATTACCTGTAGGCAGCAAACTAGCAGTGAATGGCTGTCCTATATATACCAAATGAGGCCTATAGGAGACGTTGAAATAATATTGAATTGACAAAAAGTCGACAACATAAAACAGTGCATTCAACATCGGTTAAGTTGCAACAAATACATGTCTAAACAATAATCTATGATTAAGTAAGCAAAACACCTAAAACTTTGCAATTGTCCTATTTTTTTACCCTTGCCACAATAATGTTTAAAGAAATGAGCAAAATAGTTATTATGTATTTGTATCCTGTTTCAGTATACCTTTTTGTCTACTTCTACTAATACAAAAAATGAATGCATGTGACATCCTTGAATATATTTTAAAGTCCTTTAACAAAGCTTTGGTTATTTATAGGAGTTTTGCATATACAGATAAGGTACGGTAATATTGTTATTTTCCTTTATGTCATCATGCTGCATATAATGTATTATTTGGAAATAAATAACATAATTGTATTATTTATGTCGAATGGAATAAATTGCTTTGGACAAATATATATTTAAATTATAAAGTAATATTAAGAAGAAAATGTTTTTAAGATCGACTTGGCAGTATTAAAGAAGTAAAGCTTTCTGAATATATTCTATATATGCCATGTGTAACAAAGAAGAAAATGCATTGATCCATCCAATGGTTTAAACACTGTTACAACCATTTGTGTACAATGCTAAAACTTTCTTTTTTCTTCCTCGTCATGCCATTCTGCCTTTAAGAGGTTCTCAAAGTATAGACTTACATAACATGTTATCATAACTTATAAATCACTCATTTTAAGCCATATGAAATACATGTTGCAGCAGTTTTAGCCAGCTGTTAATATAAAGTAATTGATCAGGTACAATAAATAGACGCAAAAGGCGCGCATATTGGTTCCGGTGGCTAGTGTTCAGGCAAGCTATGTATTAGTTTTGTATTAGTTGTACATTATAAGTTTGCATTTCAAGCTTGGTCCTAATTTTATATTTTGGCCTAGAATTTTTTGTTCAACCATTTTATTTGCATGTTATAGATATGAAATGTTATCATATAAGCATGGCAAAAAAGTTAATTTGACACACACACACTTGCACACAAACAGACACACACATCAGTTGCGAGAAGACAAACAAATCAGAACTGGATACAGTCTACAAATTGATACTGAGTTATGATAAACGGCAATGAATTGCATATTCGCATTGCTTTTAGAAACACAAATGATCACTAGAAATAAGAGATTTCTGCTTGTTCTTAACAATTAATATGCTTGGGTTATAGCATGCTTAGTAATTTTGAACTTAAGCACATGAAACAGTACCACAGAATTACGAACACAAATTGATACTATTGATAAATCATCAGAATATTCCCGATTCCAGTTAACAGGTAAACTGAATAAAAGAAAACACGAAAGTTTGACATTCTATTTAAAAACACATATGTTTCGCAAATCGTAATTAACATTGATTTTAATACAGCCTTTAAAGAAAACTGCATGACATCATACACGAAAACAATTTATCTAATTTAACAAGTATACATGTATACAATCACTTGTCAAAAAAAAACAAATAAAATAAAATTGTTTCGTGAAAAGGTAAGTAAAAGCAAAATAGTTAAGTATTATTGGTATTCTCATCAATCACCTAAATTATGTATGAGTATTTAATATTAGTTTGGCATATCAAATACAGAAACGTTTAAATGGCATAAACAATGCATGCACTGTGTAATATACGTGTTAAATGTAACGGGCTTGGCTTATATAATGTTTGGCATTTATTTTACCATGCACTGGTCGGTATTCGGAGTACATGTAATATGAAAAAAAGATACGAAGGTCCTACTGGTATAAGAAATAAAAATTAAATTATAATAGAGAGAAACATCAAAACATCAAGTTTAAAAAAGTAACAGATATCGGCAAAAGAACCGTATTTGGTGCTTTGACCTATTTTCCGCGCTTGCAACCACGCATTTTTAGATTATCCTGGAAAAAAGACAATTTGATAATTAATGTCAATTGTTCTATGGTTCGAAGTCTGAAAATGTTTATTTTAGCATTTGCACAACTAACACCAGGCTTCAAAGAATTAGTCTTTCTCAGAAATTGAATTTAGGTAACAGGAGTGATTTTCCTAAGGTAAATGGATGTATGTAGGGAAATGATTTGAATTATCTTGTTTGGGGTTTATCTTGTTTTCTCATCCAATAATCGTACAATATATTGTTTTACTCGAATTAAATTGTATACTTAAATTGTGTTGTTTCTCTTGAATCTAATTACAAGCAGATTACAAGGCAAATTTGTAAAGTATAAATTGCATTATAGATACTCAAAGCAAGGCAAACACAATACAAAGTTTAAGAGGGAAATGCAAACCATTAAGCACTTCTTATATACTTATTAACTATGATGTTGCTTTTAACTATGTTATAATTTTTACTGCTTATGTCAGTTGCTCGGTTTCAAAAATCGCAGCTTGAACATTGAATTTTGCGAACTGCGATTATCGTATATTGTGATGCTACTTGTTAATGAAAAGGTATTAAATGACATTATTAATATTAACATTTCAACAAATTCTACTTCGAATAGGGACTTTGGTAAAAATCAGTATAAATTATAACAGTATATTATATATTTTCTATTCAATTAGTAATCAACAAAATGAAAAGCATGACTAATCAAGTTATTGTTAAATGATAAATTGGCGTCCTTACTTAAACAAGCTAACCGTTATTTCATCATAAAAGGTTTTTTCTTGATGTGCGTCATTTTCGTAACAATAAAAATAAATGGCAATGCGTATAAACATGTGTATAAACCGAAAATCTTAGGTTTACTCACATAAACCTCCATTAGTTTTACAAAAAAACATGTTCCCTTTTTGGTGAATTAGAAAGTATAAGAGTGATAACTCGTGAAAACAAAAAAGTATTACTATTTAAATCTGACTTGTAAGTGTTGTTTATGCAACTATCTTTGTCTTGCCCTTAGGTATGAATCAAAGGTAAAATTATTGATTGGCACTATCCTTTTTACAATGATCGTTAAATGAAAACACAAATGACGATATAGATACTGCTGCTCCACAGACATTATTGAGACAGCCATACATGTGATAGATAAACCTGGATTTCGATTACATTGGCGATGTTTTTAAATTACTTCTTATTTGCTATGTATTAGGAAAACAGAAATATTAATTCTGTATCTTTAATTACATTTACGACTTATTGATTAAAATCAAATCTAATTAGGCCAGTACATATCAATTTCTAGATTTGTGATACAGTTAATTTTATCTTGCTAAATGTTACTGACAAATGATAAAAGGTGCCTAGAAAATCAGTTAAAATCAGTTTTAGAGACATATAAAAGTGAAGCCTTTGACAAATAGGATTGAGTAAGTTAATTATTAGAGAAAAAGAGTAAAAGAAATAAAATATATGGTATTATATTACAGGTTATCAATTTTAAATAGCCAATAATCTAAAACAATCGAGTAGATCAATCCAGCTCAACAACATAATATGCAAATGTTATGTTGCGAAACTCGCATTCAATTTCCTATAAATACTTGGTTACTGTCACAACGGCTATCCAGATATCTTGTCTGGTCCTTCATATCCACGCCAAATTAGTCATTTTTCCGGTGGCTCGTGTTATTCAAGCAAACTACTTTTCATATTTTAGAGAATTCACTGGTGTTATCACAGCTGTATAGAAATATGCTTTACAAACGCTCATGCAATAATCCTACAAACTGTTGTTCTATTGAAATTTATGATACTTTAAATGTGGATGAAGGCAGCTGCCATTTAGTTTATGTCTCCTTCACTGTTTAATTGTCATAAGTTTTGTTTCAAAAACAAAGGATAAAATATATATAATAGAATATATGCTCAGGTTTATAGCCGTATGCTTCAGTTGGACAGTTCATCCAGGTATGTTTGTACATTTTAATAAACGTGTACACTAGCTATGCCTGAAGTTCTAACGCCTCCATTTGCATACGGCATCATGAGTTTGCCACATGTTCACACTAATTTGTTTTGCATTTTTCAAACCTTAAACGATGTAACGGATATTAAACAATACATAGCAAATGCAATGTATTAAGTATTCGTTGGGAGCATTAGAAACACAATGTATCGAAGATAAAACTGTAAAAGACTAAGGTTTCCCTTATTTTCAAAACTAAAAACGTTTATTATGCCCCTTTTATTATATAGTATTAATAATTAGGTTTGTCAGAAGTCATATTGCGTCCTCTAGAGTTGAGCCCACTAGCGTAGTTGTTCCCCAGCCTTGGACAGCTACAACGATCAAACATGAATGTCTATATGTTTTTCTTCTTCTTGGGATGGTACTCTTTTCTTTACGGTTGTTCTCTTTATGTATTTCTACTCTGGAGCTTTCTTTGTTTCTTTTAATTTGTACAATATGGCATTTTATGATCTTTAGTTGTCGGATGTCTATATAATATGCCTAAACTCTAGCAAAACTGACTGTGCAGGAAATCCTCAACATCCTTTCTCGATAGAGGACCACCGTGTTTTCCATCCGATTGTTGTACATGCATCCATCTTATGCTGGTATTTATACAGTTTACAATTATATCTCCAAATTCCCTGGTCCTCCAATGACACCGAGAGCTCAATGCGAAGTTTTCGTATTTGTTCTCATAACAATATCTGGTCGTGATCAATGTAATGAGTAAAGGAACCTTTGTAATGTAATATGACAATATTAATTAGTTTTCAGTTAAATATTAATTGGTTATAATTGGTAAGGTAAAGACGACGTGCCATTTAATTAAGATAAGTGCAAAGTTTAACTTCAAGAAGGAGTAAGTATTGCAGGACTAATAATCTAAACAAGGTTAATATACTATGATGCACGGGAAACTAGTAAAATAGCAATAAAGAGGCACGATTCAGGATAGTGATTGATGAATACGTCAAAATATAGGCTGGAAGCGTGAGTTGTGCACTGTAAGAAAAACGCGATCGTTAAAAATTTATGCGAGCTCAGTTCGGATGAGCAACTAGTTTTAGACTTTATACAATAGGAGAAATAATTGAGATGGGCGCGGGAGAGGAGTGTGGATTCGGACGCGTTAGAGAGAGGTAATCACGCCATACTGTTGTTAGATTGTAAAATGTAACTTTCGTTAATAAATTGTAATCATGGGATGATGTTGCGTTCTACTATGGAGCCCCGTTACGCCACACCTTTAGCTTTATTTATATTAACCTCGTATGCCTCGTATGTTTTGCTTTGTCCTCTAATTCAAGCTTTAAGCCTCATTACAAATAAGTTCTTACTTTTCGCATGGCTTGCATGTGAAATACCTTTGTTATGTGCCTTTTCGGTGTTTGGTATATGTTGCAATGCTGATAGGACTTTGTCATATATTCTTATCTGTGAATATTGCTCATGTCTTTATTTTCTTTTTGAGTCGTACCCGGAGAAGCGACAATATTTTTTTGCTTCAAAGTAGAAGCTTTTCTTCATAATTAACATGATGAGTGCTATGCCAAATTCCGGATGTGCAGGTTGGTGGTGTATGGCGAAAATCATACACATATATCAGTTAGATTATAATTATCTACATGTCCAGTTGTCTCTCTAGCTTTATATATGGATGATCCAACGCTGTCACGGTGACGTAGAAATGACTTTGACCCATAGTTTTACTTACTTTCTGTTTCCTAATGTTGACTTTAGTCTGCAGTATTCCAATAACAACAATATAAGTTTGTGTAGTTATCAAAAATGCTGATGATGCACATAGTACATTATAGATCGTGGCACCTGTTGCAATGTTCACATTCCCATCAACTGGTTGTAAATCTGAGTTTAAAAACCTCTTTTTTGAAGGCTTCGAATTACTGTATAGTACTTCAGCGCGATATAGTTTCTGATAATCTTGACAGTTACTACCTTATGGGGTGCGAGCCTATGCCGTGAGCAAATACAGCCACAAAATGGCTAGGTTGCCTCTATTCTCCTTGGATCTCTTGAGTCAGTACGTTGGTCTGTTTAGGGTATTCTTAGACGCCAGGAACCCAACGTTTATTGACTGACAGATCCGAGTAGTTGTTCTTCGGAGAATCATTGTCAGACTTATACTTTCCTCAACGTTCAGAAGAATTATTGTCCTATTCTGACAGATGTATCGTAATGCCTCATATGTCTCTCTTATCTGCAGTACGTCACTCTTCACGAAAGCTACTTTTATTCTCGCTTACCTCGAAAAGTGCCCACAGTCTGTGCTTAAGTCTAAAACATGAGTGTAGATCATGTACACAAGAAAACACCACTAGGCTCAATGGATGAGAAACCATTAGCATTCCTGTCTATGTTTTAATTAATCTAGGCTTGACTCAAATGTATAAAATAAATAAAGTCGTGATAAAAGTAGTTTCCACAATCACTGAGCTCTTCTTGTGTCACAAAACATATCCTAGATGTATGGATTAATATCATCTTGGGTAGAGAGAGCTAATCTGATCCCTGCCTTCTAGCAGAAGAGACTTAACATAAAATGGTGCGCCCGTGTACTTTTCAGCGTTCTTTACTTTATTTCGTTTGTGGTTCACCGCTCTTCTGTCGTGGCTCTCCTCGGACCCCCAAGGAATAATTGCCTTTCTGGCTTGCTGTATAGCGTCTATGATACTTCGAGTGGCCCTCTGTTCTCCAGGTTCACATGACTTATTCCCTCTTAGTACAAGGCATGTATGATCCTTGACGTGGGTGCGCATCCTGCTTTCGACTGGTGAAAAGCCAGATCTTGAAGTCTTTCAGGATTTCAGGCATTTATTTTGTTTAAATACTTATTACAATTCGGGTTTAACAAAAGAACTTCCGAAATAGGTAGAAATCTTCAATCAATAGTTAGAAATGTACACTTTTTGTTTTTGAAGCAATATTTGATCTGTGGTATTATCATTATATCGTCAAATGTCGCACAGTTTTTAATAATGCTATGAAATTATGCCAGCTGTTATGAAAGGGTCTCCTAAAAGCTATGTAACTGATGTTTATGCAATCTGTTACCAAGTAGAAAGCAGTCATTAACATTTGATTTTCACCGCCTTAAATTTATGTGTTTTAAATAAATATCACCAATCAGCAAGTTTCAGTCTTCTTGACCCTGTGTCTTCTCTCGTTAATAATGCACTACTTAGCCATCAGGTGTTTTTAAAACGGTGTAATGTATTTAATCGGATGATGCATAGGGGCAATATCTCTCTGAGAACGTATTGCATGCATAATAATTTCTGTTTTGACAATCGCTCTGTTGTCGCTATGACTAAGACAGTCTTTGTTTTTCATGGACCACAATACTGATAATACTGAGGTATTTGATACTAAGCAAGCTTTATGATCATTGGTAACATCGGGGTTGTTGGATATCATCCGAGTATCATTATCTCTGCCAGAAACTATGTGTTGTTACCTCTTAAACTGGATGTTATAATCATGTTTAATGAGTAGGAAGGATATTAATTTATCATAAATCAGCAAATGCATTATGCTAAGTCGATAAAATTCTAGAATAATTATACATAATTATTACACTTTAGTAAGAAGTTAAAACGTGTGTGAATATATAAATAAAAACAAAAGCAACAACATGGAAGTTGAAGAATGAATAAAAACTATTTATGTTTAAAAAAACTTACATTAATTTGTTTTATAACAAATTAACCTATATTGTATTGCTATTTAGTGAATGTTAAATCTGTATCTTGAAAGCTACTGATATTTGGAATATATGACGGTGGCTCTGAAAATAATAATCGCTTTTCAATATTAAATACTCAAATAAAACCGCCGTTTTTTTGTAAATAAATGCTACGATATATACATGTATGTGTCATTTTAAATTTGACACAATATAGAAGCCAATGTAAACGTAAACAAGTTTCATAAAATTGTCACCTATTTCAAATAAATGTATGCAAATTATTCGCATTTCTTCTTTTTGAATGCATTTGTAATGTACAGTGACTTTTTTCAGTTAAACCATTTTATGTCGGTTGCGATACCAAGTCTTTTTACTTCATACTCGTACTTGATTTCTTCCTTTGTGGAAGGCTCAGGTGATTACTATGTGGAACATTTTGCATTTAAAAGCTTTGTTACAGGACTATCATTTCGAGAGGGGTTCGAACCCTGAGCGCCCTCGATTCGAGTCCAATGTTTAACCACTTGCTTTCAAAGATGTTTTGCTTTCAATATTTTACTTTTAGGAAAATACAAAACTATAATTAAACACTGGCTTTCATTCTTGAAAATCGCAAAATTGGTACTTGTTTGCAATATGTCATTTTTGTCGAACTTCTTTGAAAAAAACAACATATTAAATATATATGTAAATATTAATTGTACATAATACAACATACTCGGGCTTGTTTCTTATCAACTGTGCGTTTAAATGCTCTCAGTTTTTTATTAAAAAAAGTCCACGCTACTTGTACGTGAAATTCTTGGGTACCTGTAAGGCTTTCTATATAATGCATGTACTGAAATATATATATAATGCACGAGTTACAGACAGAAAGATGGCAAAATACTGCCAGAAATTGCACCACACATCATGCACGTATTATTGTTGTACTTTGTGAAGTCTGGCTTAATAACAGAAACAGACGCATAACTTGAGGAGGAAAAAAATATCAACTGAATATTACTTTAAACCCAACTTCCTGCCGTGAAACTTTGAAATCGGTGGTATAAAATGATTTTTTTTCAAATCAAGCGTTTATTTCACAGGAGACTAACCAGAGCAACTGCAAATGGCCAAACCATAGTCTCGACTGGAAACCTTAGCATTAATAAGGCGCCGGTTAAACCCATGCAAGACAGAACCAAGCATCGTCATCAGAAGAGCGTCCACTCCAAAATACGAGTACGCATAGCCGTATAGCTTTTATTTACGTTAATAATATATAGGTTACCATGTACGACTGTCCTTCTCGTTGAGAATGTGACTGGGTGTATTAAAATATAAGGTGTTTACGGCATGATATTAAGAGAAAGGCATCACTATAGATGTTTCAAGTGGAACCCATCTCGGGATAATGGAAGTAAACTTGGTGTTAAAGTAACAATACACACAATTAAAATAACCGTTTAAAATCATAGCATAAGGTGTATTGAAATAATGAATGATTAATGCCTAACATATTCATATCTCCTTAGTTTATGTTAACTAGTATACTTTTCAACAACATATTATTTAAAACTTTTTTAAAGGAGAAAGACATTCTCTACTTGACTAAGGTATCTTTAAATTGGCAAAATTTGCAACGTTGCGTTAATGATAAAAACAATCGACAACTGCTATGCTAACTGTTTTAAAGACTAGAAGTCTTCTTAAATAATGGCATTTATTTCATGTGTTGCGTTTCTAATTACATCTGCAACACGGCTACTCTGAATAATGACTTAAGGTTTTAAGTTCTACTCTGCCATCATAAAACGTGTCTCGTTTAATTTTGTTTTTGTTGCCGAATTGCGTCCTGCTAATCGGCAACATTTAATTTTAAACAAATTAAAAGTAAACATTTAAACTGCTTTTGGGCACATTGGCAGATTGTATGCGTTTACCCCTGCAGGGTTAGGGTATCAGACATATTTCAATCAAGGTAGTTTTATATATCTGCCAGCACCCCGTCTCTTTCATAAACCTATCTTGGGTTTATTACAACCCAATAAATAAAAAGAACCAATGTCACAGCTTTATTTTTCTGCATTTATATAATAATAACTGGGAAAACAAACTGTCAAGAAAAAAAAACGGCATCGATATCATCTGAGCTTAAGGGCCTATGATTGGATGCCACTGAAAACTTTTGAATGTGTTTTGCTGAGTCACTGAATGCGTTGGATCAACTGAGTGTTTGACTTGTAAAGAAACAATGCGTTTCTGGATTATATTTCTGATAGACGTTCATTAACTAGTTAAGAAAATAATTATTAAAAGTAACTAACCATGTTTAGAGAGTGGTTGATAAAACAGTCTAACTATGAATGCCATGTTTGAACTGTTTCATGAGGCAGAGGGCATCGCGATGCCCTCACAGTATAGTTATGTAACTCCACAGGCAACAAAAAGTCGACAGTGCCTAACCTTCCTCGGCTATTCTTTAAGACCAATCGCAAAAACCATATAGACCCTTTCAGTTATTCGCCTTAAGTCAAACAATAGTTGAGTCCCGCGACCGGAAATGACGTCATACGAGGATTAAAAATAGCTACTTTAGTATTCATTAAGCGGATTTACGTGCTGTTTTAGCAACTGAATTGTTCTGTTTCATGATTGATCCTGATGTGCATTTTTTATATCTTGAAAACATGTTTATTTATTTTCGTGAGATTAGGATGATTCTTGTCCAATTGAAATGGCCAGTTTCATGACTTGCTTGTTTCACTGTGCTTTTATTTTCAAACCTGTGGTCCAAATGAAATAGATTTTATCTTTTACTGAATATGCATTTTGTGCCGTTACTTTTGTAATTTTGTTACTACTGTCATTTTATAATTGTCAGCATAAAATTACTTGTTTTTTTTTGTAAAAAAATCCAATGTTTATTCATAAATAAAGGAACTTTCTTTCAATCTTATTTCAATCTGTGGATTGATTGCCCAAAAAAATAAAAATGAAATTGAGAGCAAAGAAAAAATGCTGTGCAAAAAACCAACATTCCACATTCCATTACTGGTAGCAGCTGGATTTGCTCGAAATAAAATTGAGAATGTATGTCCACATGAAAATGTTGTACCCGTTTCCTTTGGTGGCTGTTTTAGACAGTTTTACTCCAGTTTAACTGATTATGAATGGTTTCAACTGAAGAAATAATTTATCATTTTTTATTCATTCTGCAAATTATTATTTTTATACAAACAATCTTTTATACACATATATGAAAAATCCAACAACACTGCAATATTAACAAAGCATTTACCATCTTCGTGATGATACAGAATGTGTAATTTACTGATAAAGGAAGCTTGCCCAAGAAATAGTTATAGTACTAACAGTTCCAAGTGAAACATTAAACTGATTTGCCAAGTCATTCTCAAATAGCCCAACTCTAACTCTGCACAAGAACAGTAAAAACTGACTGGCTGGAGAAAGTTTCTGTGGTTTTCTTACTCTCGGCTTGTCAGTGTCAGAGGTATTGTCACCGTTCTGAGGAACCAAAATGATGTTTTCTCCGTTCTCTCCGGGGTCAACAAGTTTAAGTACAGCATATAATACTTCTCTGGATGGAAGACCAGTGTAAAAGGGAAATTCTGAGGGCTTGAGTTTTTAAACACAAAATGAAATGGAATCTCTCTCACTGCTAAGCTGATCTACTTTATTTTAAAGTTCAGCTTTATCTTTTTCGGTGTTCTTGCATCTTTTTGTTAAAATCTGTAACTGTTCTAAAAGAAAATGATGCTGGAGCTCCAAATGTTCCACTTGGGTCCCTGAACGTTCTGTTGCTGAACTGAAAGTCTCTTTTAACTGTACAAGTTCATGATCTGAAGCTAATTCACTATTTGAAACTGGAAGATCTATACCATCTGAATTTTTTTCTTTTCTCTACAGAGGTCTCTGGTCGTGGTGTAGTAGATTTGTTCAGATGAGAGATTGGGATTAGCCGGCATTTTTGCCGATACTGCGCAGCGACATTTCTATCATTATAGCACTGTAGGAATACACCACAGTATGATTTCAGACCTGCAAATAAATACAAACATGCCACAGCTTAACATAAATGTTTTAATATTATTATTTTTTTAAATCACTAAATATTTCATATGTATTTTCTTAATGTTTGTAAATAATGGTGTTTATTCTTTTACTACAGGTTTGTTTAATATTTAATTTTTCCAAAGAAAAGTCTAAAATAATTTTTGAAAGTAAAGGCTTGTATCATTTATAAAATAAAATACATTTCCATTACCTAAGCAGTTATAGTCGCTAACTTGAAACTTCTCAGCCCCTCACTGTGACGGTTCGAGTCCAGGACGGGGTGAGACCTTTCATGTAGGGAGGTTCTCCAGCCAACCTGCGGTGCTCCGGTGGTTCTAACCAGACATAATTCTGTGGTCCTCCACCGCCAATAATTACCTGGACGTCGCCAAAATGTCCATAATTGTGTCAGTGCGATGTAACAAAAATGTAGGTTGCTTAAATTACTAATACCTTAAAAGTTTTGTCTTCATCTCGCCTGATTTTGGCCAACCGAACAGCTCGAAGTACATGTAGGTCATTTACATCTGGAAAGGCGTGATAACTCGGTTTTCCATGACCCTCAATCAATAAATAACCTGTTGTATGACATTCCGGTACACAGCATATTCGATTTGACTGAAAAAAAGAAAATGATCTTTAGAACCAGGGGTCTCATTAATGTAAAGAAGAGCTTAACTATTGTACGCAGATTACCTGTATCCATAAGTTATATCTATATCAATATATGTGCCTGATGATAACTACATCCCTGTATCAAAGTTCCATCAGCTATGCCTATACATGTACCAAAATCTATGCCTGTTGGATGCAAGTGTGTAAATATGTAAATGTGGGTAGATACTCAACAGTTGTGTTAATAAAATGTTGTGGTATAATAACACAGCATAGTCATTCTTTCATGTTTATCCTGATGATGTGTAATATAAATAAACCTAGATTTTAGAATGAACAAGAAATCTGTACAGAAAAAAGTACCATGTGTTTCTTTTCGATCCCTATTTTTGGCAACCTTGAAATTTTGTTCCGTCAGGTTTGGTGTTTGAAACAGCTGCAATATTCATCGGTGTTGCCGTGTACTATGTCTCTGCATAGTCATGGTCGCCCATATCACCTTTAAAATATAGAGAATCTATTATTTCTAAGTGCTTTTTGTTCCACTAGCTCACTAAGTTAAAACAATCACTATTATCCACAAAATACTATATTTAACAGTTTATGCTTAGTTCTGTAGGAAATGGTCAAGCAGCTTTTCACTTTTTATTTATCGCGAAAACTCATGACTATCATAATTTACGCACAGTTTATGGAGAGACAATGAAAAATTAACACGCACTCTTATTGCAAATACAAGAACACTCCATAAAGAAATCAAACATACCGACAAATTTGATGTAAATTTCTCCTTCAATAATATTTACGTTTGACGCGTTTTAAACCCGCCACCGAATAACAATCCTTGTATGACGTCACCAAGGGGGAGGTAACTGAAAACCGATAATAACTGAAACGGTGTATTTACAACGAACCCAACAGTTAATGAATAAACCCAGACAAAACTATTGTCAAATGCATAAAACTTTCCGGCGGTATCAGCGATGTTATTGGAAAAGCGCAATTTACATTGGAATGTTATTTTAATCTCCACAACAAGCAAATACAGGAGCTGTACACTGTACATGTTATTTTTCCCCAAACCAGGACGTGCGAGGTTAGAACTCTGTAATACCGGTTTAAGCACCCCAGTCGGTCCATATTGCCGACTGACCGTTCCAAGGCGGTAACTGTCGGGTTTGCTCTTTTGTTTAATGACTCATCACAGATTTGTTCTTATTTTTGCATTTGGCTTGCATTTCAATACCTTGGCCCTGTGCCTTTTCAAATTCTTGAATATGTTGCTATGCTCATAGGACGTTGTCATATATATTCCTATTTACTACTATAAACACAAATAGCATATATAATTACCGATAAATCATGTGAGACGAATTATCACAAAAGCTGTTACACATTTCCTCCATTCATCGAGGGCATCAAGTGTTGCATTTGGTCATGAACACAAGAAAAGAGCTCTGGTTGGTCAGATGCAAGAGCGTTGTCATTTCGTAACTTATTCCTCGATTGGTTATTTGATGCGTTAGAAAAATACTAAGACAGTCTGTTGATGTTTTGCTATGATTGTCCAAGTTCAATTTTCGGAAGTCGCAAATTTACATAGATAACAGCTTTAGACAATTTACATTTGTTTTGGTCTTGCAAATCCAGTGTTAAATATTAAAGGAGAACGATTTAAACGTACAGAAGAACCTCCAGAGTATTCCATCAGGTATTTGAGAACAAAACGGCGAAATGAACATCATTTATTCAAAAGTCTGATACATAGAAAAACGCGTAAATGACGTGTGGAATATGCCTACGATTATCAGCTTGATACGTCTTTGTATGTGTATTTTGGAAAAGAATCGCCTTACCAAAAGTATCTCATTATTTAAGAAACCTTGTTATCTAGAAATCTAGAAATCTGATTGCTGCCTTCACTGTTTACAGCAGACCAAGAACACAATCATTGTCCTGATACGAACCATGAAGTCATAGAACTACCTTTAAATCTTCGAGAGCGTTTGCATGGAAGCCATACCACTACATGCTTGATAAATAAGGTATGTCGGTGTCCTGGATGAAATCCCTTTCCCCCAAGTACCCTATATTGATTAGGGGCCGTTGGAAAGTTACTAATACATAAAATTAATCATAAATATCATCGTTTCTGCAGTACACACACACGATAAATTGCTAAGATGTTTCGTAAAAATAAGAATAAAAATTCATGTATCCTATTTTAGTGATAAATCAAATTGTCTGTGAAAATTGTTTTTTTTTTTTGTTGTTGTTGTGTTGTTGTTGTTGTTTTTGTTGTTGTTTTTTTTTGGGGGGATGGGGTCACGTGAAAGGAAAAAGACTTTAATGTAAAAGTTTTCATGTGACTGATTATAGAACTGCATGCACAATTACATAACAAGTATCAACTAAGTGCTCTTTCGGTCTGTCATATGATTTATTACTTTAACATTGCTTATTTTAGATGTTGGTGTATGCTGTTGTATGACCGCTGTAGAGCAAACTTGGCTAAGGTATAAGGCATGCTGTATTGTAAAAGAAACGATAAAATCATTGGTACAAAAGTATAGTCAATAAATTATTGTTAAACAGGTTTCAGCTTCATCTTTTTAATATAAATTTGGCTTATGTTTTATTGCACATGACAACACGAAAACTTAATATTATAATTATAGACTGTCAGTCGAATATTTCAGCATAAGATCTTGTCTCAATTACCTCTCTTCTGCAATGCGTTCAATTGATGCATTTTAGTAGTTTCTAAATGCATTTATCATGATGTTTGCGAAAATGTCATATTATAATTATAATGGCGTGCTAAAACAAGTAATTGATTGTCCTTTATTTGTTTACATTTGTTTTTTTAAAGGTAATATATGCGGTCATATTAATTTAAATCATTCCTGCAAAATAAATTACTTTATTAAGGCTGACAAAGTATAGTTATAGTTCATTGTTTCTCATAGAAAAAATCTACACAGGTTACATGGTGTTACTGAAAACAGTCTGAATGACGAAGGCAAAAGTTCCTCAGACGCAATATCTTTTATCGTTTGTAACACATATTATATTGAAATAAACTTTCTAAGCACTTTAATCTAGTCTACACGCGATTCTGTAAGTCTGTTTCTCTCGTAATTTGAAAGAGCAATTATGGCTGCGTTTATATGAAATATAGGGACACTCTTTATTTCATAAAATCCATATTAAGAGATCCCATTAGTCCAACTAATTATAATTGTTATTCATTCACATCGGCGTTTTTACAAAGATTCTATTTGAATACACTTTGTTCCTTTTTAATATATCACTATATTTCCGACCTTTAGCATCCACGTTTAGACATCAGAAAACATTTTGACCCAAAAGAACCTTGTTCATGGTCCAAAAAGTCTAAATTCATTAACTTCCAAATGTGTTTATTTAAAAACTATTACATCTTTTCTTTATTACTTATTCGCCACAAAGCTTGAAGTACGTTCCCACTATTAAAATACAGAAGACATGTCATGCACAAAGAATCCATAAACGCATAGTTTAAAGACAAAGAAAGAAAATATTATTTTATTCTAAAGTGATTTTAAAATCTAACATCAATGAGTTGTTTGGCTTCGTTGAATAGGCTTTTGTCATTTTCAGTTAATAACCCGTGTTTAAAATTTCCCAGCATGTGTTTTCTTTTAATGAATATGTTGCTTCTCCTTCACTAAATAAACAGGATTGTTAGACCAACACTGATTGGGAATTCATTTATAATATTAACTTTTAATTCATGTTAAAAGTTTTGAATATCTAGAGGCCTTGATCATTTTATCAATATTTTTATCAATTTATTTATATGTATACTAAAAGTTTACAAATTATATATCAAGGAGAAACTTTAAATATTTTTACGGGTTTCATCTCACAGAAAGGTAACACATCACTATTTTATGGAACCATGTCGATTATTATTTAAAAGTATGAGAAGAAACTCTACAAGGTGCCAAGACACTAACGTATATATGAATAAAAAATAACATTTTAATAAAAATGATATTTATAAATAAATACACTAACGACCTGATGCTTTTTTGGTAAAAAAAATGAAAAGAATCAATGGCACAGCCAGATCTTTCTATATTTATTTAATAATAAATGGGAATACGAACTGTCAAGACAAAACATGGCATAGGTATCATCTGGGGTTTATGGCCAGTGCTTCCGATGGAAACTAGTGAATATGTTTTGCTGCGTTGGATCTATTGAGTGTTTGGATTATAGAGACACAATGTGTTTCTGAATTATATTTCTGATGGACGATCATTGACCTACTAAGAAAAGATGTATTAAAATATTTTTCCTTGTCTAGAACGTGGTCGATAAAACATTATAATTATAAAATGTCTTGTTTGAATTGTTTCATGAAAGCAGATTGCAATGTCACGCTTGTCTCAGAGAATAGTTATGTAAACTCCACAAGCGACAAAATGTTGACACTACCTAATTTCTCTCGGCTGGTCTTATAGGCAGATCAAAACAACCATATTAACAACGAATCCAACAATTTATGCATAGACCCAGACAAAACAATTTTCAAATGCATGGCAATTGCCGGCGGTATCAGAAATGTTATTGGTTTGACGAAAAACGCAATTTATATTGAAATGTTTTGTTAATCTCCAAAATACAAGAGCCGCACAAGTTATTTTCCCTAAAAGAGTTATTTACTATTACAAACATAAATGCTATACATAAAAACCGATAAATCATATGAGACGAATTATCACAAAAGCTAAAATACCATTCCTCCCTTAGTCGAGGCCATCAAATGCATACAATTGGCAATAAATACAAGATAAACGCTCTGGTTGATCGGATGCAAGAGAATTGTCATTTCGGGTCGTATCTATCGATTGGTCATTTGATATGTTAGAAAATTTTACTTAGAAACTCTTCTGAGTTTTTCTGCGATGTCAAAATACAATTTTAGAAAATCGCAAATGGGACAATGATAACAGGTTGAGACATTTTACATTTGTCTTACTCTTGCAAACCTAACGTAAAATATTGGAAGAGAATGATATAAATATTCTGAAGAACGAAGGCATCAATCAGGGATTTGACAACAAGACGGCAAAACGAACGTTTCTGGAAAGGTTGTCTGCTTGGTGAGCTAACTCTTTAAAATAGGCCGTGAAACCTGTCATGCTAATTCTCCTAATACGGACCAAACAGTCATAACACTTGCTTTAGTTTTCCTTGAGCGTTTACAAGGAAGCCATACCACTACCTAAATAAGAATTAGGTGTACCGGGGCCCTGGAATGACCCCGGACCCCTTCGTAAACTGTACTTTTTAGGTGCTGCTGGAAAGTTACCAGTACATAAACTAAATCGTAAAAGGGAAAGTTTGAATATATACTACGCGATTCATGCAGATACAATGAATCGCGTAGTTTTACATTATCAAAACAATTCAGCGCTCTTTCTGTCTGCCATATTTAATCTTACACAATAAGAGGTTAGCGTACGCTGGCGTATGATCACTGTATAGCAAATTTGACTAAGGTATACGGCTAGCTCTAAAATAACAAGCTGACAAAGGCCTTGGAACATATGCAAAGATAATTAACCTGTGATACAGTCTAACAAAATGTGTTTAATCGAAGATGCTATATTAGATTACCCAGTGATTATCCATGCAAAAGAAATTACTTTCTTAAAGCTGAAGGCAAGTTTTGTACTTCACCGTTTATCATAGAACAAACTTGGCATACACGTCACTCAAGGTGTTACTGCAAACGGTCTGAACGATGAAGGCGAAAGTTCCTCAGATGTATTATCTCTTATCGTTTGTAACACAAGTTATAACAAAGTTACTTGTTATACTAAAGTACTTTCAAAGCACTTAAAGTTAGTCTACGCACGATCCTCTTAGTCAGTATTCTTTCGTACTTTGAAAGAGCATAAGGTAAAGTGCAATTATGACTGCGTCGATATGATCTTTGAAATAAATATGCGTGTTATGTGGCATATTAACGATAACCTAATGTTATAATTACAATGTGATAAACCGCCGGCAATAAAAACAGTAATTTTGGCCTAGGGTATAGCTGTAATTCGACGTTGCCTGAGCATGTCACTTTGAGAACAAAGAATGGAACTACAATCAAGTAGTGTTGATTGAATAAAAATAGTTTACACAGCATCTATAGGCCTAAGACAAACCGGAATTTGTGAGTGTTACTAGTCTCTTGCTAGTCGAAGCAAAGAGCTGTTGGGTCTATGTCAACCCGAGTATATTTTAAATAATTCCTTCAACAATAACCTGAATTTACTCTTACCGATCAATTATTCAAATGGCATTTTTAAATATGTCATTGCTTAAAATGTGTTCAAATGTGTTTAAATATTTAATATTTGTTGAAAGAATGTTTGTACAGTCCAATAAACATAAAACCTGGATCAATGACACCGCCACATTTGTTGCCAAATTTATATTAATGCAAATCAAAGCTAGAGGTAAAACACCAAATCGATGATATCAACTGGGCTTAATGGCATACGCTTTGATGCCTGTCAATGATAGCTAGTAAATATTCGTTTTACCGCTGAAAGCTTTTGTTCCTCTGAGATCATAACTTAATAGAAAATAGTGATTTTCTTAATTATATATCTATTTAACAGAATATTTTTTTATAAATGGTCACTTGTGGAAACAACACAAATATTTTTACTCTGTTACAACTCTACATGGTTTTGTTTTGTTGATTGTTGTAAAAATTGACGACATTTTAAAAAAGATAAAGCAAATTTGAATTTTCAAAAGCTGTGTATGGTTTTGATATTTTCAGTATTTTACAATTTAGCGATATTTCGTCTTTTATTTTCATGAAAGAAGTATTCACATATATTGTTAAAATTATTTTCTGAAAAAGCTTGTTTCTTCAAATGACAAATTAACAACTACTTTAGCAATATACAAACACCCATGCACACTTCTTTACATGACCATTAACATATAAAGCCTGCTTTTATGCTTCATAAGGGCGTGATTTCATTTAGGCAATTTACAGAACATTTCAGTTAATACAGATTATAAAAAAGTCAAGTGTAGTCAACACGCTGAAAAGTACTATTAAGTAGTATTAATATTTATGCAAATAATACTCACTTTAATATGTATGTGGTAAATCAATTGTGCAACGAACTGTAACGTAAGTCTTAAGCTGCGAAACAAACAACTCGTTTACATTGAGATTGTACATGTATATTGTGACAAAAGCTACACCACAGTCACAATAATCCGATTTTATATTAAACATAATACTTTCGATATAAGTGTGTGTATTAACTAACTTATGTCTAAAAACCTGGTTTAAGGTGCTATCGGACGCAATCAAATTACACTTAGATCAAAATTAATTCCCTGTTATATGTCACTTTAGTCACTGACGATAATCCCTGCCCACCTTTGTTAGTAAATAAATCTTCATTTCGTGTATTTCTGCAGTAAACAATATAATAATTACAATATAAATGCTACAATCATTGCAGGACACAGTAAACGCGTCTAGTCAACCCTTTATTTATGCACACGCACTTCGTTCCAACCGGCATGAAGAAGAATATTCTAATTGCAAATGTTAATAAGACCTAGCATTACATAAAGAAATGTCGTTAAGTATATCATTGTCTTAAGGATCTTGTGCAAAGGTCACAGGCAACAGTTTTAATGAAAAAATGTAATGAACAGTTATGCCAATCACGTTAAATAAATTTTGAATAAAAACTATTTAGATATGTTTATTGTTTTATATGCCTTCCATTATATGTTAAAACATGTTTACATTTCATACCACATGAGTCACGTTGTTGTTGAAAAATAGCAAACGATTCTCTTCAGTCTTTGAAAAAGCATTCGAAACGAAACCTTTTAAACGCAAATAGTGTTAAAACAGAGCACGAAATGTTTATGTTCTATTAACTATTTAGATTAAGCCATGTTCTGTCCACCTGCCTTCCTGAAATGAATGTTTTATTTACTACATCAGCTTCATTAACCTGGAACAAATTTGCTTTAAATGATTATAAATATGAGACAAAGACAAGAATAGGTGGTAAGCATTTTAGGCAGAATGCTTTAAAGAAATCTTCAATGTGTAATAATATATCCTATTCAACAATAACGAGCAGAGAATTGTAACGATAATATGCAGTGGGGCTCAGACTGGAAATGCATACCTATGGTGTGGTTTGGTTATTTGGGAGAAAACCTAAACTCGTTTAGATATGAGAACTGTGTTACGACCGGTGTCGCTATTTAAGATTTATTGATAAAATGGCACGTTTACTAAACGACGAAATGGTGTAACAGAAAGAACAAGCAAGCAACAAACTGGTACAATAATGTTTTATTTTAATAAACAATTAAATCTATGGCGTAAAAAAATAATAACAAATATATCAGACAAAATTTGAGAATGCAAAATAAATGTTAGCCTGCAGTTTGTCCCTTTAGAAGGTGTTCCTTTATTAGTCCAATTAATAATTCAAAAACAAATATTCCTAAAGAAATTCGGTAGAATGTCCTTGTAGATACGCACAGTTGAAATAATCCAAAGGTAGAACAATACACGAATATAATTACTATAATTCCAAGTCCAACACTTTAATCTTTATATCACTGTAGAATATAATAAGTCCACGTAAATTTCTATAGAAGCTGCAAGTATTCCAAACTATCTGTTCCAACTTTATGTCTAAACTTAAACTTAAATCGGCTAACAAGCCCTTTTATAGACCCAAAGAATTTCTAGAACGCAGAAGTCTCCAGAACATTCACGATATCCAGTTAAAATAAACAAATGCATTTTCTAGCATGATCGTTTTCTTTCTAGCTATTACGCGAATGCTACGTCATGCGAAATACGTCATTAATACTACAACGGTAAACAACCCCTTAACCTGACTAAGCGTAGCCTTAATCGCTGGTGTACTACTGTATTTAACAACTGGAATAGTATATTTACTTGTAGATTACCATATATTTAGCTATATGAAAAAAAGGTTTGCTATTGATCGTATGCTTCTATCTTCAAGAGTGTATGCTTGTGTTGTAACATTTGTATTGATATTATGCTCAGTAAACCAGATTATAATTATGACACGACACAAACATATGCATTAAAAAGTTTTAAAATATACTTAATTCTAGGGTGTTAATTATTTCTAACAGAAAATGATGCTGGAGACATAGTACTTGGTGATACAACAGACTGGCCTCTTAAAGCGCTGATAGAATTACACACTAGTTGACTATATAAGTATATTTTCTAGAAGTTTTGTTGTAATAGTCATGCATAATCGATAAAAATATTCATTATATATATACATGCCTTCTTCCAGCATGACAAATGTACATTGATTATGAGTCACACAAACGAATGTGTCAATCACTTCTAATCTCATATTTCTTGTCAATAACAATTGCTCAGTCCTCTACCAATTTAATTGCTTCGCGGTTTTAATAATATAAAAAAGAAAAAATTTGGCAGTTTCCAAGCTATTGTCTAAAAAATATAACTTACTAGTATACTTGTTTTTAAACATTAGCCATTCACAAGTTTGTCTTGCAATAGCGACAAATTACGATAAAAGCGACACTTCTATTCAAAGAAGACCCCAAACAAATGTGTGGGTAAAACCACCGTAGGTTACCTGAAATATCTTTATATATAAAGTCCTTTTCCCAGAACGGGACTCGAACCCACGCGGTGAGGGGCTCAGCAGTCAGAAGAGTCGGCGGCTCTATCACTTCGTCATCATCACTTCGTCATCGGCGCCCACCTACACCATTGTAAAATTCTACTTTAAGCAAACAGTTCACGGCCAAAGTATGAATGTTACAAAAGATTCCGACATTTTACATCTGTCTAGGTATTGCAACAACTACATAATATAAATTAAGAAATATGAGCGAATCATCCAGGGATCAGCAAACATGGCGGCAGTAGTGTACATAA
The DNA here is from genome assembly GCA_007844125.1 of Sinonovacula constricta. Taxonomy (NCBI): domain Eukaryota; kingdom Metazoa; phylum Mollusca; class Bivalvia; order Cardiida; family Solecurtidae; genus Sinonovacula; species Sinonovacula constricta. The sequence continues at coordinate 33,666,667 of CM017571.1, read as the reverse complement.
TAAAGTCAATAGTTTGAAACATTTAACAAAACTTAAATGATTCACATTTGTGTAACAGCTGTTTGCCTGTTGGAGACATCGGAAGGTTGTCGTTAAACGAGCATGCGACTTTTAATTACAACAGTGTAAACCTTTGAAATTCGATTTGATCTGTAAAACGTAAAGTCATAATGCTGTAAATATATAAACAATGTTACACAATGATCAACGGAGATACACTTAAAGGTGTAGTTAGTACTAATTAATAAAGATGAAAAAAATAATTATTTTTTCTATCAAAAATGAATAATAAAGGCGTGTAGGTATTTGTCCAAACTCTAATTCGACACACATACTGATAGCTGGCACATTGTATACAAAGCAGAAACTTGAACTATGTATTATTGTTTTTCATCGCACAGTAAGATTACACAACAGCATTTAAGAACAATATCGATTTTATTTTAAATGCAACAAAAGAAATTGCGTCAAATCCCTAACATAAAAATAACATTGCAATAAATTTGACATTTTTATAAATAAATACATCAACGACCTGATTCATGTTTTATGAATAGTGTCAAATTTAACTAATTAGGAATATGGTATTATTTCTAAGGTTATAATATCTCAATAAGAAAGACAATGTTTTGGTATTGTACAATATATAGTATGTACAGACTGACCAATACGATGCGCCCGAATTTAATCAATTTAACATAGTGGAGTACAAAGTAATAAAAAGGTAAAGATTTTTTTGGTTTTTTTCCTTTTTAATATTGATACCTTCTTTCAGTAATCTATTATAAAAATAAATATTAAACCACCAATTACATTAAATGTGTTGGATAATGTAGAACAAAGTGGTAAGGTAAGAGTGGTAAAACGCAAGAAATGAAGCAATAAAGGTATATCCCAAAACGTATAAGTCCTTGAACAATTTTAGAATCTTTGAATCGGCTACAAATACATATAACATTTAAAGTTGGTTGCAGACATCTTGGAACATATGTTTGTCGCTTAAAGAACCAAATAAGTAAGTGTTGTCTTAAAAAATACCGCAAAATTCTAACTATTGATGTCCTACATCTATGTGAAAAGTTAAACACATCACTGGTCATTACAAATAGGTACATGTATTCCCTATCTAAGCCACGCTTCAAAGTTAGCTATATGTAAACTAGAAAAACCCTGTCACCTCTAACTTACAATCATCATTCGGGTATACCGCTCTGACGGCAATGTCTTTTTTTAGAAACAATCATGATTTTTGATAGTTTTGAGAAAAATGGACATATAGAGCGATTTATTTCACGATGTATACTCTACAATTTAGACAGTATTTAAAACAGACTTTTCTTAGACTTCAGACTGATTTTTAAGAAATGAAAACAAAATTCACTCAAACCAAGTGTACGTGTACAATGAAGGCAGACTGTCGGATACCACCTCTAACGGTAAACATTTCAATAATATTTATGTTCTTCAGTAACATCATACTGGGATAAATTTCGCTTTGAAATCAAATGATGAACGGATAGTTGCCGTACTTTTGCATGTTGTATATATTGTTATTTTATCTAACCTATAAGGAAAATGTGTTTTTTTTCCTTTGAAGTACTTTTGACTTGCAAACTTCATATCCAATAATTGGAACAGGGACCCTTAATGTTGTTCCTTTGGCGTATGTTTATTCTTTATGAATTCAATTATTTTGTTTATAAACTTTTATTTCAAAGAGATGTTATAAAAACAGATGTTATACTCTTATCACACGAACAAAAATCCACAAAAAAAGTTGAAATTGACGTCACAATCATATTGAATGATGTAATTATTTTGATACATGTACAAGTCATTGCTTGTAATGTTGTGTTTTATTTCATACATTTCATTTCACCTTTTGCCTGCGACAAAAATGACAAGATATGTGAGGTTATAATTTCTAAACCAGGCTTGGAAACCCAATCGGGCTTTTTAGAGTGACCGTTCTAGGTCGGTAACTGTCGGGTTGACTTTAATTTTTTGCAGTGTTTCATCTAAGTTTGTATTATACTTTTACATGTCTATAAAATGTTTGTGAGAGTTTTATAGAAAATATTGGTTAATGGTTTTAGATCTAACCAAAATGTAAGACCATTTGTCTTTCTAGATAGTTATACATGTATAATATACATTTAATATGCAAAGATCGACACGCTAGTTTACAGAAGCAACTGTCCTTGTTAACACTGCCATAAAATGCTCTATAAAGCTTGTTACGTGTATTACCTTTGATGGACATTGGACTTTGGTTCTTCAATTCCATCTTCACTTAAATAGGATGCTACAACCATTTATTCGTCTCTGGTCATTTTTGTTAATGATTCAGAAAGTTAATATTATTTATAGTCAACCATTTTTGTGTAGTTTTTCAAATCGAAAATAATACCATATTCTTTTCTCAACACTATGTGGACATTATTTTTCAATGACGTCACTACTTTCGTCATAATGTATTGACAATATCAGCGCTTGGACATTTTGTATTCAAATAGATCGTTTTTTTTTCATTGCTTGCATTTGAGAAACTCGCCAAGAAGTGCGAGGTGAGAGCTCTGTAAAACCGGTTTAAGCACCCAAGTCGGTCCATATTGCCGACTGACCGTTCCAAGGCAGTAACTGTCGGGTTTGCTCTTTTCGTTAAATGACTCATCACAAATTTGTTCTTACTTTTCACTTGGCTTGCATGTGAAATACCTTTGTTCTGTGCATTTTCGGAATGTGGTATATGTTGCAATGCTCATAGGACTTTGTCATATATTCTTTTTCATCTACATCTTTGTCATAAAATTATCAATAAAGTTCATTTCTACGCACGCAGGGTCAATAATTTAATGGAAGCGTATCAGCTCAACTTAGAAGTGTTCGATCTAATTTGTCATAATAAAAGATATTTGTTTACTTTAAGAGCGATAATAATCTGTCAATTTAGAAATTATTTTTAAATTATATAACATATTATATCTTTAGATGCTTGTCTTTAAAAACGATAATGACATCAATTAAAACAGACGAAAGAAAGCTTCAAAGATTAAAAATTAAACAATTTTATGTTGATCATGAAAGTAAAATGGTGGATATGTAACAAATATCCTATTACAGGAGATTTGTGTTTAACTTAGAATGTAGCATTTAACATAGGATTATGACGTACACCTTAACATGTCCTTACGTGTTCATACAGTGTACAAACGATACTGTCATCGATTATTTAGGCAAACTGTCAGTGAACAGGACACGTTTTAATTAAATTTCATCAATTTCTCAAGGTCGGTTGCATGGTGATAATCAGAATTAAATGTTTTCTTTTTCAAGTTAAATACTTTTGTGGTTTTCCTAATGGTAATACTCCATACAACTGCATCTTTAAAGCTATGATATTTCTCCGAATTTATCGTCATATACATTTAGTATTGTGAATTAAAATATATAATATTAAATAAGGAGAACTTATGTAATTTGTAACATGCGTGTATATAAAGTTGTCTGAGGACGTCAAGAAGAATTGAGTGTTACAATTATAAGTAAATTATACTGTCAAAACATTAGAATAACACAAGCTGGATATATGCATACTGATTGCAGAATGGTACAAGAAAGTATTGGTGCGAAGCATGAAATCTAAGTGGCGATTCACTTTGTAACATTGTTATAGTATTGTTTTATAAAATTTTATAAAACACCAATCATTTTATATGCGACACAATTGGTGTAGACACTTTGACGTGTGTACATGATTCGCATTCAAAGTGAGATACATATTGGTCAAACCAGTCTTTATTAATAGACCGTTTAGCTGCCTTCTAGCTACAATCTACTTAAAATCCCATTAATTAATGTACAAACACCGATTAGAGTTATTGGTTCAATACAGTGATACAGAGCCCAGTACAAATAGACAGTAAATTACGAGGGAAAACATAATGGCTCTGCAAAACAGTTGGCGGGAGAATGTCTAATATGTCGTGCCCTTTCTTCAGTCGTATACGTTCAATATGTGAACGCAAAATCACCAAACTTCAATATATACCTCATAATTTTGATTGACCTGTGTTAAAATATATAAATGTAAAGATAATAAAAAAAAAACGTAAACTTATTTGAAGTCAATTTGTCTAAGTAATGCCTCGGATGTGTAAACAAATATTTTACAGTAGTTGTTGCATGGTCTTTTGATAGTTAAACAGAAAGAAAAAAATCAAAGATATTACATAATTTTATTACATCCGTTTCTCAAATACAAGGATTATTAAAATGCAGAGCACTTAATTGCTAGTCCTATAGCGAGAGCAATATTGTATTGATATCTTACAAGACGAATAGTTTTTTAGGCAAATTTTCTAATTTGATATGATGCCTTTACACATAATGGTGGCTTAGTATATTCCCAATACTGCTTTTCTATACATTTAATTCATTACTTTCAAAGTTTAGATAACTCTTTGATTTTTAAGGGGAGAAGATTCTTAAGCTTACGGGCATTTTCTACTAATTCGTAGTAGTAAAGACAATTGCAGATGTGCCTATTTTGCCTTCCTAACAACGCTAGCAGTCTTCCAGTCTTCATCTCAGGATAATTTTAAGGTAAAAGCTTGGATAAAATAAGATACATTCAGATAAAATATGAATTGCATTTGTGTCAACCACTGAGATGATCGCCACAAATTAAAATTCAATATGTTTCTAAAACATTGTATTCTCAAAACATAACATCTAACCTATTCTGTTTATATTTACTAGAATACTTTCTACTATCATTTTCAGAATTGACTAGATACTAGATATATTACAATTATGCTAGCAGTACTCTATTAACGCTCGAAACTAACTTTACATCATTGTTGATAACAGCAACAACATCGGACATATAATGTTCGTATTCTTTGATGCAATTGAACACTTGTGTATAATCTTATTTTGCTGAAAGCTTTCGGTCCTCGGAGAGCTTAACTTAATAGAGAAATAAGGGTTTGGGATGAGAGGCTATTACTTCTGCAATAACTGTGTATTCGCTAAACAAAATAGTTCATAAAAGTGAAATAGTTAAAACATTGTATTTTAAAGCACATTGATACTACATTGTTGTACATTATTGTTAGCAGCAACATGACTTTGTACCACCTTAAATTTAGTGGCAATTCCTTGCAAAGAAGAATGCTTTAAGAATTTCAAGCATATAAAAATAAGTTAAGAGGACTTTTGTAATGATACCCTATGATCGAATTCATCATATTTATTTTACATTTAAAATAATAAAGTTGGTATACAAGTTTAAAATATTGCATACTTTATAGTTCTAATATTATCTTCCTAATATATCACATCATACATGTATGACATACTGGATAATGTCTTTTTCAAGTAAAACACATGAATTTAATCATTCTATTTATAAAATATAAGCTATAAGAGTTATACAGAAAACAAGAAAACACAACATAAGGGACACATAGTAAATCGTCTCCATTGTCATTATACTTCCACAGGTCCAAACAGAACGGATGTAGCAGATTATATCTTATATTTTAGAAAATGACGGAGTGAATATCATATTTTGATAATAATATTATTCGATGGCATCCAAGGTTGTTGTTTACTGGTATAAAATCATAAGTAGTAATTTTTTCAACATACCTTTAAATATTATGATTATTGAAAAAGTATTTCTGCATGTAAAACTTTACCGGTCATACATGTACGTAATATTATTATTTTGATTCCGTATTAGTTTGCGTTTTGTATTTTGTCGTGGAAGTTAAAGTAAATACTGTATTACGTTGAATTGTTTTGTCTTTTTGGTTAGTCCCTGTCTTGATACCGTTCAGCTGGCATTGCCCGACATAAAATGAAATATGTGAAATCAAAACACAATTTCAAAGCCTACTCTCTTTTCACCATTTGTTGTATGTAGACCTACATTAAATGAATAAAATTACAGACAGAATATCAAGAATAAATTAACTGAGTGAAAAGTATGTGCTGGTAAATATATCAAGTTAACGATAGCGCAAATTTAAAAAAAAGACACAACTATCAGAGGCAGCGTATTACCAATAATATCTAGGTGAACGTTTTTCTTAACGGCCAGGCTTGTTAGAACCGATAAACAAAGTTTATAAATATGCATATGGAGAAGTCTCGCTTACTTCCATGATGAAACACTTTTTATTCTTTATATTACTTTCTAAAATAGTTCAATATACCAGATCACCAGCACCCAAGTATCGTAGTAGACAACTGCGTGTTCTAGTATTTGTTTACACAAGAAATCGATGCATGAAAACTGCTGATGTTACTTAATAATGTCTGAGTCCCTTTGAACCCAGAAACCATAGTAATAGAAGATATATTGTTAATACCAAAGCTATAAAATATTGACTTAAAGTTTAGAGAAATACATTACGTGTCCCACAACTAAACTGTAAGGTCCAATTTAAATTGAAATATTCATATAAACTAGTTGTAGAATATATTAAATGTTGTCAGGATACTTAAATTCTATATGCCAGTACTGTTGACTGTAGATAAAAAATTCACCTAAATAACAAAATGCAACTGATTAAAAAGTGTTAATTATTTTTATCTTTCATAAATGTAAATATTAATAAAAGCGATTGTTTGTAAAGAGTCGAGGTGACAAAGTATGAACACCATGCGTCAATAAGTGGTATGTTTATATGACATTTATATTACGTTATTATTTAACGACACAAAGTGTCAAAAATTATAGAAATTAATAAAAACTCATTCTTGACTTGATTAAACCTACTACTACCACTACCATTACTGCTACGACGACGAAGACTACTTACTTCTATTACTACTACTACTACTACTACTACTACTACTACTACTACTGCTGCTGCTGCTGCTGTTACTACTACAACTTCTACTCCTACAACTACTACTACAACTACAATTACTTCTTCTACTACTAATAAAAACTACCACCATTACCACTATTACTACTGTATTTCTACAAGTACTACTGCTGCTACAACAACAACTACCACTACTACTACTACTACTACTACTACTACTACTACTACTACTACTACTACTACTACTACTACTCCTACTACTACTACTTCTACTACTCTTACTACTCCTACTTCTACTACTACTACTACCACTACGGTGCCAAAAATTCGACGCTGCAAACTAACTGGTGATTGCGTGATGTAAATGACATTGACAGAGTATATTCGTGCTGGACGTGGTAGCGCAATCGGTAGTGCGCCGGGTTCGTTCCCTGGCGCGACATACCAAAGTCGTTAAAATGGTAGTGGTTTGTCGTCTTTGCTAACGCTCAAGCAAATATAAGGGTAGTTCCACGACCGGTTGGCTCGGTGTCAGGATTATGTGGTATCATATCAGGAGTGCACGACATGTGAAGGCAGCACTATATATGCTTCAAGTGGACACCGTCTCAAGATAACTGAAATAACCCAATGTGTTTATTATGAGTGGCGTCCAACACAAATGCTGTGTATAAATATATAAGGTGAAACGTTTATTTAAATTATACAATAATTCATCTTTAGAAATGATACGTAGGTGACAGGATGTGACTGTCTTCTTCAAATATCATTGTATTTGATTTTCGAGTGGTTTGTGAGTTTATACATACTTAAATCATGGAATGGCAATGTTCTGGTCTTCAAACATAGTTAACTAAATTCACAAAGAAGGCCAAACTTCAACATTTTAGTACACCGACGTTTCGGCCATATTGCCTCCTTTAGAAATGTTAGTAAACATAGGAAATGGCGTACTTATGATATTATATAGGATCACATGTAGATTCGTTATCCTGGTAAAAAGCAAAAATATGCATGGTTAAACATATGACAACACATTATCTGAAAAAAGAATTATAGACATATTTGTGCTAAACAGTATGTTATCAAAGAAAAATTATATGTGTATGCAACTTATGTTAACGTATCTGTAAATCATTCTGCGTGTAGTATTAACATTCTTTGTTATTTCTTTTTAACTGTGAATAACCCAATACTGCAAAAACATTTCACCTTCACTAGTTCATTACATTTAAAATATCTATTGACGTACATGCATGCAGCGAGGAATGATTTTATTTATTGGTATAACTATATTACCTTCTGAAACAAATGTCAAGACAATGCGACAAAAAGGATAGCGTAAAAATGTCGACTTAAATGTCAATATAAATTTAATTTTTAACGCCTACTTGTCGTAAGCATGTAGTGAGGCATGTTTTATTGATTTATATAATTATACTACCTTCTGAAACAAAGGTTAATACAATGAGAAACTAAACGATAGTGTAAAAATGTCCTTTTAAATGTTAATATTAATTTGTCGTAAAAATTCTGCCTGTATAACATAAGAAATTTCGAAACGAGAAATTTCACACGAAGAGAAAATATGTACTGGGCAGAGAGCGTCAGTGGGACGAACGACTTGGTTGATTAATGCGGGTATAACTATTTCCCTTTCTATCATTTTATGCAAGTTGTATCTGTGAAACGAATATCTTATAAGATGAGACATATTACAGTAACTTTATACATTTGGATTAAATTCTTGAATAGTTATAATCAAACTAGTTTTTTTCCATACTCTGTAAAATTACAGAAACGTGAACTAATTCTTCATGTACAAAATCAACGTTAGATTACCGTAAAGTTATGTTTTTTTTAATTGCCGCGTCTTTCCACATAGTAAAGAAACCATTCTTTCTGGTTGGAGGCAGTCATATTAGACAATTGATCCAAGCGTGAGGTACGCAGGAGATAAAATGTAACCTGTAAAAGACAGAATCGTTTTTAAAATACCATTTGTTAAAACATTCTTAAAATACCTGCATAAATGCACGTAGTGAATGTTTGGTGTACTTTGTATCGTTTAAATTCTATGTGCATGCTTAATAGTGCATCGCTATTGAAATTTAAAGAAAAGGAAATACATGTATTATGATAGCTCGCGTACCTCTTCGTTGCTTCAATTAACTTGGTAGCACGTGCTGGGTATCATTAACATTTATCTTTATAGAAATTACTGTATGGCATGTGTCATGCATTGAGTTATCATGATTATTTTTATTCTATCGTCATTCAAAGAAAAGAAAATACGTTAGATAAAAGAATGGAAGCATTATGTTATATAGTGAAAGAGCAAACATGTGTAATACTTTAACACCTGGATATCATTGCTGCTGATATTTTATCACACAGACACAAGTACAGAGATTCAACTTGTGGATGGTAGTACATCAAAACTGTATATATCAGAAATAAATTACATTAAAAACGTATCTCAAGTTATGATTGAAAAGAACTAGTTATAACTTAAATAACTAAATCATTTGGGGGTGGGGGAGCGGTTGAACACATTAAGTATAAATAATTTTACAAATAACATATAGACGAAAGGGCACACAGTATTATCAGACAACAAGCATCATGGACACATTCACTCTGGAAATCATTGACAATACGATATTTTACACCTGCAGCATGTGTACATGCAGAGGCGGCAGTAAAGAATACGCTGTGCAGATGCAAGAAGAACGAAAAAGAGAAATGAAGCAAAGTCATGCTGTTGATGAGAAATTTGTATGTTGTATTCGAGGAGCTGATGGTTCGTCCCAAGGAAAACGGATACAAAATAATTCAGTGTTTCGTGGGAATTGACCCGGGAACTTTCGACAAGATGGTGAACATAGTCTGCAATAAGTTAAGAATAAAACGGCTAGAAAGCCCTTGACTGTTTGTCTGACGCAGGTTATTGCCTTTTGATAAATAAAATGTTATTAACTGTGTCAAAAAATACAACACACAATAGAGACTACTCATCATAGAATGTCAACAAAAGTAATACGATGAAGGTAATTTTAAAAAAATTATTTAATAATTGAAGCAAATAATTTGCCCGAACCTGTTCACAATAAGGTTAACAAAAAGTTGTCAAATGTTACAGGACGTGACACTTAACCCCTGCTGTCTCGTTCTCCAGCGAATTTAAATATTATCTCATTCGAGCCGTTTTGTTTATATGGATCAGGTGAAATGTCCCACCTTAGTAGAAAGAGGTGTCCCCTTACATCCTGTCTCTAAGAACTGACCAAGGAATGTTTATAGGTTATAGAATAAGACAAGAAGAATGAAGAAGAAAAAAAATGTAATACTGATGTTGCAATTTGAACTTAGTATTTTACGATAAGAATAATAAGTGATTCCAGCATACAGAGCAAAATTACAAAACAGTTTTAGTGTGAGCTTTCATTTCTTCTCGTGTCCGAAGGCTGAATAAATAAAGGCATGCGAAGGGCGAACATTTGTGAGAATACTTTTTATTAAGTGCAATAATTATTTGTCTGATAATCATTTGGTGTGTGTCGGATATGTGGTAACTAAGGATATTTACAAAAACTTGTTAATATTAGACGTCTTAAGGCAATTTTGTTTAAACATGGCGGAAATCTACGTGTTGTCTATTTGCTCCGATGTGCGTCGATATGTTTTCTTCCCAATACGGGTGAATAGGCCACGTGCCAGGTGAAACTGTGCAGTGATCACAAGATGATATAACAGATAGTTAAGTCAGCCTTTAAACTGGCAGCGACTATTCTTATTTGTTTATGCCTTATTCCATAGAATTATAAAGAGAATAAAATAGTGTGCACATATCTAATTTCATTCATTAAGATTGGAAATATATATATATATTTAATATATATATATATATATATATATATAATATAATCTAGATATATATATAGATATATATATAATATATATATATATATATATATTATATATATATATAGATATAATATATATAATTATTCCTTTCATATGACCTTTAAATAGTAATATGTTAATATATAATTCACTATAGATGAAGCGATAATGTTTTCCAACAATCGATTATCGTTCGCCGTGCCCAACCTTTGAAAGGTGGTTCAGTAGGTTCAAACAATTTCAGGATGGCTTATTTGAGAATTATAATAAAATATTCATATGCCTTGCTAGCAGTTAGAGCGACTAAATCAATGTTGGTCAATTTCGACCTTTAACTTAAAAACTTGTTATATCACAAACTTATAATATTAATAAATGTACATATTTATTTTAGTAATTAGACTTAATTTAAAGATGCATACCTTCATTTATTGTGCTGTCCCTTTTTGAGAATAAGGGTCGAAATGTTATTTTTAAATAAGGCATACGGCTGCATATGTTATGTGTAGACGACAGTCTTGAGCAAATTATTTTTATTGATGCGGTAGTAATGAGTGACTTAAAAAAAGATGGTGTAGATTTACGCGTCATATATATATATATATATATATATATATATATATATATATATATATATATATATATATATATATATATATATATATATATATATATATATATATATATATATATATATATATACGTTTCAGTGTTACCATGTCGTCGTAACAAATAAGATGAGGGTAATCATGAAACAATAATCTGGCATTATTTTGAAATTGCTATTCTTCAGAATACAAATGTATTTAGTGCTAAATTTTAGAGATAACAAACAACTGTACATTTATCTGCATAATTCTCTCTTTTATCTTTCTTCTAATAGTACCTTAAAATTTGTTCGTGGTTAAGACTAGGCAGGCACATCACATATAATAAGGTTTGTCTCGAGTTTCTTTGACACGGAATGAGGTTTAGACTTCGTCTAGCAAAGACATCAACAAGATAACGAAGTCACTAGAGAGACACCGGAAACGAATTTGAGATTGGAGAGCTATGTACTCGGAATAAATTTTGCAATTGTTGAACACTGGTCTAGGGCAGCGATATTGTTGATGACATTGCAAGCAGAAAAGGAAATTACAAATTTAAGGTATATGCGTGAGATGTATGAACATGTGATTACAAAAACAGTGTAAAGCATTAAAAGGGTAATACGATAGGTGATATTTAGTGCTTATACCACGTTGACATATTTTTCTTATGTTTGCATTTTTGCACGGACATTTTTCTTTATTAGGTTGTCAGCTTTTCTCTAATATATGTCATATTTCATTTAGGTTATTCTAAGAAGAATACATTTTTTCGGAGGGTTATTGATTAAATACGTTATACAATATATTTGACCAAGAAGACAAAAGAACTTTGTAATATACAGTTGACTTAGTTAGAGATTTGGGACGAAACGTGATGGGTTAAATGTCATACAAGACAAAAAACAAATAGCACGAAAAGTTACATAAACGTGAAATAGATTCAAAAATACAATTCATAAATGTAAATTCTAAATACTATATAATATTCATATTTATATTGAATCATAAGTTTACATTTATGATATTTCTTAATCATAACAAAAAAGAAAATTTTAATCAAATTTATATAGTAAAATGGAAACGCATTTCATAATTAAGTGAATATGGTGTTCGGAATTATAGTTTTAATCTTCATTTTTCGGAACTTGCCAAATTCAGGTGTTGTTAAACACATGGACATATATCTGTAGAAAATTTAAAAGTTGTGCCTTTAGCTAGATATATCAAATTAGCTGCAAAACTGAAAAGAAAACCTATTAGAAAGCATTTAATTATACGCGAAATAAAATCAGCAGTCAAACAAGGTAGGCTAAATTATATTATAAAACATTTGAGCGACAGTTTAATAATGTGTTTCACTCGCCTCAATAATTTATTTGATAGTTGCTTGCATTGCTTTTTTGTCAGTTGGTCAAAATATCACAATGGTTAGAGTGAGAAAAAATGCGCGTATTACCGTAAATAATAAGTTCAATGAAACAACAATTGCTCATATACATTTGGACATCGCTTTTAAGCTGTCGTCTATCTTAATCGATTAAAATCCACTCAGTCGGAGTGTTTTAGTCCTAAGGAAACAAATTTAACACCTCCATGACCAAATAATTTAAAACGTTTCCACCGGCATTCATAAAACGAACACATTCATACACAGAACATCTCCTATCTGCCTCTTTGACCAACTGGATACTTGATTCAAAAAAGCAATGCTACGTTGGTTGCATTTTTTGTGATTTTAGTTGGTTTGATATTTTCATAATCTGACTTAATGATATTCCTAATAAGATGTGGTTTTATTCCTTTCGATTAACCACAAGTAGACCTTAGACTGTAAATATTTAGATCAGAACAAAGATGACGACAATTCGTCTAACAGAATAACATTCTAAATTATAAAATTTGAAAAGGAAACTATATTGAGCGCACAGCGAGTAGTTATTCTTTATTCTTAGAAATCTCCTGTCCTTCGTTTTAGTCCGACATGACATGTCTACAAACTCAGTTGAATATATTTATTTGTCTTCACCATATATTTTTAAAAGTGTCATTCGAATCTTCGAAAAGCCCATTTTACGAGGTTTTATAGTAAAGAAATTATCTGTTCATTTTTCCTTATTGGCATAATGTACAAAGACTAGAGTAAAATGATATTGTAAAATTTACGTGATCATTAATACAAATCAGCGTAGTCGACAAATAAAACAATCATTACAGGCATAGTTGATTCTCTGGTAAATTTTACAATATGTTGTTAGTATTTTGTTTGTTTTTATTTTTTTTTCTTGTTTGCTTGTTTGTTCCTTTGTTTGTGTCTTTGTTTTTATAGGTTGATTTCCACTTTCAACAATTATCTGTATCATTATCTAACCGTTTGAAAAGCATTGATATTACCGTTTGGCACAACTAATAACAGTATCATAACACGATTACCTATTTGCTTGAAAACAAGAAAATCAATATTTTATCTTGGTCTTGTTAGCATATGTATACAAAGCATACTTTAGGATATTTCACATGTTATGTTTGATTGTATACCGACCGGACATTTTAGTTGTTAACTGGGAGCTGATATCATTTTTCTATATATGCAGAAGAGGTAAACATATAAACAGCTTATACATGATTTACCTAAAAATCGGACCTAGCTTATCAAAATGGATGTCTTAAGGATAATATCCATATAGCTTTCAGGCGCTTGCATTGTTTATTTTTCAGACCAAACTATTTCGGTCTGCTTATATCATGAAACTGTTTTCAACTTTCGTTAGTGTAAACTTGTATCATTACTTTAGCTATCTTGATGTCATTTTATTGAATACGGGATCTTAAAAGCGTATTGCCAACTTATATGTAGTCCCTCACATTAAACCGTTTACATATGAATTATTTTATTCTCACTTATGCAATTAACTTGTAGTTTTACAACGATTTATCAAATGTGTACGTAATTGTTGTTTTAAAGATAATCGTTAAATCACTTCCTTTCATAACACTAAGTGTTTGCGAAACCGTAGCTTAAGTTGATTGGTTCTAAACCCAAGGGAAATAAACGCCGTACAGTACAGTGAACGCTTCGAGCTTCTATATAAAAAGTTACATGCATAGTGCGTCTTGGTTTAGTGTGGTAGATGTGAAAATTAAATCGTAGAATGATTATAATATTTCTGAATAATACTGTAACGTATTACAATAAGCATTCCTGTAAAAATCAAAAACAACTTATAAAAGCTCTTCTTGCATTTTACATTGTATACCCTTTTGCAGGTTTCTTTATTCATTTATTAAATAACGGAACTGCTGTATTGCCTTTAACAGCATCTTGAACATATCACAATAACGGTTTGTCTGGGGTTGATTGTTTGAGAATGGTGCTTCAAGTTGAATTACACTTTAGCAACAGCCGACAGCTCTTGACTAGACAGTTGAGATAATTAAATACCCCAAAGGACAAAGGAAGTGAATTGAAAATCGAATTGGGACAAGTAGAAAGAAGTTTTCGCATGTTAAATACGTATCCGACCGCTTAATGTTAAAAAAAAGGTTGCATCAACAATGTAATACAAGGTTTCGCATCGACATTGATAAGACAATAATTAGTTATGGTATAGTAAGTATACTTCAGCACCTTTGATGGTACCGCGTTTGAAATATACAGACATTGCTATGCCATTGTGGGATGTTGGTATCAATCAAGTTTTTCCATGCAGGGTCGTATTTTCTTGCATTTATAAAATGTAATTCCTGATGCTTATCTTTTAAGCTCTGCATTCACGTATCATAACAATTGGTGTGCTTTTTCTTATATTGTCTATAACACTGACTCTTCCAAAACTAATTATGTCTTCCATGCTGGAGTCATACATAAAATATGAATTCGAATGTGCACACAACAAGACTAACTTTACATTAATTTAATTAACTAAGATAAAAAAGGTCAAGTCTTTTATGATAGTGTATTTAGTTTTCTATGAAATTCAAAGGCTACGTCAATATTTACAATTTTCTTTCAATTTTTATAAGACAAAAATAGGCCAAATCAAAGGTCAAGTCTATTATGATAGTGTATTTAGTTTTCTATGAAATTCAAAGGCTACGTCAATATTTACAATTTTCTTTCAATTTATATAAGACAAAAATAGGCCAAATCTTGTTTATAATATAATATATGCTGTGGAAACATGTATATATTATTCCCACCTTTCATATTACCCAAGCCTACTTTATATTATTATTAAGATAATGTTCGGCTGGCAGTCATGGCGTGGTATGCACTTACACAGTTATTGGATGATGCTGCAGATGATTGCTTTTTCAGTGTCAATGTTAGGACTACATACGTGCATACCCAAACACATATAAATAACCACACGCACACGGTACCGAGCCATGAGAAGACAGTCGACATTTTGTCATACTTACACGTATGTGTTTGACTTAATGAAATCATCATTTCAATCGATTGATCAATGGGTTTAAGGGGAATTTGTTATGGTATGCCAAGAGCTAAGTGCACACATCGGTTAACAATGTGTTTCTTTTGAACATTCTCTTTCCTCGGCATACAATTAACTCATTATTCGAGAATAACACAGAGACATAGCATTGGTTCACGTTCTGACGTCTCCCCTAATTACGAGTTCAATCTTAGCTAGTTACTATACCATTGAGGCACACATATATTAAACAGTCATCGGGGAGGTAGATATGCTATAATTAAACGGAATAGTATGTGTCTATTTATGGCAAGTGTCAATATCGGAAAACTCTTCGAATATTTCAAGATATATGTCGGACTGTTCTAACAGCTAAGCAAATAAGAACGCGTCAATCAATAGATTAAATAAAATGATTTTAAGTACTGTCCTTCTAATTAAGTCGTTATTATATTTCAATTGTCAAATGAACCAATATAGCATGAAAGCTATGTCAAACAAACGGAAAACATGAATAATCAAACTCAAGCATTTGATAGGTTGAACGATTTTTTCCATGCTCAATAATTGTCAAATGTATGTTGTACCGTCATCTAGCTCTAGTTATAATTAAATATACGTTGGAATTATCTTAGGACTTATACAGATCCTCGCAGTCATAAAAGGCTAATAAACATACGAATGGACCTAAACTGTTAATAAGGTTAGTTCTTCATTTTATGACAGAACACCAATTATAGAGAAATGACCACTAAAATTTCACTGTTTTGACGGCGATGTAAATATATGTAGCAATTTATTGTACTTAAGGCAGATAGCCCGGAGGAAGCATAAAATATTAGAAATGATAGTACTACTTCAATAATATTAAAAAATCAATGTTAAGTTTATGTAATTAGTCTTATTTCAATAATATGTTATATTTGCATTTTTGTAATTGTCATTAAATAAAACAGGAAGACTTGTATCCTTGGTTAGTTTGAAAACCTCTTCCCCTGTAAGTCCTCGCTCCAATCATAACTCAAACCCATGCGATGAAAGGTTTGGTAGCAAGAAGGCGAATATGCTCGTATACTGGAATTTTGTTTGTTTTTGTTTGGTTATGGTGTTGCTTTTGTTTGCTGTTTTTGTGTTGTTGTTTTTTTGTTGTTGTTGTTATTTTTTCTAACCATACAATGCGTCCTCAATCTTAACCAAGAATATATGTATCAAAATTAACATAGCTACGAATCTATAGTAAACTTATCGAATGGCCTGTAGCCAGAATGTCTCTCATCTTAAATTTCACGGCAAATTATTCCGATCAGCTAAAGCTCAGACAGACTTATTTTATATTTTGATGGAGCTTGAATAATTCAATTTCTTTTCTTTAACATCGTCTGGCTTTGTTCGATATAAACAATCCTTAACGTTTCTAACAATCGGATATGTTGGAAAGCCGTCCAGCCATCCAGCCGCAGAACTATAATTATTAATAAAGGAGAATCAAAATTAAACAAATGCTATTTAATAAAAAATATGTAAAAAAAAAATTTATTTAAATCCGAGTTAATTGTGAGTGAATTGGATGAATTAATTATAGTTGTAAGTTATTGTAAAACATGTGATTGTATTAGTGAGGTTAAACGTCAGCCGATTTGGCAATTCTTTATTTTATAAATGTCTACGTTGAAAGGAACCTTCAAATAGTAACTCTGGTCATAAGATTAAAAATGAAAAAAAACCTGCCATTGCGTTATCTGTAATATGTGAGAAACAGCAACGTTTAGCTTTTAAACTTTTAAAGTTCAGTGTTTGGAATTTCCGTGTGTATACGTCAGACATAACCACTAAACTAGTGACTGATGTATGGACGGTGTTTTTCTAGGACTTTGTCTGTACCTACATGATTAACTAAAAGTGAGTCACTAAAGTACTTAATCATCGATAATGTACTTTTTATAACGATATTCCAAAGTACCCGAACATATGAGGTTATTGTTTTTCTTTCAGGAGCTATTCGCCTTTCCTGTTTTTTACGTAATGCTAAAAAATTATATGATTGTTTGAAGTGCTCGCTTAGACAATAAATCCTGTTTGAAATGCTATTATGGAAATAGTATTGTTTTGGTCTAGAGGAGAATTTGTGATCCAAATATAAAACTAGTTGGTGTGCCTTTGGCAAAATACTCTGAATGCCATTTTACCAGCATACAATTTGACCGTCTTGTGCTACCTTAAAATCTTCTTTCGAAGTTTTTGAAAGCATACTATTTGCTGAAAACATACAGGAGATAATGTTATGTAGAAAGCCATGAGTAGCACTATTTATTAAAAACAATAATTTTGTTAGCCATCTGAAAAGCAAAATGATTCTGTTCTTAACTGGTTATGATAGTATGATTTTTAGAGAAAAAACACACTTTGATAGAAAAGAAATATTTTCAGATCTGATTATCTATAATTGTGGGTAATTCGCTGGATGTCTTCCCCCATTTTATTTTACATCACTCTTGTATACATTTTCAAAGTGTTTTGCTGTTTATGCTGACGAAACAAGCCAACATACATACGCATTTATTAGAATTCCATTGTCTCAATATATTCCAGTTTTTTCTTTGTTCCTGATAGTGTACTCGACATTGTTCGGATGGCTTGATATTTCAACGTTATGTATGCATGCAAATCAGAAAAAAATTATGTTTGCCTGTCTGTTGATAGTCATAAGAAGACATTTCGGGTTAGAAAAGACAGTGTCTATCAAACACGCATAGATAACGTGGTCGCTTGGAAACAGAAACACAGTCTAGATTGGCACTGGGCGTCCTTTGAATGAATGATTTACTTACGTGGTCGCTTGAAAACAGAAACACAGTCTAGGATTGGCACTGGGCGTCCTTTGAATTAATGTTTTACTTGATGAACCTGTACGGGCTCATTATAAGTTGATGATGAAATGATGAAATATGCTGCTCCTTATGGTAAATTTCACGTAAAGAAATCTGTGAACCGATTAGTACAAATTATAGCGTTTACCTTGTAAACAGATATGCCAAGTTGTGTTAATCTTATTTCGTTAAAG
This sequence comes from Sinonovacula constricta, assembly GCA_007844125.1. Classification (NCBI taxonomy): domain Eukaryota; kingdom Metazoa; phylum Mollusca; class Bivalvia; order Cardiida; family Solecurtidae; genus Sinonovacula; species Sinonovacula constricta. Next base: position 33,647,832 of record CM017571.1, on the reverse strand, counting down.
CTTCGATATTTTCAAATAAACATGACCGCTGAAATGTTATATATTTTAATAATATGTTTGTTTACCCTGGATAATTTTATTTGTCTCATTATAACTTTAGGTATTAATATTTCCTGTGTTAATATATAAATTTAGATTGAATATTAAGAAATAATAGCATTAAAACTCAATGTGTTCTTGTAAAAGTGACATTATTTTAATTATATACAGGTGTACGTGTGCAAACCATAAATATTTAAGGAGTATTTTTCTATTCTTTGATTCGGTGACAACAAAGTTTCCAAGCCAATAACGTTTTATCACCATGGCCGATGGATAGCACCGTTCAAGGCAATAAGATGACATTATGATATCTTATATATACCTTATACATGTATATGCCACAATGCTAATTTCACTCTACATGAATACAAACATAAAACTCCAATAAGGAAGTGAAACATGTAGATAAACCTGCCTTAACCCTTTGTTAATAGTCTCTATATATATTATTATTCAATCTGAATATAGATGGTCGCAGGGTTAGGATTCTTGATCCTCACAGCAGGGGTCGCTGGTCAGCTATCCGTTTGTTTAAAATTCTGTGTTTCGTGCGAGTATCATCTTTGTTTGTAAAAACTGTGGCAAAATCCTCAAAGGAAAAGTATGATATCTTTTTTGTTGGACCTTACGCTAAACAACCTTCTTAAATTTAGAAGCATTATATGTATAGACCTTCGTAGTCAGTCTCCATCATTATCCTGTCTAACGTTCTTCAAATTAGTTCTGACATTAGGTAAATGAAGTAAGATTTATGGTAACACATTAATGTAACCATTAGTTCAACTTAATCCAGTAGTAGACCAGGCCAAGAAATAACTGTCCAGTGCTTAATGGGTGGACGCTCTGACTGATGATAACCATTGGCGTTGAGATGTTTATCACGCTGAAAGCTTTCTGATCCTTAGGGTGAATAGAATAATAAAAAGCTCTAATGCATTTACAATGATAATATAATAATCATAAACAAAAAACTTATATGTTTAACTTCACTTTTGATCTACATACAAATAAGTGAGACAAAGTCATTCGGAAATAATATCAAAGCGACACTCATTGGAAGATGTTCCAATGATTGAAAGAAACGTCGTCTTTATGTATTCTAATATATTCAAGAACTATGGTATGTTATTAATTGCGATTGCCGAGTTCCTTTCATATAAAATGATATTTTATCAACATTCTGCTTAGCTATGGCACCAATTTTAAAAATATGAAGAATAACAAAGGATTTCTTTAGATTCGAAAATGCATGGCAATTCATTTCAACAAACGAGGAGAGAGATGAAGATTCAATGTCCAAGACTATTAAGTGAAACTGCTTTGTCCCGCCTTTGGATCCTAAAGAAAAAATGTAAATGATTTGTCTGTGTTCATGATCTTCATTTATTATTACTGGATTTCTTTTCTGGCCTCTATGTCAATAATACAACTCATTGGTTTGTTAGTCTTAATAGAATCACGTGGTCAGAAAAGGTTAAACAAATATAGGTTATGTTTAATCATTGACTGAAACTACCTAGGTATTGGAAAATTGTTTTTACGAAAATATATGTACAGTCTCTCGTGTAGTGAATGATGTACTTTTCTCATGAAACATGTGTATAACAATGTTAGTGTTTGAAATGGTAAAATATTGAAGGTGGTCCCAGTTGGCCATTTTGCCGACTGACCGTTCCAAGGCGGTAACTGATGGTTTTTCTTTTTGTGTGTTATGTCTCGTCTCTGTGTTTTTTGTCACATTTACATTTACCTTGTCTGCCTTGGTCTGCAGGTAGATAAAATTTAAATATCTGTGAAAATTTTGATAGGACCTTTTCTTATTTACCTATTCAAAGACTATGTCAAATAGCATTAAACGATAACATACGAATGATGTTGAAAATAACAGGTTATATCATTGCTTAGTCACTTTGACAATAGATTGAACACAAAGGCCGAAACCTATAATGTTTATGTAGAGGTACAGGCCGGTTTCCGCAAAAGTATGAGTACTATATGCATTAGTCACATATTATATACAAATAAAAAATATACGTATCCCTGGTGGACTTCAGTAAGGCCTACGATCTTGTAGTACCAGATTGTATTCTGGTGCCAGCTTATTAAGTATGGTAAAGAGGGATAAAATTCTTAACACAATAAAATGCATGTATAATTCACTTAACAGTAAGGGTCAATAAGGAGGTCACGGATTGTGACATAAATAAAGGCGGGGTAGCTCAAGGTGAGTGTTTATCATCATTGTTTCTATATACCTAAATGACTTAGAGGAGACATTTTAACTTTTGAGAGAATTAAGATTGATATGTTTAAGTTACCCGTTCTCCTATATGCTGACGACAATATAATATTTGCAGATAGTGCAGAAAAATGCACAAAGGGCTCAATATATTAAAGGAGTATAATATTCAAGTAAAGCTTACAGTGAACGTAAATAAAAGTAAAAATATGTTTTTTTTAAAGGGGTAGAGCACTTTCAAACGAGATGTTTATGTATAATTACGAACCCTTAGAAATAGTTTTAACTTAAATATTTGAGTATGGTTATATCGTCAGGTGGATGTTACAGACACACAATCACTGAGAGCAATATTCAAAATTAAAAAGGACCTAAACCAGTTTATACATATAAAAGTTTTTTATCAGATATAACTCTTTGATAAGTTTATACTTCATGTACTTAATTACGGTGCTGGGATTTTGAGTGACCTTGCCGCAACATAAAATGAAAGAATACACTCAAAATTCTGTAAGGAAACACTTTGTGTTAAGATATAAACACATAATATTTAAATATTGTTATTTACGGAGATTAAGGAAGAATGCCTCTTAGACTACAAAAATAGAAGCAATGATAAGATACTGGCTAAAAGTTACCACATGCAATGAAACGATAAACATAAAACATGCATATAATATACCAATACAAGACATGGAAATAATCCCAAATAAAGTTAATTGGGCAGGTGTATTAAAACAGATTCTAGACAATGTAGGTTTTAGTGATGTATGGCTGTATCAAGGTATTAGAAGAATTAATGCTTTATGGCTTTATTTAAGCAAAGATTAAATGATTTCTTCAAACAAGAATGGGTAGAAAAGACTAACGAATCCTCAAGTGCGTATACATATAAACATTTGTGTTCATTTGGTGTTCATTCGGCATATTTAGAAGATGTTAACACTAGAAAATTCAGAATTACACTAACACACTTGAGACTCTCTTTATACATACAAAAGACTACATATAACGTCTGAAGAAAACCTCTCCAACGTTCTTTTATGAAGGAATATTCAAAATGTGTTCTACGCTGCAAGATGAATATCACTTTTTGCTTGAATTTCCAGTTTAATGTATTTTAAGGAAGTTATATATAAACAAAATATATTTTTACAACCACCCTAGCATGGTAAAATTCATTCAACTGCTAAAATCGGGAAACAATACTGAAATTAAAAACATAAATGTCTACATATTTAACGCCTTTGAATTAAGAAAAGTTATGATTAATAAATAATTTTCATGATTATTATTTTTTCATAAAAAAATTACAAAGAAAGAGAGATAAATATTCTTACAACATGAACAAATTCCTTGTTCACATCTATGAGCAAATATAAAAAAAACAGCACCCTTTCAAATATTCATGCTACATATTACCGGTAGTATACAAATGCCCGTTAATTAATTTGTATCATAATGTGTCAATGCATGCGATTTGCTTACGTCATTCACCATTTTCTGCTAATTGTTAATGCAACATGTGTACTGACGGGCCATTGACCTTATGTATAAAAAAGTATATATCCTACAAATATGTGTGATTGTTGATTTGAATGATGTTTATTGCTATTTTCTCTTAAAAGATTTGTTTTCAAATGTATCATCGACGTGATTTTATATGTAAGTTATGTTTCTCTTTTTAATGTTTAAGAGTATAGTTAAACACCGTTAAAACTTAAATTAATATTTTAATCTACATTTAATCATTTATTTTAAACTTTTATTTTATTGGTTCAATCTCTATATCTTATATTTTTCAGACAATACACATCATACCGCCAATATACATAAATAGGCTTTAAAATCAATAGAGAAAAATAACAGAGAGGAAACAAACATGGATTTTGTAGATGCACTTCAATATTAATGAAATATAGGTATTATGTTGTGCTATCAACACTTTCGGACATAACGGGTTAGCCCCTTTCTTCATGCATTATTTCGAAACAGTTCTAAATAATGTATTCGTTATTATTGTGTTAACTTGGCAACGCCAAATAGTATGTTGCTCAACAAATGCCTATCAATATGATCGGATTTCGATGAATTTAAACGACAAATTTCCAAATTCAGTACTCTTTTCAGACCGAATTTGAATGTTTAACCACACCGGGGGTTCTTAAACAAGACTGTGTCAAATTTAAACAGCTATATATCTATACTATAAGTATCAAACGAATGACTTGTCGTCAAAATGACTTATCTGAAAATTCACGCCAAATTATTCCGGTCAGCTAAAAGCAGGCAGACTATTAGAATATTTTGAGGAAGATGTTGTTTGTTTTTTTTCTTTTAACATTTTTTGAAGTTGTTTTGTTGTTGTCCTTGCTTGTTCTTGTTTGTTCGGTATTTATATCATAAAAAGTTACAAACGGCTATGTTGAAAAGCTGTTAAGCCATTCGAGAATGAATAAAAAAGCATAAAAAATAAGCAAATGTTATAATATAAAAACATATAATAAAGAATTTATTCCAAAATCCAGTTTAATTGCAGTGGGATTCATATACAGTGAACTAGCGCTTGAACATATTTTATTCAAATATCGGTTTTCTTGTCATTGCTTGCATTTGAGATACCCCTCAGGAAGTGCAGGTTTAGAGCTCGGACACCCGGTTTAAGCAACCCAGTCAGTAACTTTTGCCGGCTTACCGTTCCAAGGCTGTAACTGTTAGGATTGTTATTTTCGCTAAATAAGTTATAACAAATTTCTTCTTACTTTTACATTTTGGCTTGCATGTGAATACCTTTGTACTGTGCCTTTTAAAGGTTTGGTATAGGTTAAAATGCTCAGGACTTGCAATATAGGACTTTGTCATATATTGTTATTGATAGAAATGTATTGTATGGATTGTTTGTGTCTCGTTTATTTATGCTTAACTAAAATCGAGCCTATGAACAACTAAGTCGTCGATTATGTTTGTGTTTTGGGTTTGTCGTCAGAACAAGAGTATTTCGCTAATCTGGAGACGGTGTTCACTTGAGGCGGATATAGTGCTGCATGCACTGTGTAAAGCATGTTGTGAACATCTGGCATGATACCACACCCAGTCACATTATCCTGATACCGGGCAAACCATTCGTCGAACTACCATTACATTTGCTTGAGCGTAACCACTACCATTTTAATTTTAATATGTCGCGTACCTGGATCGATCCCGGGGACTCCAGTAATTGGAGCCGACCCTCTACCGATTTATTGGGTGTTCGTCCCAGCAACAGTATTTCAGTTAATAAATTGGTGTTATAAACTCCAAAATGTTCACCAATTATTTATGTTTCGCTGAATTTATTATTTATGGTGATAAACGCATCTTCTCACTTCTTACTTTTGGAAAATCTAAACACCAGACAGAAAAATCTGAAATGCAAGCAACTATCTACAGGATGATTGATGCGAGTGAAACACGTGACTCAAAACGTCGGTCGTTTCGTTATGTTTCAAGCTTATCTAATTTGCTGGGATTTTTTGCGTATAAGTATATATGCATTCTTATAGCGTTGATTGTTTACGTCTTTGCCTCCAATCGGACATATATAGATATAAGCAGAGCGTTTACATTTTGTGGGGGGGGGGGGGGGGGTCCATATTAATAAAACTTATATTCTTAACATGAATCCCTTCTTCTATATTAATTCATTTCTTATATCTATTTTAACTACAAATGTGGTATAAATTGTATTCTCTGATATGTAAAATTAAGAAATGACATTATTCGAAAAAGGAATATTATATATAAATAGATAATGTATATATAAGTATAAATATATCGATAGTATTTAGTATTTCAATTTCAAGTTATAAAACTTGAACTATTTCACGTTCAAGTTTGCGTGCTCTTTGTATTTTTTAACAGCATTTACAACATTTGACTCTATGGATTTAGTGTCCTAAGTGGGCCACTGCATAAATACAAATCCTCTTTAAAAACGTTTTTTCTTTTTTGTCACGAGCTCTGTAATGAAGACACTTCCTCAATGGAAAGGTGCAAATAGAAAAATGGCATATATTAAAAACCCAGCTGACGACCAAGTAAAAATAATATCAGTGCACGGAATAAAACAGAATAAACACAAGAAAACTATTCATTAAAAAAATATTTTCATTTTATGTCGTATTTTTTTCTCTTCAAACTGCTTTTGTGAACACAGGTATCGGACGCACATACCTTTAATTTGCAATTTCCCTTTCTGTTCGAAATGACATTTGCAACATTTATTCCCAGACCGTTAGCACTCCATTCTTTAATTCGTTTCCGGTGTTTTTCTTGTGACTTCGTTATCTTGTCGATGTCGTCGATAGACAAAAAATATTTTATAAAGCGACAAAGAAACTCCAGACAAACCTAATTTTATGTGCTGTGTATGCTTGGCTTTTACTGCAGCGAAATAATAAGGTCACAAAAAGATATTATGAAAATATAGAGCAACAACATATAAAGCACTAAATAAATGTATTCTCTTTATTGAAGCAAGTATTAACATTATGCTAGTGTAGTGAACTATCTCGGTTATACTTTTCGAGTAAGATACAATGTACACACTATGTCGCCCTCTTTTTGATCCATTAAATAAGGCACAATACATCAGAATAACCTACTTGGTTATTTGCTTCTCATTATGATTAATGCACTTTTCCACCTAGTACATGGCCTATTCAACCAAACTGGAAAGCAAATTATCAAGTGCACATATCTTCTTTTTGTTTTGTATAGAATCGTTTTGGTATTTGGGTTTCATATAAGAGCAATGTTTATTTTGCTAAACATTACCTACTCCACAAATTTAAAATGACACGGATCAAGGCTGCATTAACATTTAAAATGCAAATGAATAAAAAAGGCTGCTGTTAAGTGAAAGGTTGTGAGTCATTCAATGTAGGACCAAAATACTAGAAAATATAAATCTGACTTATTATGAAGGTCAACATTTTAATATTATTCTGTATGGATACTGCTATTTAGTAACATAAGGTATAATGAAGTGATAATTAGTTTGAAGATATTCTGTTTTTGGAAAATTTTCGTATAATAAAAGTCTTTGACAAGGAAGAATATCTCATGTCAGCTCTAGGGCTTGAACCGAGAACTCTCCGATCACGAATCCATAACCTTAACGTCTTGGCAAAGAACACTACAAACATTTTAACATTGCTGAACGTTTCTTTAATGATCATCTAAATTGTTAATGATATCATTTTGAATACTTATCATAACTGGTATAGGGTTTGATTTCAGAACACCCGATCATGAGTCTTGGTGTGGTACACGTTTCTCCTATTTAAGTGAAATGATATTCCGAATCTTTAGTAACATCCTTATGAAAACTTGTCGTGACGGGTCTAGTCCATAATCATAAACCCTTGATCACACTTCAGAGACGCTACATTTCCTGCACGCGGGCGGAAAAGGAAATGCCATTTTCAGATGTGTGCGGACCTTCTAGAAATCGTTTATGTATATTCCGAGTAACTTCTAATGTTGCATACACATTGCATCTAAAGTCAAATTTTACCGTGCATACTCAAACATCGTGAATAACAACCTTTTGTTTTGGCTATGACCTGTTTAGTGGTAATGTAAAATCTCACTTTCTTATGATAAACCGAAGAGCATTCCTATCTACATAAGTAAGTAAGGACATAAAGATTCTTCATGTACATTAACGGTAAAAGTTTAAACATTTTAATAACAACAAGAAATAAACCAAATATCTCGTGTTTTATCATGTTTGCAAGAATGAAAATTTCAGACATACAGAAATAAGAAGAAAATATATACATAGAATTGAATGCCGTTACCAGAATTAGGACATGTATTTTATCAGGATTAGAAAGTCCACTGAGCATTCCATATATAGGCGTCGCGGTCCAGCGCACAGCCAATAATAATAATAATAATAATAATAATAATAATAATAATAATAAATATAATAATATAATTATTTTTATTATAATTATTATTTTAATTATTATTATTATTATTATTATTATTATTATTATTATTATTATTATTATTATTATTATTATTATTATTATTATTATTATTAAGTAGTGGTAGTAGAAGTAGTAGTAGAAGTAATAGAGGTAGTAGCAGTGGTAGTAGTAGTGGTAGTAGTAGTAGTAGTAGTAGTAGTAGTAGTAGTAGTAGTAGTAGTAGTAGTAGTAGTAGTAGTAGTAGTAGTAGTAGTAGTAGTAGTAGTAGTAGTAGTAGTAGTAATGGTAGTAGTAATAGTACGGTTTCCTTTCAAACTTTTATTTCCATTTAATGTTAAATATAATTTTAAACCGAAGGTAGATCGTTAAATGAATCAGGTGCTGGTTCATGTCAGGTCTCTAGATTACCTTTCAACTTTAAGTTTATTTCCCTGCTGATTCCTTTGTGCTGAATTTAATAAGTCATATTTCAAAGTCTTCACTACGGCAATGGATTCCGTTGAGCATTTAGCATCCGTACACAATGATGAAGAATTTGACGTCATACATTGATAGCTTTTTTAATTATTTTCTGTTCACATTTATCTTGTACCGCAGACATTAAAAGCACATAAAATATTCCAGAGCTGATTAAATTCAATCGAAATACGCTTTAAAAACAGACAAATGCTGAAGGAGAGAAAACGCACATAGATCTTGTCGACGCAATTCCATACTTTTAAAATATTCCTATTATGCAGTGCTATAATTGTGAGACATAAGGGTTTAGATCGTTTCTTCTTTCATTATTAAAACTACCGGTCTAAATTATTGAATTGATATTTATCTTTTTAATGTTATGTTGTTGTTGTTGTTGTTCTTTTACTAAAAACTGCTGCTATGCACAGGACATTCATTTCAATCGAAATGTGAAGGAATAATTGTGATGTAATTTTCATAAACTAAATATTTACTTTTCTGACCAATATTTCAACATTTATTAAACATATAATAAAAAATGTAAAACATGTCTTAGATAATTAGGTTACAAAGAATCATTATGCAGGTTCAGTCGTATATATAAATAACCATTTACCATGTTTCTGAATAAAGCCTGAATCTATAGATCAAAATGTGTGAAACAGGGATAGTTCATGTATAATGTTGCTTTGAATTTCCTCCGTAAAAAAACATTTAGGACGCTTTATTCTAATTACTTTTTTTTTTCGACATGTCATCTAGTGAACTTATTGAATGATTGAAAGACTTAAGTCATTCTTTTTATGCAAACATTTGCCTGTTTTATATAATAGGTACATAATCGACTGATTTCAACTAAGGTTTTGAAAAGTAATTGCAATACAAGAATATATATATACATTTACAATAATATTGCAATAACATTTTATAATAATATCCTAGTTTTTATTATTCATTAATCCTTACTACATTTAACCAGGAATTATAGAAACAAGCTCTTGCTACATATTTCATAAAAAGCATTCATTTTTTCATGCTTCAACGGTTGAACGGCTCCTCAACATATCCAATTGTTAGAAAACAGTTTAGGGTCAGCAATATTAAAAAAAGAAGTTGAAGGAGAGAAACTGCATCACTTACGCTCCATCACAAAGTAAAATAAGTCTGGGCTTAAGCTGACCGGCAAAAATGGCCTGAAATTTAAATGAGACATTCTAGCTAGAGGTCTTTCGTATGTGTACTATAGATATACGTCTTCATTAACTTTGACACTTCCTTGGATATGACGAAGAATGCGTTGTGCGATTTAAATAATAATTAAATCGTAATATCTTCTTGTCATGAAATTATCAACTATGATAGTCAGGAATAGTTAAAAACTTTTAAAATTTATGTTCCAGGTAAAAGGCAGATTCGCCCTCTTGTAATCCAGTTGCTTCTCGCGTGGACTTGAGTAACGATTGGAACTAGGCACGTAGAGAGGTCAAGATGACAGAAGGAGCGCTTTAGGTATTAAAACAGGTTTCTTGAATTAAAATTTAAAGGGAAAGTGGAAAAACACATAGTTGTGACATTGTAACACATGTCTGGCAATTGTTTCACAAATAAGAAGTTAGATAAATAAAAAAAAGCAATTGCCACACCAGGCCAGGAGAGGGTAATTATACTTTTGTTGTTTACTCGACTCACCTTGTTGTTGTACGATGTATTTTTTATTTACAATTACTATACCTAAGGAAACATGAAGCAGAAAAATGGCAAAAAATAGACAATTACAATTGTTCAGTTAAAAACTGTTTATTTTAATATGACCATAAAACATTGCTTAACACATACTATGTTACATATATTAAATAAGAAATAAGACCATCCATGTGTCAGTATCACAAATATTATCTTACCACTGATTTTCATATATTCGTTATATAGTTTCCTCATTTCCACAATTTCCACAGTATATATTGCTCCCTCCGGACTAGATGCCATCAGTAAAAAATATTGCTTAAAAAATGACATCGCCGTCGAATCTTTCAATTTAGTAGTCATTTTTATATGATCGTGATTTTTATCCGTCATAAAATGATGGACTAACCTTATTTATTAAAAGTATAGGAACATTCGTATGTTTATTAACCGTTTTATGACTAAGGGGTTCTGTCTAATACCTTTGTGAATTCCATCGTATATTTTATTATAAACTAGAGCTAGATGTAGGTGAAACATTACAAGTCCGGTGGTATGTTTATTACTAGAACTCCATTAAGGTACAGTGCTAGATTTGTATGTGCTTTCATTATCCCAATCGGAACTCCTCGGGTAATTTCATCCCCGGGACAATCATCCCTCGGATGTATCTGGTGCAATGATTCATGCACAGAATCATGATCGTTCTGTTCGCCGGAAGAAGAACACACCATAAAACATGATGTCATAGGCAAGGACATGTTTCTTGTCGTCGGAATGTCCTGTCATACATCCAAGAGATGATTCGTTACTTATCCGAGGCGTTCTGATTGTCATTATCCATGTTACGTAGATAAGCAAAATTCGCAGACGCCATTTAATGCTTTAGTGTTATTCTTTTATTTGTCATTGGTTTGGCTAGTTGTAGTAGAATAGTAGTAGTAGTTGGAGTAGTAATGATAATAATAATAATAATAGTAGTAGTAGTTTGTTTATGTTTATTGGGTTTATCGTCCCACCAACAGTATTTCAGTTATCTAGAGACGGCAGTAGTAGTAGTAGTAGTAGTAGTAGTAGTAGTAGTAGTAGTAGTAGTAGTAGTAGTAGTAGTAGTAGTAGTAGTAGTAGTAGTAGTAGTAGTAGTTCTCGCCTCTGTCTGTTTAATATCTGTGCAACGAATGATGTTGTAACCAGGTAAGATTGAGCACGTCATTATAGGAGACATGAGAGTTTGTGCTCAAGAGTTTGCAAATGCTCCGTCACAATGTTACTTACCAAAAATTAATAAATCTTATGTCGAGATATTGTTACATAACAATGTTATATACCAAAGATAAATAGATATTATGTCCAGTTTATAGAAACAAATTTAACGCATGTATTGATCTTATTTCTTGGCTTAATAATACATGTTCCTCTAAAATCTATTGAACAATCTGTTAAAGTTCCTAATTTATTCATTCTTTTTTATTATTATTATTGACACATACGTGTCAATGATAAAAGCTTATATATTCTCTACAGACTCGACACATTGCGTTGTTTAGATGGTTTGATAATGCTTATGTGCAATATTTTACAATAAAAACGCTGGTATACATACTATTGATAGGCACTGACATTTATTTTATCTGCAGCATCAGTCAACAGTTGATTAGTGTATATCACACCATGACTTTTAGCTGAACAGTCACTAAAATGATGTATGTTTGGGTAGTCTGGCAGAACACACAAAAATGTCCACAAGCTACAACATCTCATTTCATATCATGTTCATAATTTTACCTATCTTTCTGTTTTATACCAAAGGGAACATATGACTAACTCAAAGAAATTAACCCTTGCAAACATATTTTGTTCTCTGGAGCAAGCTAAACATGCATTGTAAGTAGAGAGTTGAAATCGCTTTTGTATTACTTAATTAAAATATAATTTCAAGTTTTGTTCAGTGAACGTTCGAATCCCGAATTACGGTTTTAGATAGAAATAGGCGAAACTTCATAATGGAAGACGTAATGAATAATAATAATTTTAAGAGCTAGTATTTTAGACATTATACAGCATTGGAAAAATTAAAACCATCGTTAAGAAGTCTGCATTCAAGGACACTTGTATGCAAACTTTGAAAGACAACCATCTTCTTGATGCATTTCTAACAAAAAATTAAATATAAAATGCCGCTTTCTTAAATAGCAATTAAACTTCATATACTGAAAACTCCATTTTCAAAATCGTTTTGATTTTAGTTTCTTTTGAAACAAATGATAAAGTTTGACAAAATAACCCAACACGTTGCTTGGTTGGATATACTTGTTGAAAAGATACTTACAAAGCTAAAACTCCTATTTCTGTCTTTCAGGTTAGAATAGCAATATTACCAAGAGAATACCTGGCAAAACAATTTCTCTATCTAAATAGCAATACGATTAATTTCAATGTGTCCATTTTCCTGTATAGTATTCTGGTCAATGTTTACAATTGAAGGTAAGTTTACCACATGGTTAAGATTCTCAAAGTACTTAAAATTTACCCGGTACAGAATTTGTAAAGAACAATCTCAGTTAATAAAAACATGAAAAAAAAACAAATGTAAAAGACAGGTTTGTCACAGTAAATCTGGTATGAGTAATACAAAATTAATTGCCAAAAGCAAAAGAGAGAAAATTTAACTATGTGTGTTCATATCTATGTAACATTTAGTATGATCGATACAGAATTGTCAAAGAACATATATCACCATATGCTTCGATTAAATATGGTATGCGCGATACATAATTACTTGTTAAAAATATACATATAACACTGCATGACAATATTAACATAAATGCAAACAACCCCAAAATCTGACAGCAGTTTTGCATGTTTTAATCTATACAAAGGAAGATGCTCAATTACATTTGATTTTTCCTTCATTAAGCGGTCGGATATGTGTTTAACAAGCCAAACCCTCTTTTTCTCTGATACAAATTCGTTTTTTGATTTCTCTTTCGTTGTCTTTTGGGCTATTTAATTATCTCAACTGTTAAGAAGAGAGCTGCCGTCTGTCTGTGCAAAAGTCTAATCCAAAATGAAAAACAATTCTATGACAATAAACCCCAGACAAACCGTCGGTTGTGATATATTCACGATGCTGTTAAAGATACTACAGGAGTTTCGTTCTTAACCTGAAAAGAGAGATAAGTCTACCTGCTGAAGATCATACAATGTAAAATGCAAGTAATCCTTGTTACCAAACACGAAATGTATATTGTTTTATGTTTACCGGGGCAATTACTTTACAGCTTAATTCACTTATAGCATGATCATTCTTCCATTATTATACCAAATATTACACTAAACAAAGACATACTATGGGTTTATAGAATGAATCTTGATTTTAAAAGCGGAATCTGGACACAATTATTGTACGGCAATAATTTCCCTCGGGTACTTAAACAATAAACTTACGCTAGCGTCTTAGAAGCACTTAGGAAAGGAAGTTATGCAACAATAATAATTGAAACAACAGTTGAGTTGTACACATTTGCCTCCAAAACTAAAATAAATTGCTTTAGTTAGGATACAATAAATGATATGTAAACGGTTTTTGCTTTATAAGATTATACCTTACATTTTTATCCCGTATTCATTAAAGACCTAATGATGGCCAGATTAATGATTCAAGTATATAGACCAAATTAGTCTGGTTTTCAAAACAAATAAACAACAGAAACTCCGACTGGCTATTTGGATTACAATCTTTCAGACATCCATTTCGGGAAAAGAACAGAACCGGTCTTTAGGTGAATTATATAAAAGCTATTTATATGCTTATTTCTTTTGCGATTATATAGACAAACAGTATAAAACATATGTTTATTTACAAATATTGAAACGAAAACCTTGCATGGAAGAAAGATAGTAAGAAAGAATGTAAGTCATTAAAGTAAGTAAGTAAAATCGTAAATTACAGAAGTATGTAAGTGAGAATTTATTTAGGTAAGTAGGGTACGTATGTAAGAAAGTAATGAAAGTAACAAATAAAGCTAAAGTAAGAAATCAGTAAAGTAAGGAAGCAGATAAGTAAGGAAGAACGTAAGTAAGATAAAATAAGTAAGTTAAGGAAGAAGTTAAATTAATAAAGTAAGGATGTAGGTAAGTTAGAATGGTAAGTAAGTAAGAAAGTAAAGAAAGTAAGGAAGTAAGGAAATCCAGTAAGGAAATGATGTAAGAAAGTAAGTAAAGTGTGAAATCAAAGTAATTAAAGTAACAAAATGTAAAGAAAAGCAAGTAAATACATAAAGTTGTAACTAAGAAAACCCGGGAGATGAAGCAATCTATTTTGATAAGCATACTGTATGCATGTACATAATTATACTAGGAGGTCTAAGTATGTAATTCTTAACACGTTGAACAGAAACTTTTTTGTTTTGCTTTTTGTTGTTGTTGTTGTTTGATAAATATAAATGCTAAAGCAAATACATTGTTCCTTTCTTACATGTCGTGATACTGTTATTGGGTGTGGTATTATTTCAGCTGATCAAGGCATGCATTACACATTAAAGGCAATAGCAACACTGCTTCAAAAAGACACAATTTCCAAAAATATCAAACAACATAAAATTACAATACTATTAAATAAAGCACGTAGAGCATCAACCTACCATTCATACTGTAGATGTTTTTGATCGTCGACTACGCTGATTTGAATTAACGATAACATAAACATTCCATCACGAAATTTATCTTTGTATATATTGCTATTAAGACAAATTGAACAACATTTTTAAAGAAAACCTGGCAAAATTGATATGTACAAAGTTTTAGATAAAGCTTTCTAAACCTTTGGACCCATTTACTGAACGCTATTACACAAATTCAAAAATTTGTAAACATGCCATATCCGAACTAATATGAGGGACATTAGATTTCAAAGAATGAACAATAATGAGACACAGTGCGCTCAATATATTTTCCTTACAGAAAATATTATTAAGAAGGTTGTTCTGGTAGACTAATTGTCTTCGTGTATTGTTCTAATCTTAATATTCACAGACTTAATTCTGCCTGTGGGTAATCGAAAGGAAAAACGACATAAACGTTAAATCCCAAAATGCGTTTACAAAGACTTCAAACCAACTAAAATCACCGAATTGCTACAAACGGGGTTAAAGGAGCTTTTGTATTCGAATCAAGTATTCTGTCGGCCGTAGAGGCAGATTCAAGATATTCCTTTGTATAAATTTTATATAGACCGGTAGAACTGTTCAATCTGTCTTGTTCATAGAAGTTCAAAACGCGTTTCTTTTGACTTAACATTGTTACCGACGGATTGGATCCAATTGACGAAAAAGACGAATAGATCAAAATTGTGTTAGGAAAGTTAAATGTACACAATCATTTATGATTCGCTAAGGTAATTATCGACGAGAATATGCGCATTTTCTCACTTCTCACTTTTTGAAATATAACCACCAGACAGACTAAAAAATCAGTAATGCAAAAAAATATCTATAGGATGATTGATGCGAATAAATCGCGGGATTCAAAACGTCGCTCTTTTCGTAAAGTATCAAGCTTATCTAATTTGTTTGCTGATTTTATTTCGCGTATGTGTAAATGCATACTTATATCGTTGATTTTTTCCGCCTTTGCCTCCAATCTGACGTATATGGATATAGACACAGCTTTTACATTATTTCTGTTTTGTTTTGTTTCTTTTGTATGTTTTGTGTGAGTTTTATTTTTATTTTTTTTTTTTATTATTTATTTGTATTTCGGGGGAGGGGGTGCATTTTAATGTGTATAACAAAACTTTTAATAGCCAAGTTGAGCAACAGCCATTACAACTGTAAATGTTTACTCTTAGCAAGTCGTCTTGAAAATTACATTCTTTACATGAATACCTTCGCCTATGTTAATTTATTTCTTATATCCATTTTATTTACAAATGTGATTAAAATGTTACTCTTTGATACGTAAAATTGAGAAATAAAATTATTTAAAAAATGAATATTCTATATAAATATATAATGTTTATATAAATATAAATATTACGATAGTATTTAGTATTTGAATTTGGCGTGCTGTTTGTATTTGTATTTGATAATATTGACAACATTTGACTCTATCGATTTTGCGTCCCATATGAGGAAATTCATAAATGCAAATCCTCTTTAAATATTTTTTTATCACGAGCTCTCTTATAAAAAAGCTTCCTCCATGGAAATGTATAATTATAAATATGGCATATTATTAAAACCCAACTGATTACCCAATCAAAATAGTATCTGTGCACGGAATTAAACAGTATATACACAAAAAAACTATAAATGAATAGAAAAGTTGTATCATTAAATGTCGTATTGTATACTCCTTTCTTCTCTTGAAACTGCTATTGTAGGAATCGTACGCACATACCTTTAATTTGCAACTTCCTTTTCTGTTCGAAATGTCTTCGATCAAGAGTGTCGGCCTAGACCAGTGTTCAACAATTGCAACATTTACTCCCAGAACGTAGCACTTCCATTCTTGAATTCGTTTCCGGTGTTTCTGGTGTAACTTCGTTATTTTGTTGATGTCTTCAATAAAAAAAAGATTAAATTTTATAACATGACAAAGAATCTCCAGACAAAACTGATTTTATGTGTTGTGTATGCTTGGCTTTAACCACAGCGAAATGGTAAGGTCACACTAAGAAAGAGCTATATTTATTACTTGCCAAACTTAACCTACTTTATACATTTAAAATGAAATGGATGAAGAGAAACTGAGAGAAACAATACAAACAGAACGATTTGATATGTCCGTAATCTAGATGGAACTAATGTTATAACAAAGCAATGTTATTACTTATGTATCCGCTACTGAGGTTTGTTATAACACCCTGAACTGACATTAAAATGCAAATTATTAAAAAGTTGTCAAGTGAAGGATGTCAAGATTATGTCATTCAATATAGGACCAAAATACTGCAAAATTTGAATCTGACTTATTATGAAAATCAAACTTTGATACTTTTCTACATTAATACAGCGGAATAGTAAATGTGGGTATAAGAAAGTCAAAATTAGTCTGAACATATTCTCTTTTTTGCAAAAAGTTCGTATAATACAAGTCTTTGACAAGGAAAAAAACTCCCCGATCCCGAATCCATTGCCTTATCCTCTTGACCAAGAAAAATTCCAACCATGGTTTAAATGTTTTCTTTGTGTGTTAAACGTTTCTTTTATGATTATTTAAATCGTTAATAAGATCATTTTGAAAACTGGGGTCTAGGTTTGGATTTCGGAAACATCCGATCCGGAGTCCGAAACCTTAACCTTAAAGAATTCTCCAAGAATATTATAATTGCGTTCTTGGTGTGTTACATGTTTCTCCTATGCAAATGAATTGATAATCCTAGTCTTTAATGAGATCCTTTTGCAAACATGTATGGTGTGAATTTGAAACCTTCCGATCCAGAGCCCATAATCACAAACCCTTGACCACTTCGGAGACGCTACAAAAACATTTTTGCACGCTGGCAGTACAGGAAATTTCATTTCAGAATTACCAGAATTCGTTTGTGTATATACCGAGTATCTTAAATTGTTAGATAAACATTGCAAGATTTGTTACCGTGCATAACCAAAAGATCGTATATAACAAGCTTTTTTGGCTATAGACCGTTATGTTGCTAATATATAATCTCACCTTCTTAACATGCAGTCCGAACACCGAAGATTGTACCGAAGAGCATTCCTATCTCCTTTAGTAAGTAAGGGCGTACAAATTCTCCATGTATATTAACGTAAAAGTTTAAACATTTTATAACAACGAGAAATAAACTAAAATCTTTCGTTTTTACCATTTCATTAATAATACGTACTATTATTATTATTATTATTATTATTATTATTATTATTATTATCATTATTGTTATTTTAAAATTCGGCTTTTCTTTTATATTTTAATTTCTATTTAATATTAAATGCGTACATAAAAAATCCTTTTGATTGACAAAAATGTAGGTCTATAAATAAATAAGGTGCTGGTTCATGTCAGTTCTCTAGATTACATTTAATCTAAAGTATTTTCTCTGCTGATTCCTTTGAACTGAATTGCTTTATTTAATAAGTCGTATTTCAAAGTACTCAGTACGGCAATGGATTCCTCAGAGCATTTTGCATCCATTGACAATGATGAAGAATTTGACATCACACATGGCTAGAATCTTTAATTATTTTCAGTTCACATTCATCTTGTATCGCAGACATCAACATCACAAACACTATTCCAGAACTGGTTATACACATTCGGAATACGCTTTAAAATAAACAGAGCCTAATGTTGAAGATGTTAAAACGCATATAGATTTTGTCGAAGCTGTTCGATACTTTTAAAATGCTCCTTTTGTACAGGGCTATATTTGTGAGATATAACGGGTTAGAAAGTTTCTAATTTCATTATTAAAATGCCGGTTTAAATTGTTTGAGTGGTATTTTTGTTTTGTTTCCTGTTTTTACCAAATTAAAATAGAATGTTGCCATGCACAAGATTTTCATTTCAATTGAAAAGCTTAAAACACAGAATATTTTTATTTACTGATAATTAGGAAGAATGCCTCGTAGACAACAAAGTATAGTAGCAATGATAAGATATGACAAAAAGTTACCAAATGCAAAGAAACGAAAACATCAAACATGCATATAATATACAAGGCATAGAAATATTACCAAATAAAGTTAAATGGGCAAGTGTGATAAAAAAAAAGATACTAGACAATGCAGGCTTTAGTGATGTATGGATATATCAAAGTGTTAGCTGCATTAAATTTTTTATGGCATTATTTGAGCAAAGACTGAATGATTGCTATAAACACGAATGAATACCAAAGACTAACGACTCATCAAGAGAGTATACATATAAATGTTTTTGTTCATTTGGTTATACGGCATATCTGGATGATTGGTAACACTAGAAATTTCAGAATTGCACTAACACCATTAAGACTCTCTTCACACAGACTTTATATAGAGACACGACGCTGAAATAAACCCTCCCCTACGTCTTTTCATGAAAGATAAATCAAAATATGTTCTACGCTGAAAGATGAAAATTGTTCCTTTAACATATACTCAAATTAATTTGTTGTTGTTCTTGCTGTTGTTGTTCTTGTTTTGTTTGGTATTTATATCATAAAAAGTTACAATCGGATATGTTCAGCCTTTGGAGAATTAATAAAAAAAGCCTAAAAATAAAACAAGCAAGTGCAACATTATAAAAATATTAGAAAGATTTTATTCCCAAATCCGTTCAATTGTAGTGGGATTCATATACAGTGAGCTAGCACTCAAAAAACGTCTCACCAGGAAATTGAACGCGATTTGCAGTAACTGTAATATACATTATACTATTCCGTATAAAAATAAATGCATGTCTAAACAAAATGGCTAGTCTGTCTTCAATGAACAAATCAATTCTATTTACTACCTGGTAGATTGTGTTTTACTAAGTACAGAGTCTGGTTAACTTAATGCCACCGGCGTGTAAAACGCAACAGCAACAACAAACAAACAAACAAAAAGCACAATCAATTTAACTTCCTTGAATCGTCCATCTCGCCCGTTGTCGCTTGCAGCGAAACTCTACAGGGGGGTAGATATCAGACAGCTTAGAAGTAGACAACAGGTGTTGGGATCACCATGATGACCAATAAGGGTAGGCCGCGAATAAGTTCAGCTGGATATCTGTAGGATGCACTTTATTCGAAGAGAATACAGCATGTACATTGTCAGGTTAACCATTTTATAAAGGTTAACCGATTAATCTTAGCATCCCTAATATGTTAACATTATTTTCCGGCAACACTGTTGCTCTTCATCAAGTTTTTCTTGTGCTTGTTAATTCTCTTTATCAGAGATAAATTTCAGGAAGTTACTTGACAAATTGTCATGCAAGCTAGTGCGAAATGAAAATCACTCGAGTTACAACTGACTCCATATCAAAGCATACATTGTACAGTTCAAAACCACGCCAGCAGAATTAAACATTTTATTCCCTAACTACCTAATCGACTTCCTGACGAACTTGTTAGGTATTATTAAATAAGAATAACAAGAAAAGTCCGCTGATGCGAAGCATCAAAGGCAACGCAAAAACTGGAACAGTTAAACAGGCCAAAGCATTCTGGGAGGCAAGTAACAATGACATCATTGAAGTATTGTTGCTGATTTGAAAGTTCCCAGTATTACTACAAATCTCCCAAAAATATAGGTAGAATCTTAATTCTTCCTGTGACCATATAATTTAAATCAAAATAAAAGGACAAACCCGACATCATTTACCATGTAGCCAAC